>OX030948.1:67037696-67637696 GCA_943735915.1 Pherbina coryleti
TTGAGATAAAAAGTTCCACGGCGGTTATTCTTACCGCCTTTTGGCGCTCTTGAAATTTTTTTGTAATTTAGAGGTGTTTTGTCAACTTTTTAGACAAAAATGACTACGCGAAAAAGGGAAACGTTAAAAAAAAATTGGCTTAGGTTAGTTTTTTTTCTATTTATTGATAAAATCTACCTACAAATATTTTGTAAAGTGCAAATTTTTCTAAAACGTTAACCCTTATTAGCAAAAGTGAGTCCAAAAATATTTAATGTTCAAACTTAAACGATTTGTTATTAAAAACTAAGGGACTTTAGGGAAAAATTTTATAAAACAAATACTGCTTAGAATTTGTCAAAATATAAGTACAAATTAAGAAAAAAAAAACATATTGACATTTACAGATTTCTGAGTATGGCCATTTTTTGCAAAATTCAAAACATCAGAAATGTTTTTTTTTTTAATTTTTACTAATATTTTGATCAATTCTAAACACTTTTTTATAAAATTTTTCCCTAAAGTGCCTTATTTTTAACCGACGTCAAAAAGGAGGAGGTTCTCAAGTTCGTGGGTTTGTCCGTTTTTTTTTTAAATGTATGTACATCGATAACTCCTAAAGCACTTGTCCGATTTCCGTAATTTTTCGTCAACAGATAGATACTATAAACGCGGAGGTCCTTTTTTAAAAAAATGGGCGATATTTGACAAAGGCGCGTGTCAATATTAAAAAAACACTGTATTTCAGTTAATACTGACACTACGGTACTGAAATTTACAGTAAAAATACTGGGGTAGGCAGAATTATTACAAATTACGGTCAATAAAGTGGGCGTTAGTTGACAAATGGGGTGTGGCAATATTAGAAACACACTATATATCGAATAATATTGACACTAGGGTGCTGAAATTTAGTTACCCTGTACATGGGTAGGTACAGTTACTACAAATTACGGTCAAAAAATGGGCGTTATTCAACAAAGAGGTGTGGAAACATTATAAAAATACTATATCTCAGTCAATATTGACACTAGGATACTAATATTTGATATGCAGGTAGATGGGTAGGTAGAATCATTACAAAAGTGAGCGGGATTGTACATATGGTGTGGCACTTTAAGGAAAGTACTATATATTGGTTAATATTGATATTTGGACTTAAATTTGGCACCGGGCTACGTAGAATCATTATAAAGTACGGTAAATAAAGTGGGTGGGATTAGAGAAAATGCTTGACAAGGGCTTTAATAAAAATTGTAAAGAGACAGAAATGGAAAATACCCAACAAATTTTCAGGAATTAATAAAACAAATTTTTTAAGAACAAAGTGTCGTGTTTGAAATTTTACTCAAGAATACTATTACATAAAATTTTTCATATTTTCTAAAAGGGAAGAAATAAAAAATTATTAACAAAAAAAAAACCGGCTCCAAAATCACTATAAAGTAAAAATAATTTTATATAACTTTTCCCATTAATTTCTTGGTCAAATTTATGGATTATATTATATTATGGATTATATTATATAATTATATATTATTATTTATAGGATTATATTATATATGTATTATAATACTAGAAATCTTATCATTTGCCATTTTTTCTAATTTGTTTTATTATCATCAATATATTAATGCCTTTATGAACATAAAAGCTTTGAAGTCGGCGCTAATCTTTCACACACAATCATGATCTTTTACCATCCCTGCACTATTTTAAACTTTTTTATTTGATGCTATGCTGCCTAGGTGACACTCATGGTATAATAATACAAGGTAGTATTGACAGTTGCTTGGGAAATCATATACTGTCAAAAATATACTCAAAAAGAGAGCGCTCACAATCCGCCATTGAAAACACAAGCAATGTTGAAAACGTTGAAGTGAAAAAAAACAACAACCACAGCAGCTGCTGATGTATTTCCACAAAAAGCTGTTTTTGACAATTTATGTTTTCCTGTTGAAGAGAAAACAAGCAGTTGTCAATGCTACCATGTATTATTATACCATGGGTGACACTGTAGTAATTTTAAAAAGCTTTGTACACATAAACATTCTCACTATACTGGTTTGGGTGAGCTTGTAAAGCTCATATTGAATATGACATAGTGTGTAACAGCTGCACAAATAATGCATGGAACACATTGGCTACATTCAGCGTACTCAACAATTAGCAACTGAAAGAAAAAAAAACCGCTTAAAAGTTTTTATATTCATAAAGTTAGTTATATTTTTATGAAATGAAACAAAGTAGAAAAAATTAGAATAAAAAGATTTCGAGTAAGATAAGCGCCAACTTCAAAGCTTTTATGTGCATAAAGCAATTAATATATTGATGATAATAAAACAAAATAGAAAAAATGAATATGATAAGATTTCCAATATTATAATACACATAAACATCATCATAAGATTCATATTCCCACAAAATTGTTGGTTTTGAGATGATATTAAATGGAACCCCTTGGAGAAATTTCGATCAGTCAATGGTGTTTACCTTATTAAATGCTCAATTTCACAGGAATGATATCGACCTTCCCAGTAAAAGGCGCATAGTGGGTGTTTCTGAAAACTTGTAGGGCTAACTACGCAATAATTATTATTAAATTTACAGATATACTCAAAGTAGGGCAATTACATTAAAACAATTTTAGTTCTAATCGGTGAAAATCTTTGGAAAAAATATAGAAAATTTCTACAAATTTAAAAAAAAAATCTTGACATGGAACACGTGCAGGCAAACATGTGATACATATCATTCCGAACAGCGTGGGTGCAGCAAAGCCATTTTGGTTCTACGGTTTTATTTTGCGTGCTAAGTTCTGACTTTACTTCGGTAACATTTCATGTAACAAAGAGATTTGCTTGCGATGAAAGCATTATAACAGCAAGAAACCTCAACTAAAAAAACTCAACTAGCCTTTTTGTTTCCAACACGTTTTCAGTGAAAAGAGCCGAAGTGCGTTTCGTGAACATGATTTACATCTATTTTATACCAAAGCATAACAATGTTACGAGCTCACCAAAGAGTGAATTTAAGAAAGTAAAAGTTTAACTAGAATCTACTTGGCGATTTATGGTTTGAATAAAATACCACGAAATTTATTGTTAATGTATTCTGTTGCGTCACACGTAGAAAACATCAGGATATTTGATTAAAGTTCCTTTGCTTTGATGTTTATTCTGTAGATTTGAGTTTCCACGTTATTTTTATTTAGCATTATATGCAGTTAAAAAAATCACTGCTTAACTTGAAACACAATGAAAGCTTGTAAAAAATCTATTGAATTTTTCTTTAAAATAATCAGTTTTTATGAAAATGTTATTAAAAAAAATTAAAGCAATAGTCAAATATATATTGAGTTGACTGGAGGTAGTTTTATTGCTGGTCTGACCTTCATACTCTCCTGTTCTTGCCATTATTGAAAATATATGGGAATGGCTAGCCCGGAAAGTGTACAAGTTTGGTCGTCAGTACGGAGATAAAAGAAGCCTGATCTGTCATTCAATCAGCGTGGACGAAAGTTTCATTAGATTAAAATCAGTCTATGATTCCATTTCAAATCGAATTTTTGAAGTTTTAACTAATAAAGTAGGATGTACTCAATAAAGGAATAAAAATACAGTTTCATAAAAAAAAATGTTTTTTGTTTCTAGTTTATTTTTTTTTTGTTAAATAAATAAAGTGAACCTATTCTAATGACGCATACATAAGCACATGTATTTGCAACGTAATCATAAAACAACAAAAAAATTAACAAAATACAAAAATATTTAGTAATACAAAAAATTCAGCAATACAAAACATGTTTTTATTGAAGCGAAGCTTTTTACGTCTCGTTCTGCGATTTGCTAGAGTGAAATCAGAAAAAACGACACTTTTTTCCGACACCTTTTTTCTTAGAATTGATATTGTTTTTTTGCTTTCATCAATTGAACCAGAAAATGTTAAATTAAAAATAATTTCTTGCCCGCTGCAGGAATTGAACCCACAACCAGTGATGTTAACATAATTTGTTGAAATTACTGTGTTAGGCACGAAAAATTACTGTTTTTGATGCAAAATTACTGTGAATTGGAACAAAAATTACTGTGGAATTACTGTATAACTGAAACATATATAAAATCAATTAAAATGTAAATTTTCTTACAGTTATTTTATTATATTTATATAACTGATGTTCGGAACCTTTTTTCTGTTAATAAATTTCAAAATGACAAAGTCCAACAGTAGTTTTCCATTCCATAAATTGGACCTAGTGACTGTAACTTACATTTATAAGTTAACTTATTAGTTCTTAGAACGGGAATATAACAAAAATTTTGGGTCGCTGGGATCGGTTAAAATAAATTCCTCTGCTGCTAAGAATAAGAACGCGAGAACTAATACGGTTTTGTGTGTATTCAGTTTATGAATCACTTAACGACTAAATTAAACAAAATAAAAAAATTCATATGAATGCTCAAGAAAAAGTTGCGGGTTACGAGGCTATTAAATTATATATCTACTATTGAAAAAAAATAATAATATAATATAATAATAAACTAGCCATTTCAGCCTAATTCTTTGGCCCAATTTCAATTTTACACAATTGATCGAGAACTGGACCTCCTACTTTTATGCCGAATCTACATGTTCTCAATAAGCTTTTACTCTCTGAGGTTTGCCATTGTCTGCAGAGAGGTAACGACAGAACAGAAAATTGTATTTCAATTGAAAATATTTTCTGTGTCTAGTAGCGGATTCGAAACTCGGACCTCGCGACTCGGAAATGTTCACCGAGTGGTTCAGGCACTTTAACGCACTCGGCCACGACCGCCATAAACATATATTTCTGAGTCTTCAGCTGTTATAAATATAATATACAAACGTAACAACATATGTTTGGATACTTAATACATTACAATAAATTAAGAATTTTAGATATTATTTATCTAAATGATCTTACATAGATCTTTTTAAAAGATCAAAATGCGTTCCTTAGAACTGTACGGTTGTTAGTGCTAGCCATGTATACACTATTATTTGCAAAGTTAGCAACGCAATTAGCAATTCCAGGGATGGTTACATTATGAGAAGAACAGAGATGTTATAAATGTGATTTTGATAAATTTTTTCTAAATAACCTTTATATTTTTGCCCGGCCATTGAAATTACTTTCAATTTACTTTACATTGAAATTTTTCGAAAAATTACTGTCGTACTGTATGAGCAGTCAAATTACTGTAGAAAACAGTAATTACTGTGCCGTTAACATCAGTGCCCACAACTCACAGTTCTATCGTTTGTTGGTACTTTCCTCTAACCATTACGCTAAAACCCTTTCTTTCATGATTTCGTTGATTCAGTGATAAACATTAGCTAAAGCTATGTTTCAGTAGATCACTATAATCTATTACTTTAAGAAAGGATTGTGTGTTGGCTATTCTGTGTGTTGGCTAGCCAACCGACAAAAGTAGCAAACAAAACGAACTAGAGCAAAGATAACTAAATTTATCGAGCTATGGTTTGAATCTTCGGTTTGTCCATGCGAACTAAAAGACCTAACGAACTAAAAGAAATATTCACTAAGGAGTGTGTATTAGATGTTGTTTCTACTTCCTACTAAAGGTCGTTATAAATATCGTTAAAAATAAACAACCTGTAAGTTGATTAAATTGTAACAAAATTAATGATTTTTGTATATTTATTCCCTACAACTGAACAGGGGGCTTTAAGGGAGGGCCGAAGAGGGTTAAGATATATGATATATATACTTTGTTATTTTAAAGTTTTGAATTTAAAAATTATTTTAATCGAAAAAACGCTATTAAATTATCAAAGCTATGAATTTGCGAAAATGCTTTTTGAGTAATTTTTGAGTTTTAGTGCTCCTATTTAAGGTTTAAGTAATTTCTTTTGCAAAATAATATCTTGAAAGAACCAAAAATTTTCGTGATTTTAAAATCCCTTAAAATAATTTTGCATACATTCTTTTATATATCAGTTACAAAATTTTAAAAATTTGTATTCTTCTCCCCAAATATAAAAATACCTCATTTTCTGGAATTGAATTGGTAGAGTTTAAAAATCTCGTATAATTTTATTAAATAAGATATTTACAAAAATTTTTTTTTTCATCACTGAACCATTAGCTTTTGTTTTGATAGCAACTTCTTGAAACTACCTAATTTTTTATTTTTTTTGTCCCCATTCAACGCAGTGTGCGCAGGTGGCAATTTTTATTTTTTTGGAAAAATACTAACGGACGATTGCGCCTAAGTTTCAATAGCATAACCTCATATTTAATCATCTGTTTATTATACGTTTTAATAGTTCTGCATCGTTGTTGACTTTACTCAGCAACTCCTGAGCAACTTCCAATCCATTGTTTTTGTTCGAAATTGAACACTTCTGGAACAAATTTTTATGCAACACGCTTTATAATTAACACATTCGGAAAAATTTCGTGGTATGAGGCAATTGATATGTCAACATCATCAGCAACTTCTCTTATTGTGATTCGATGAACACAATCAATTCTTTCACTTTGTTCACATTTTCATCTGTTGTTGATGTGATAGGACGACCCTTGCTCGTCATCGTCAATGTTTTTTTGACCATCTTGAAAACGTTTATTCAACTCGTAGTCTTCTTTTACTAAAAGCAGGTTCATTGAAAGCAATATTTAACATTTTTAAGACTTTATTACACTTTATACCATATTTATTACACAGTTTAATGCAAATGAAAATGTAAAATCGTCAATAGTACCAAAACACCTGTTATTCTTTCAACAGCTGACAAAAGAGTAAGCATCCAATATGGCAGAAAATTGATAGATGTTTTGTAGACATGCTCTCCAAAACAAAATTGTGCCAATCGGACCAAAGCAACCCGCGAAATTTCGTAATTCTCTCTACTATGTGTACACAACTCGTATGATGTCCCAAAAGATATTCCCATACTTGAGATAACGAAGACAGGGTACTTATTGGCCTGAAATCCTTATGCTCAGAATATGTTCTTTTTTTGCCACAGAAGTTACTTCCACAGTTCTCCATAAATAAGGAAAAGAAGATATAACTAGTATCGCAATTATTAGTCATGTAAGCGAAGGGTTTGAAAATAAGAACTTAAATAGATTGTATGAATTTTGTTTGTATGCCATCTATACCAACCGTCTACCAATATCCTTAATATTGATTTTATTCTTATCAAGGGCTTTGCTACATCATCTTCCGTCACCATGTAAAATTGAAATGCTTGCTTTGTGAGTTGATACGGGAGTGCAAGGGATCTTGTCGGGCTATTCTTCAAGTCCGTTGTGCTATACTTTGTTATCAATATATTATTTGTCCTTTATTTTAAATCTTATATATTACAAAATAATAGTTTATTTTTTATCACTTATTTCAGCCTCGAATATTCGATACCAGATCACAGGCGGTAACATAGGCCACGCTTTTGGGGTTCACAATACAACTGGAGCGATCTACATTGCGAATCCACTAGACTATGAAACCAGGCCGAGGGTAAGTTGAACATATGTTTTACACTTTCCAATCACAAGAGACTTATGTATGTACATTTCAAAGGCATCCATTATGCAGACTTCACAGTTTAACAAAATAATTTATTTCTTCAAAATATTTCTTCCTACAAGAGTTTTACTAGAGTATTTATCTATAAATTTGCTGTTATTTGTGCACAAATTCGAACAACTCAACAACATTTTTGCTATTTTTATTTTCAAATGAATAGTTCAAGTGAAAAATCACCAGCATTTTTTTTTTTTTTAAACGTGATCGAACTTGTGCGTCACATGCTTTTCAATGGTGTTAATTGCAAATTCCGCAAAGAATCAAAGTCTGTAAAGAATTCTTGAAAAATGTCCTTTCGACGTTGCCAGCTGCACTCTCAAACTCTCATGACTTGCACCACAAAACCAATAACATTTCATTGCTTGCCGAAGGATCTTTGTGCAGCTTCACACCAACTCAGTGCAATTTCGACACTTGGTAATACGAACTTTTCTTGCAGAGATTATTTTTTTTTTTAGAATTTTTTCATGCATAATTCATGTAGTTGCTGCGTCACATTTTGCAGTTTTTATTGCTTGGTCTCTACCGGAAGACAACAAAAGCATATCCGAAAGTGTTGCCTTACAACTACATGCAAAAATGTAATCGAAGACGAAAAGTTTTCTTTCGACAGACAAGTCAACATGTTCAACATGACGTCAGGATGCGGATGCAATGCGAGTATCTGTGGGTATGTGTGCATATGTGTGTATGGTGAAGAATGTATGCATTATTGTGTACATGTTTCTGCACTGATTGGAAGTCAGCCATGTTGTCATTGGGCTGTGGGCAAAGTGGAGAGAGTGAAGTTTGTTTGTACAATTTTTATGTTGACTTGTAAGCTTCGTTGGGAAGCGGAAAAGGGAAGTAGTTACAAACTTCCTTCCCACATAGAAGCTAGAAACAATACCAACAAATTATCATCACCCTTCAGCGTTTTAACGCGTTCTATTGTAAATATTTTTTGTTTTCAGTTTCGAATTTTCAATGGAATCTAAAGGGAATCAGATATATTAACGAAATAGCGTTGCAGAGGAGTTATTTTTATCCTAATGAACTTTGTAATCTCTTGCTATTGCATCTCTTTGTATTGAATAACAACTATGATTTATTCTGTTTGTTCTTAATTAATTTTGAATATTTATTTCAGTACGAGCTCCGTTTGGAGGCCGCTCGCAGTCGAAAAACGAACTATACCACCGTCATCATCAATGTACGCGATGTCAACGATCATCCACCGGTCTTTGATCGTCAAACATATCGCACGCAAATCACGGAAGAGGATGATCGAAATTTACCAAAGCGTGTTCTGCAGGTTAGTAATGAACGCAAAATGAAAATCCAGGGTGAGCTGGTTTATTTTTATGTCACATGTTGTAAACTGACAGCTATATCTCGGCGGCTTTTTGGCCTTCGCTTTTTTTGATTTTTGTTTTCTGTTGTGCCATTAAAGACACATGGTATGTAGCAATTCAGAAACGATTGAGGTGCTTTAACTGAATATAAAGTTCAGGATATTGCTGACCTGGAGGCCAACATCATCGGAAATGTGCTGCAAAATTGGCAAAACACTCGCGCAAAAAACTTCTCGTTCGTGCTTTTGAAATTTATAATTCGTCGACGAACGATGACGTAACACAGTTACATTTGTGAAATTTGTATCACTAACGATCAACCAAATGACGAACTGAAACGTCAAAATCAAACGAATAATTTTATGCTATCGTTGTGTTTTGTTGGAGTTCTTATGACGCTGTTAAAGGGTAAATTGGATTTGGGAGTATGCGGCCTAACGTTGGGAGCTTTTAGGGTATCTGTCGATAAGTTGTGCAAGAACTTTTTCAGCATTTGCTAGGTCTAGAAAATTTCTGAATGACCTCATTTTGTATGCCTATCCGAACACTCGCTTCGTGCAAAACACGGTTCGTTCGTGTTTTTGAAATTTGTAATTCGAACCAGTGTTGCCAGATTTTTTTTTCAAAAAACTGCAAACTCTGAAAAAAAAACTGCATTTTGGACACAAAAACTGCCATTTTAAAAATTTCATTTGTATATAAAATTATAAAGAAACATAAAAATATATCGTCGTTGCGCATACAAAAAAGGCTATGTGAAAAATTTCGATTTTTTTTTTATTTTACCATTTAATAGCAATTTGTATGCCCCATATATTCACCAAATGGTTTCTTGATATTCTTATTGGTTCAGAAGTAAACAAATGTGAAAGTTAGCCAGCTATGTGAAAATAGTATTGAAATTGTTAAAAAACAAAAATGTTTTTTTCGTCTCCTGAAAAATTGTTCAAAAACACATAACCTTTTTTGTATGCGCAACGACGATATGGTTGTATATAATATATAGAAAGATTCGTGTATTTTATTCACATATGAGATCATTTTTAATAGAAGTAATTCAGGTAATTTTAATTGAACTCCTATTTCACATTGAAGTTTAATGTCAGTTGCACTGACCATCTCCGATTTGGCTTTTTCTTGGATTTTGTTATCTTGATTAGAAAACCAAATCCAAAGTTATAAATTTTTAGAATCATTTTTCGCGGCCAAAATGGGGTCTACTTTGAAACAACATAGCTCAGTCAATTTAAATCCAATTTTCGCAAATAGGATATGACTGAAAAGGTTACTATGTCTACTTTAAGGGAAAAATATAAAACTTTTTAAAATGCCAGCGACAGGTGCCTAAATTTTTTTTTTCATTTTCATTATTTTCATTTATTTTACGTTCCATTACCTTTCTTACGATATAAAATGAAGATGTGCTCTTGAAGTGTTCAGAAGTTATGAGATAAAACATAAAGTTTTAATGAATTTTCAATACAAACTCAACTACACATTCAATTTTCATCCAATTTTTTTTCTTGATTTTTTACAAAACAAAAAGTCGATATTAAAAGTCGACAGCTAGTTGGATTTATATTGAAAATTCGTTTACATTTTCTGGTTTAAAGCAGGGCTGCTTTTAAAGCTGCTGCTGAAGTATAAAACAGGTAGCTTTTAAAACTGCTGCTGAAGTTTAAACCAAGGCTGCTTTAAAAAAGTAATTGAACCATAATGAATGTTTTGGTAAAGAGAATTTATGATAACTACATAAGATTTTATATTTTCATAAAAACTGCATTTTACCTTAAAAAACTGCATAAATAATGGAAAAACTGCATTATTGTCTTTTTAACTGCCAAACTGCTCAGAGTTTAAAAAACTTCCATTTGCAGGCAAAACTGCCATTCTGGCAACACTAATTCGAACAGAACACAGCTGATGAACGACGCACAGTGTAACGAGCCCATATAGCGAGTGAACAAAAATAGAAGGAGTTTTCGTAGAATCATGACATTTTGTGAAAATGAGTTCTACGATGAAAGAATTATTTTCATTTCATTTCGTTAAAATTGAATGAATGGCACGCCTACCTCCCATATAATCGAAATCGGTAATATGGAATAGTTCCCCAAGCTATTATCCTATATCAACAAAATTTCGTACACATGGTTCGTTTAAAGTTATAAACAGCTCGTGTAAAAAGGAACTAAGTCGGTAGACTAATATAAGCACCTCCCTTATAACTGAAATCGGTAATCAGGTATATTCACACAGAAAATATAAATAGCTGGTGCGAAAATTAACCAAATCGGCCGACTAGCACGCCCACCTCCCATTATGGGTACTTATTTTCCAGTATGAACGCATAATTTGCCATTTTTCTTTTTATTTTTGCTTTCGGCGAACCAAATTTAGGACTATGTTGATAAAGTGTTTTATTTGAAAGTTTTATTAAAGAAATTAATTTTTTTTTTGTTAAGTTTGAGAATTTTTCTTTTTTCATATAAAATTGCTTATTTTCAACAAAACCTGCTTCAGAAAAGTGGGCGTAAGGTCTTTATTATAGAGTTTCGGCAAACCAAGTTTTGGGAGAGGATATTGAAGTAGTGTTGATATTACACATATTAAAGTTTACAACAAACAAAAATGCTATTTTTATTTTATTGCGTTTTGAACTTTGTGAACAATTTGTTATTTTTTCATATAAAATTGCTAATTTTCGCTAAAACATACTCCAGAAAAGTAGGCGTAAAGTCGTTAGTATAGAATTTGGTTTGCCGAAATTTTGAGAACATGTTGAGAAAGTGTTGATATTAAACATACTAAAACTAAAAAAAAAAAAAAAGAAATGCTTTTTTTTGTTATTGCTTCTCAAAGTTTTGGTTTTTTTTAGATTTCTATTTCTAGAACCTGTCCTAAGTTATACAAAATTTTTTTTTTACGTTTGCTTTTTATTAAAGGGTTTTTGGTAAAATACATAAATATAAGTAAGTTAATTTTTGCATATTTGTTATACTAAAATTTACGCCTTATTAAGAAATATACAGTGTCAATTTTAAAAGGAAAAATTTCATCATATTTTCAAGTCAACTTTTAAAGAGTGGGATGTCCGCAATTGAAAAGATGTCGCAAAGTCCTCTTATATTAAGAATATTAATACTCTAAACCAGTGGGGCCCAAGAAATTTTAAGGGCCCGCGCTTAATGCTTAAAAAAACAAAAGACAAACACAAAATGTTGCTCATCGTTGCGTTTGGTAAAAAATTATACAAAACAAAAGAACAATTACAATGCAATAAAATCACATGTCATGAATACTTTCATGAAAAATTACTCGAAACACAAGTAACGGGACAATCAGTTTCAGCATCGACATCATCGAGTGTGCGTTTTTTCATTTTGGCTTTGCATGCATTTGTTTTTGTAAAGTTTGCTGCAAAATGTGCTGAACACTGAACGAATGCGATTTGTGTTGTTATTTTTTTCAGGAGTTCTTTGATTTTGGATCATCGCAAAAACAAAATTAAGGTAGAAAAAAATTTGTATGAAGGGCCACGCGGGCCATACGGACAACTACGTTGGCATGTTTGGCTTAATTTGACAACTGCTTGTGTATAACAGTTTGAATAAAGTAAGAAACGTAAGCATGTCGGAAGAGTCGGCGAGCAACTTCGTAAGGGTTACAAATTTCCATTTGTTTAAGACACCGTTCATATAGCATTCGATCGTTGAATGCTTCGTTAGGGATAGAAAATGATGCCATAAATTCAGATGAAATATAAAGCCAATTTATCAACCAATTTTAAAAACATCAATTAAAAGTAAACTTATCAGTTTTCAACCTCTATTGCCCGGTTTTACTAAAAAATTAAACAAAACGCTCTCATTGCAAACAATTTGTTAAAGTTTCATTCAATATATATTTAATTAATTTCTGATACACAAAGACAAAAATATAAAATTCTTACTGCTACAGTAAGTTATAATGTTTTTTTACCTTTTGATGTTAAACCAAATATTAAATAAATAAAAAAATCATTTAACGGTCAATCACTTTCGTTATTCCTAATGTAATCTTATTGTTCATTTGCAGTTAAACTGATGGAGGATTCACTGAGCTAATTGCATAATTTCTCTAATTCATGATTTTCATCCAATTCCATCTAGTTCTTATTTTCAGTAAACTATACCATAATTTTATTTCCTTTTTGAGTAAATTATTCACTATCATTTAACATCGGCTTCAATTATTTTGACACTTATCAGATTTATCATCTGATGCTCTTTTTACATCACGCAATTTTTAATGTAATTAAAATATGATAACTTTATTTGAATTGCATTTTCATTGTTAATAAGCTCCAATCAAATGAGGTCAGCAAACAGTTTATCATTTTATAATTACAACTGTCGCATCATCGCTTAAAAGAATATCAAAAACCAATTTAAATAATAATTTCAATTTACGAGTATATTTTAAAAATAAAATGGAAATACTTCAATTAAATGTGTAAAGAATAGGCGTTTAATGCAAATAAACCTCTAATTAAATCTAACTAATATATTTTCAATGTAAGACTACAAAATACAAAAATAATATTATCTGCAATACTTGCAACTTTTCAGGAATATTTTGTTTTTAGTCATGATAAGAATGAAATTTCAAAGATTCCTGATGGATATATTTTATTTTTATTTTAATATTTTAGGTCACTGCCACCGATGCTGATGTCGACAGACCAATAAATATTGTATACTTCCTGACCGGACAGGGTATCGACCCAGATAATCCGGCTAATAGCAAGTTTGATATAAATCGTACGACAGGCGATATTTTTGTACTTAAGGTAAGCATCTTAGACATTAATCTTGAAACTAGCAAAAATTGTTGCAAAAAATTGTTTGTTTAAGTAGAAGCTTATGAACACATCCATTAATTCTTTTTCTGAATTTCTATGCGTTGAATTACAGGATTAATTTCTTTTGAATTTCTTTCAAAAACATTTTTGTGTGACATTTTTTCTTTTAGTTCATGTTCAACATGTTTATATTGAAGCTATTATTGTCCAAGTCTCATAGCTATTTTCTATCTCATAATTTGTCAACAATATTTTGTACATTTCCAGAAATTTGAATGAAACAAGTAGACACAAAGTCACTTGGCCCAATGTAGTTAATCGGCTCTTGCAAGGCTGGAAATGTCTCTGACATGCAATTGCCAATGCAAGGGCATTCACTCAAGCCATTTTAACTCTACATCGAAGCATTCATTGCTTATGTTTAATATTTTCTTTCCTTCTCCCATACTCGTGGCTTCCTTGGTTTGCTTGCTTATTCCTTTAGTTGTAATAATATTAAGAGAACGGACAAAAGAGACAGACAAATTTGTATGGTTTTGAGCTTCAAAAGCAGAAAACACAACATTTTTGCTTTATGGTAATCGAATCTCCTTCAACCGAATGAAAAACAAGACCCTTCAGACATGCAGTCTTGTGTCCGACGTTTTGTAGCCTTGAAAAAGTAAACGTCAGATGCTTAGGAATGAGTACCATTTTATTTAAATAATTCATAAATTTCAGCTTTTGTATCAACCACAACATGTTCTTTGTTTCCTCTGCATAACTTAAATATGTAGCATAACAACATTTGATTATTTTATTAAAATGTATATTCTTCTGTTCAGCCTCTTGATCGTGACCAACCCAACGGACGTCCACAGTGGCGATTCACAGTTTTTGCCCAAGATGAGGGCGGTGAAGGCCTGGTCGGCTATGCGGACATTCAAGTTAATCTTAAGGATATCAATGACAATGCACCGCAATTTCCACAGGGTATTTATTTTGGAAATATTACGGAGAACGGCACAGCTGGGATGCTGGTTATGACAATGACTGCCATTGATTACGATGATCCCAACGAGGGCACAAATGCAAAACTTATCTATTCGATTGAGAAGAATGTTATTGAGGAGGAGACGGGTTCAGCGATATTTGAAATAGAACCAGAGACGGGTGTGATCAAGACAGCCGTTTGTTGTTTGGATCGTGAACGTACCCCAGACTATTCGATTCAAGTGGTCGCAATGGATGGTGGCGGTTTGAAGGGTAAGATTTGTGTAAAAAAATTTAAACAAGGGATGGTTAATGGATTGTTATGAATTTCCTTAACACATCATCCCCACAGACTTTTTTCAATAAAAGACCGAATTAAGTAAAATTTCTATATTTATTAGAGAATTGGTTGTAATTTCATAAAAGAAAATTGAATTCTTGATTATTTTCAGTCAACGAATTTTATTTTATTTGTCTATGTATAAATGAAACCAAAACGTTAGCATTTCCATATATTTATCTCTTAAGTCATCTCTTGATTTTTAACTATGACTATTCATCATTAACGAAAAGCATTTTAACTAAAAATACATTTTTCAACATGAGAGCATCTATGGTAGCCTTCCATCTAGTTTCAAATCTTCAAAATAGGTTTTTACTTTCCATGCGGAATAAGTGCATGGAGAGAGATTTTTTGTTGTGGTAATCTCTCTTTACTTCTACAAGGAAACACAAACATTTTTTTATCAGATATTTTCGTAATGGGGTATACTGATAAAGTAAAAATGTGCATATAAAAATTATTGATCTAATTATGACTAAAGTCTCCTTATTTCTGATTCTGAATTCTTTATTAGAAATAAACTAGGTATTACACATTCAAATACAAATAATTCATATACATTCGGCCGTGAAATTACAATTAAAATATTAAATAGATTGAGTTTTAAGTCATATTTTAAACTATTGATGACAATTGATGTAAGAATTTTGCTTTTCTAAGTTAGTATCGCTAAAATCCTCTTATCTTTATAATTTTTATTTCTTTTGCGTTTTCTTTTGCTTTTACTTATACTTATACTTATACTTATACTTTTATACTTATTCTTATACTTATACTTATACTTATACTTGTACTTATCTTATACTTATACTTATACTCATACTTATACTTATACTTATACTTATACTTATACTTATATTTAAACTTATACTTATACTTATACATAGACTTATACTTAAACTTATACTTATACTTATACTTATACTTATACTTATACTTATACTTATACTTATACTTATACTTATACTTATACTTATACTTATACTTATACTTATACTTATACTTATACTTATACTTTTACTTATATTTATACTTATACTTATACTTATACTTATACTTATACTTATACTTATACTTATACTTATACTTATACTTATACTTATACTTATACTTATACTTATACTTATACTTATACTTATACTTATACTTATACTTATACTTATACTTATACTTAAACTTATACTTATACTTATACTTATACTTATACTTATACTTATACTTATACTTATACTTATACTTATACTTATACTTATACTTATACTTATACTTTACTTATACTTATACTTATACTTATACTTATACTTATACTTATACTTATACTTATACTTTTACTTATACTTATACTTATACTTATACTTATACTTATACTTATACTTATACTTTTACTTATATTTATACTTATACTTATACTTATACTTATTCTTATACTTATACTTATACTTATACTTATACTTATACTTATTCTTATACTTATACTTATACTTATACTTATACTTATACTTATACTTATACTTATACTTATACTTATACTTATACTTATACTTATACTTATACTTATACTTATACTTATACTTATACTTATAATTATACTTATACTTATACTTATACTTATACTTATACTTATACTTATACTTAAACTTATACTTATACTTATACTTATACTTTTATACTTATTCTTATACTTATACTTATACTTATACTTGTACTTATATTATACTTATACTTATACTCATACTTATACTTATACTTATACTTATACTTATACTTATATTTAAACTTATACTTATACTTATACATAGACTTATACTTAAACTTATACTTATACTTATACTTATACTTATACTTATACTTATACTTATACTTATACTTATACTTATACTTATACTTATACTTATACTTATACTTATACTTTTACTTATACTTATACTTATACTTATTCTTATACTTATACTTATACTTATACTTATACTTATACTTATACTTATACTTATACTTATACTTATACTTATACTTATACTTATACTTATACTTATACTTATACTTATACTTATACTTATACTTATACTTATACTTATACTTATACTTATACTTATACTTATACTTATACTTATACTTATACTTATACTTATACTTATACTTATACTTATACTTATACTTATACTTATACTTATACTTATACTTATACTTATACTTATAATTATACTTATACTTATACTTATACTTATACTTATACTTATACTTAAACTTATACTTATACTTATACTTATACTTATACTTATACTTATACTAATACTTATACTTATACTTATACTTATACTTATACTTATACGTTTACTTATATTTATACTTATACTTATACTTATACTTATACTTATACTTATACTTATACTTATACTTATACTTATACTTATACTTATACTTATACTTATACTTATACTTATACTTATACTTATACTTATTCTTATACTTTTACTTATATTTATACTTATACTTATACTTATACTTATACTTATACTTATACTTATACTTATACTTATACTTATACTTATACTTATACTTATACTTATACTTATACTTATACTTATACTTATACTTATACTTATACTTATACTTATACTTATACTTATACTTATACTTATACTTATACTTATACTTATACTTATACTTATACTTATACTTATACTTATACTTATACTTATACTTATAAATAAATAAATAAATAACTGGCCATTTCAGCCCTTGAAAGGACTTTGACCTAGCTTCTTATGATCAATTGTGTTGTGCGTGTTATTAAGTTTGTACACAATTGACCGAGAAATAGTGAAATAGTGGCGTCCGTGGCGTAGTTGGTTAAAGTGCGAGGCCGCTATGTCAACGAACTTTGGAGACCCAGGTTCGAACCCCAGCAGCGACAGAAAATTATTTGAATTAAAATAATTTTTCTGTACGGCCGCCACCTCTCTGCAGACAATGGCAAACCTCAGAGAGTAATAAAAATGCCATGTAAAGCTTCTTGAGAATAAGAACATTCCGTTCATCGCCGTTCGGAGTCGGCGTTAAGCCTGTAGGTCCATTTCTCGGTCAATTGTGTACTTATACTTATACTTATACTTAAACTTATACTTATACTTATACTTATACTTTTACTTATACTTATACTTATACTTATACTTATACTTATACTTATACTTATACTTATACTTATACTTATACTTATACTTATACTTATACTTATACTTATACTTATACTTATACTTATACTTATACTTATACTTATACTTATACTTATACTTATACTTATACTTATACTTATACTTATACTTATACTTATACTTATATATACTTATACTTATACTTATACTTATACTTATACTTATACTTATACTTATACTTATACTTTTACTTATATTTATACTTATACTTATACTTATACTTATACTTATACTTGTACTTATACTTATACTTATACTTATACTTATACTTATACTTATACTTATACTTATACTTATACTTATACTTATACTTATACTTATACTTATACTTATACTTATACTTATACTTATACTTATACTTATACTTATACTTATACTTATACTTATACTTATACTTTTACTTATATTTACACTTATACTTATACTTATACTTATACTTATACTTATACTTATGCTTATACTTATACTTATACTTATACTTGTATTTATACTTATACCACTAGGTGGCCCACCCTGTACTTAGAAAAACGTTTAAAACATAGAATATGCATAGGTGTGGTGCATATTAATTTCTATATTCTACTTCAGTTAGGATATTCTTTAGTTCTTCTTAAAGACTGAATTTAAGTGCATTTCAAAAAATCTTCGTCCAAAATTGCTTGTTTTGAAATGTGATGAAGGAAGAGACAAATTACTTCAATAATGATAAATGATTTCAAAGTCATATTTCTTAATGCTTGTGAAGCTCTCTAATACTTATATAGCAATTTTCCCATGCAAAGGCGTTGCATGATTCTTTTATTTTTTAGCGTAAAGCGACTCTCTCTACGTTCTCATGACGTCATAAGTTGTTTTTCTATTTCTTGATGACGGCTAAGTTTCAGCCTGTATTAGCCAATAATATTTTCTAACCATATCACCTATAAATATTGAGTAATAGTTCCATGTAACAAATTGGCATTTTCATTTCTATGTTAGCTCCCTCCACGTTCCGGTGATGTAATGACTTTTGTCATAAGGTCAAAGAAATAGTCTCGACTAAGTTACCATTATTTTTATCGTAGTATCTTTTTCCATCGAGTAACAATTCTATGCAATACCGATGCATTTCGGGAAAATGCCTTTTTAAACGTTTTTGTAAACCTGCGAGGAACGTTATCACTTCAAAAATTATTAAAAATAAAAAAGGCATTGAAAGATGCACAGCACAAGCTTAGAATATATTTTTGATAGGTACTTATATGTTTTTTAATTAAATTTAATGTAATAATTAAAAAATTTTAATTAAAAAAAATCAATCTTCCTGAACTTAAGACTCTTGAATTATCATTGTAGAGAGACATAATCATCGATTTAATAGAACTCTTCTTACTTAGGAGGGAAAAATACTTGAGAAACAATTTGTTAAAAGTCAATACAAAATAATCCAAACTTTGTTGAGCAGTGCTCTAAATTAACCAAGAACAGTTTTTGCTGAAGGAATTGATTTTCGAAAGATTCAGTGACCTTGGTATTCCAGTAGTAAGTGCGCACTTGACTGACACCACACGGGTCCCGGATTCAAATTCTTGCCAGGCCAGGTCCTACGCTTTAATCTTTCTACATTCCGTTCCTGATTTCTAATCAAATGAAATTGAAAATTATCAATTGGTATTTACAACTCAAAAGTTGTAGTTGGTGGATGGAGTGACCTTATAACTAAAACTGACTAGGGTAAAGGCATAACACTTTTCTCACATTCAAATACACATGTTTCTATGGCTTCCCGCCACGCTAAGAACTAATCTATCTTCCCATTTCTTTTTTCTTTCAATATTTTAATATCGCCGCTACACAGGTACAGGAACAGCTTCCATTAGAGTTAAAGACTTAAACGATATGCCACCCCAGTTCACCAAAGACGAGTGGTTCACTGAAGTTGACGAAACAAATGGCACAGTTATACCAGAAACTCCCATTCTCACAGTCACCGTGCAGGACGAGGACGAAACAAACACATTTCAATACAAAATCGTGCCAAACAGTGGTTTTGGTGCCGATAAATTCGCCATGGTACGAAATAGTGATGGCACAGGTTCCTTGAAAATTATCCAACCACTGGATTTCGAGGAACAGATGCAAAGCAGTGGCTTTCGCTTTCGTATTCAAGTCAATGATATGGGCGACGACACCGATAGCGACAAATATCATGTCGCCTACTCGTGGGTTGTAGTTAAGCTACGTGACATCAACGATAATGAGCCACATTTTGAGCGCGATCACATCGAAGTTTCCATTTATGAAGACACAAAAGTCGGTACAGTGCTCGAGCAGTTCAAGGCATCCGATGCCGATCAGGGTGGTCAAAGTAAAGTTAACTACAAAATCGTAAGATCTTCGAACAAACAACGGCAGTTTGCTATAAATTCCAAAGGAGCTGTGAGTATTCAACGCCCTTTGGATCGTGAAACGACGAATCGACACATGGTGCAAGTGCTTGCAATTGACGACGGTCAAACTCCGCGAACTGCCACCGCTACACTGACCGTCATTGTGAAGGATGTCAATGACAATGCACCGGAGTTCTTTACAGATTATCGCCCGGTTTTGCCAGAAAATGTGTCGCCTCAAAAAATTATCGAAATTCATGCTAAAGATGTTGATGATCGTGCAAGAGGAAATACGGGACCATTTCAGTTTCGTCTCGATCCCATGGCAAGCGATGTGATACGATCCAGCTTTAAAGTGGAGCAAGATAGACGTAAGTAAATTTAAGGTTATATATTTCTATGAATAAACAGTTTTTATTAACATTTTTAAAATCCATTTTTTTTGTTGTAATGTAAACTTAACAACGAAGTACAGTAGGTTGAATACAAAGTGGCGCAAAGTTAATCATCCTATTTTGTTTTTAATAATTTTAACTAAATAAAAAAGCATGATTTTGATTGATGGAACAAAAGCATGATTTTGAGTGATGGAAATGTTTATTTGGACTTTATAATTTTTTTCTGTTAAGTGAAAAAAATTATATCCGCTAAGAGGCTGACGCCAGTGTTTCTACACATTTACCTGTTTTATCGCATTTTCCATGACTTTCCACAAGATTTTCGGTGATAACTGCTCGCATTCCTGTTGAATATTCTCCTTAAGGGTTAAGATTTGCGATTGCCTGCGGCTTGATAGCGTTAGCCCGCGACTACAAGTAGCCCCAAATAAAGAAGTCTCGAATGGTGAAATCGGGCGATCTTGCTGGTCAGGGTAAATCGCCAAAACGCGATCAGGAAACGCTTCCTTCACAATATCCATTAATTATTCCACGCTCTTGCGGAGTATAGTGCTCCATTGCTTGTCTATTCGTATTTTGCGGCTGTTTAATTTAAAAATGTCAAATATGATTGATTGATGATTGATTGAATATTTCATACACCATTTGTAAAAATTATAACATTTTCCAATAGGGTGATTAATTTTGCGCCACCTTGTAGATGATTCAATGTTCTCAAAAAGATTCTAGTTTTACGTTTATTACCGTTTGAAAAAAAAACAACGCTTTAACTTTACTGCTTTCAGTGGAATCGAAAGTCCTTTTTGGTTGAAAAAATATATTTTGTGCATATGAGTATGTATTGCAAGTACAATAAAAATAAGGTGAAGCTTCTTGAGAAGTTGAAAATTGTGTACAAATATTTAATAACACTCACAATCAATTAATCAATCAATAACTGGCCATTTCAGCCCTTGAAAGGACTTTGACCTAGCTTCTTATGATCAATTGTGTTGTGCGTGTTATTAAGTTTGTACACAATTGACCGAGAGATGGACCTACAGGCTTAACGCCGACTCCGAACGGCGATGAACTTAATGTTCTTATTCTTAAGAAGCTTTACATGGCATTTTGCTTACTCTCTGAGGTTTGCCATTGTCTGCAGAGAGGTGGCGGCCGTACAGAAAAATTATTTTTAATTCAAATAATTTTCTGTCGCTGCTGGGGTTCGAACCTGGGTCTCCAGGTTCTTTGACATAGCGGCCACGCACTTTAACCAAATACGCCACGGACGCCACGCTCTAATAACACTCACACTTGGTTGAAAATCCAAACGGCTTAAATGGCTAAATAGTAATTTTTTTATTATTAATAATACTGGCCTCCAAAAATCGAATATTTCAAAACATAGAATTGATTAAACCGCTTTAAAAAATATATATCCCAGATAGAAATTAAGTCTACTTAAGATTGCCCTTATTAAAGGAAACGTATTTGCTGCTCGAGTTTTATACTCTTAACTATATCGATGTTGGCATACAGCTCATACAAAGGCTCACAAAGTCTTTTCATCAGAACTGCTCAACGTCCAGGTTTGTGCTGCATATAATAGGACGAGCATAATAAGTGGCTTATAGAGCGTGAGGGAGGGCTCTGGTTTTCAATTGCCTGCTCAACATAAAGTAACACCTGTTGGTAAAAGTTACCCTTCTTCAAATCTCAATGCTGACATCGTTTGAGGAGTTTATGCTGGATCCAAGGTAGACGAGGTCCTTAACATCCTCTTGGGAGGTTTCGTCAACAGTGACGTGGTTTCCAAGACGTTGGGGCTGTTCTAATCCGTAGAATGCTGACTGTACCAATATTATTGATATCATCAGAATACGCTTCAGCATAATGATCTTGTAAAATATCGTTTCACTACGTCTTAGATCAGGAGCTCCGACGATCTTCTCCACCATTAGGTTTAAAAAGTCCAATGATAAGGAATCACCTTGTCTGAAACCTCGTTTGGTTTTGAATGGAGGGGTAAGATCCTTCCCGATTTTAACTGTGCTGCTGGTGTTACTCAGTGTCACTTTGCAACTCGGGTCAGTGTGCATGAATACCAAAATCAGACATGGCGGAGTATGTGTGTTTCCTTCTTGGACTGTCAAACGCTGCTTTCTAATCGACAAAAAGATGTTGTGTTATGATTTGCTTCTGTAGGGTCTTCTAGATGTGTCGCAGCGTAGCTATCTGGTTGATAGTAGATTTGCGAAGTCCCCAAATCCGCACTGATAATGTCCAATAGGGCGTATCGAATTACAATTTTTTTCGATTTTCACATTCTAAGAGGTCTCAACAGTTGCATGGGGTTGTCAAAACCACCCAAAAAAATTTTAAGGAAAAAAAGGATGTCTTCCTGCCCCGCAAGGACAAAGTTGTTTTTTGAGGAAAACAGTAAAAAATAACGACTTAAAATGCTTTGACTTTTATAAAAAAAACTGCGTATGTCTTAAAACAAAAGAAGGTATAGGCTTAAACTAACAATATATTGCTAAACACGATGCCACTCACGATTTTTATCCACAGTGTCCTGTGTGAAGGATATTCGAAGCAAAAGTTGTAATCGAGATAGCACAGATCTTTTGATTATTACCAAATAGTCTAAATTTTGGTGGTATTGATTATACTGTTAATGTATTCCTTACATTTGCCGAATTAATAATTAGCATAACTTTTGCATATGCATTTTTCTATTATTGAGAAATGTATACTTGAATGCAATTTTTTAACTTTTTCTAAAACATGAATATAAGATTTTATATCTCGGGTACCAGAAATGGTACCGAAGAAACTTTGCTCAATTTGAATTCTTCAAATATTTCTTAACAACACCCTGTCTAAAAATATTATTTTAAAATACCAGCTTAAGCCCACGATTTTGTTTTCTATTTTGATACTTAAAAAAAAACAAAATACTTCCTAATATGAAATTTAACAATTTCATCAAAAAATATCAAAGTAGAAAATAAAATTATAGCCTTAAACTGGTATTTTAAAATAATACTTTTAGACAGGGTGTTGTTAAGAAATATTTGAAGAATCCAAATTGAGCAAAGTTTCTTCGGTACCATTTCTGGTACCCGAGATATTAAATCTTATATTCATGTTTTTGAAAAAGTTAAAAAATTGCATTCAAGTACATATACTTTTCTCAAAAATAGAAAAATGTAAATGCAAAAATTATGTTAATTATTAATTCGGTAAATTTAAGGAATACGTTAACAGTATAATCAATACCACCAAAATTTACACTATTGGGTAGTAATCAAAAGTTCTGTGCTATCTCGATTTCAACTTTAGCTTCGAATATCCTTCACACAGGACACTGTGGATGAAAATCGTGAGTGGCATCGTGTTTACCAATATATTGTTAGTTTAAGCCTATACTTACTTTTGCTTTAAGATATACGCAGTTTTTTTTTATAAAAGTCAAAGCATTTTAAGGTCGTTATTTTTACTGTTTTCCTCAAAAAACAACTTTGTCCTTGCGGGGCAGGAAGACATCCTTTTTTTTCCTTAAAATTTTTTTTGGGTTATCTTGACAACCCCATGCAACTTTTGAGACCTCTTAGAATACTATCTAAATTTTTCGATACGCCCTAATGTCCAATAAGCTGGTTTACGATCGGCTTCAGTCGTTCACATAATACGCTCGACAGGACCATATATGCGTTGGAGAGTATATTGGAAATCATGAGTAAATTCAAAACTTTTATTAGTCCCTTAGTCTGACACCACTCTCATGTTCCACTGCCCGTTACTGTTTCCCAGTAGAAGAACATCATTCCCAGGTGGCAATTCCATTATGAGTTTCAATGTCCTGTGATTTTAACTTCCATAGCTATTCTGTATAGAAAATCGGGCCACACCCCCTTTTCCAATGCACGTACCAGTTTTCCAGTAGATAGACTTTTTCAACTAGTCACTCCGTACTGAGTTTTATTGTCATGCAACGTTTAGTTCCAATTCAATATCAAAAATTTGACTTGTGTGGTCGAAGCCATAACCCCTTTTCCAATGCCCGTCCTAGTTCTCTTGTAGAAATACATTCTCCAGTCTGAGTATCAATGTTATGTGACTTCTACTTCCAAAGCTATTCGATACCTAAATTTGTATTTTATCGGCAATGCCACGCCCACTTGTAAAATGGTCACTCAATTTTGCCAGTAAAAGCACACAACTAAATAGTACGTTTTTACTGAGTTAAATTTATATGTGACTTATAGTTCGAGAGTTATACCTTAAATTTGGTCTGCTGAAAAAGTGCCACACTCCTCGTCCAACGCCCATAAATTTTAACCAGTGGAATGGCACGTGAAAATTTCATTCGAATATCAAATTTCGGTGCTGTGTGACCTATAATTCCAAAAATATTCGATATCAAGGAAGTATCTAATTTGGTCCAGTTGTTTTCAAGTTTTAAGCAACCGAACAAACCAAGATAGATAAGAATATAGATAGATATGCACATATAAGAGAGGGAGAACCCGCATATTTATATAGCTCTCCCCCATTTGTAGCACTGTTGCCAACAGTGACTATATGAACTAAAGTACTAAATTTTAGTCTGATAAGAAAGAGAATGTATAGATTTGGGAAAATCTTTAAAATGTCTCCGGAACCAAATGGTCAATTTTGCTTTCCCAACGTACCCTGAAATTTTGGTTGAAATCGATCGACACGTTTTCGCAGTAAGTGGTGACATAAAAATGTACACTACTTTTTATATATGTGAATAGATTTCATATTTACGACTATAAACTAATGCGCACATACTTTTCCAGCCATAAACAATATAAGGTATTTTGCTATTCCTGGTAAGCTAATATGGATTAATTACTTTCATCAAATTAGCATAACCATTGTTTCGTCGTGGCCGTGGTACCATTACACATAAAAAAGAGGCACCAAAATGGATCTTGATAAGTGTTTTATCAAAACTTTAACCTTTGTAATGTGAGCTTAGCAACACTGCTAATAAAAGCTTTTTATCAGCTACTTGATAAGAGATGGCAGCACCGCTGTTACTGTTTGGCAGCACTGAGTCTGAGTCGAAAACAGCAACAGCATTTGTCTCATTTCCTTGTTCGTGTTTTCGTATAAAGTATCGCTTATTTTGTGAGAGTACTACGTCATAGACACTGAATTATATTTATTTACATATGCTAATGTTTACATATTTAATTATTTTAAGCATTTTACTGTAGGGAATTTCATTAAAAAAGAAATAGATTCTGTCTATATTACAATTAATATTAATGTTGCTTCATTAGCTCATTTTTTCGATCATTCTTATAAGCAAGGCGTAGTCAAAAAGAGCTTTTAAACTCATAATGGAAAAAAAAATAAAAAGCTTTGTACTGCTTAATGCAGCATTTATTTAGATGTTATTTAATCTCAAATTTTAATATCTTTTTAGAGTAGGTTTTAAAAAATAAAGTATGCAATAGATTAATTTAAGAATGACGCTTTGAATTAGTAAAAGAATTATTAAAGTCGGTTCAGTAGTTCTGTAGTTTAGCGTACACAAAGATACGTGATAAGCCTTTTATATAATAGTATAGATATAGATTAAGAAGGCTTATACCAACGTAGTTGGCGTAAATGGTGGATCACCTTTCTTGTAGATTAAATAGACCTCACTGAGGTTCCAATCATTTGGAATGAGTTCTTCAGACTATATATATATCTAGGAGCTTATTAATGCACTTAAAAACAGATTGCCTCCATTTTTGAAGAATTCTTCGGTTCCAATTGTGATATCCGGGATAGCCTCAGAAAAGTAGGCTCCGTGAGGAGCCCTCCACATAACCAGTGAACTCTGGACATCTGTCGCTAGATTTCCTTAAAACCATTCGTCAGGTCACTTATTTTTTTTTCATAAATTTTCGGACCTCAATTCCTATCAACATTCATAAAATTTTTTTCGCAATCACGCTTTTCTGCCTCTCATTTTTTTCGCCTGAAAATAAAATTATTCTAATTTTTTTGATAATCCAGCCACGTGCATTAAATTTGAACAATTAAATAATATTGTTTGAATCCTTCCATACCAATTCAACTCAGAAAGTGAGACAAAATTAAAGAAAAATAGTGGAAATATTTATTTCAGCCATTCCTTTAGTTCGGTCTTTCAATTGTGCTTCTAAGCAAGTAATGTTTATATGCAATGGAAAAGGTAATGCTTGCTAAATGAAAAATATTGTAGAACTCATATATCCTTAAATGCTGCCTGGCAAAACTGGGATGTCTCATTGGACTAACATAAGTTTGATGTTGTTGTATGATATGAGTGAAAATTGTGATGATTGAATGTATTGATATCTTTATCCATAAATAAAAATAATGGAAACAATTGTATTATCACAGTACAAAAGAATGACAAAATTCGAAAATTTGCTGGACCACCTTTTGGCACTTATATGTGCCGAGTGATATAGATATTTAATATTACATGTGATGATAGAAAATTTGAAATTTAAAATTAAAAATCCAGAGATCAATTGTCAATTTTGACAATTTATCACAATCAGATCAATGTCACAAACCGGTGGGAAGAATAACTCCATAACCTTCCTAACCAAATTCATCATAATCCATTAATAATTGCACCTTTTAAAGGGGTTTTAACAAAATGTATCTTTAAAAAATGTCAATAAATCCACCTTTTCAGTCAATTGTAGTAATAATACCAAATAATTTAATGATTTTTCTTTTGTTAAATCATTTGTATGAATAGGATCCTTTATCTTTATACTCACACGTTTAAAAAACGTAGGAGTATATTTTGTCAGTCTGTTTGTAACGCCCATAAAGTAAATATATTCTTGATCAGTATCACTACCCGAGTCTATTTAGCCATGTCCATCTGTCTGTCCGTCTGTCTGTGATCACGATTACAGCCATTATTTACAAGCTATCATTATGAAATTCGAACCCGGTATTTAAGAAAGAAATATTAAGTTTCAAATCGGATGAAAAGCAGCCTTCCTCGCATACAAAGGGACTTTATCAAAAAGGTAAAATACCTTTTAATTCCACAAAAATTATTATATGACCTCTGAGTATAATTAAATCGAGTAGAAACCATGACTACCTCCCATACAAAATGACTTTATCAAGAAACAAAAGCGAATATTTTCTGTTAAAACTTACGAAAATGTTTTTACAAATAAATATTTTATTGACTGCTTAAGACTTTGAATACACTTTGGTTCGGCCGTGGGAGTATTTTAACTTCGTCCGAGTCAAAGATCATTTCTTACTACTTTTAAAAAATGTGGTTTCAGTGAAAAAAACCTTCTATATTTTAAATAAGATCTTCCGAAGGAATGAATAAGCTTCTAAACTTCTGAGGCCTCTAACGAGGAAGGCAGCTCTCTTCCAATCCGGTCTTATATACACAAACATACCTATAATCAATTTGAATTCACACTGAAAATTTTCATTTTGTTCAAAATAATAACAACTTAAAAAAATCGTTTGATTTAACTTTAAAATTGATTCTTGGAAAAATATAACTTCAGACATTGAGAAGACATTTCCAACGCATCAATAAGTGCCAGGACAAACCTCATTAAAATCAAATATGTCAGCCTTTGATCATTTCTTATTAGCTCTGACGTTGCTTGGTAATAAAGGCCAAATCATTTTATTCCTTACTTTATTGAGCAATACATATACACGAAAAGCTGAGTTTTTTCTGACATACATCTATATTAATAAATTTGATTACTTCCGCTTCACACTCAAATTCACTGAAATAATTGACATAATAACATAGCCTTGCTCCTCTGGCTTCAACAACCGTTGAAGTGTTTATACTCTGAAAACGTTTGTTTAAGACCAACGCATGTCATGTGAATGCTTTGTTATTGATGATTGCATGCATCGTCATCATTCCGACAATTTTTAGCTTTATGTGGCATTAATTTTTTTTTTTCCTTTTTCTCTTTGTATTTTCTTTTCATTTCATTTGCATCAACAATCAACAAAATAAACGTTTAACAATCCACTTCATTGGGTGACAATCAATGGAATTAATTTGGCTCACACAACTTTATAAAACCGTTTATCATGGCAACACACTCGCTCCCCTTCATTGTATGCCATGCCGCACTGGCAGGAGGTGATAGTGGTAACGGCGTCGCAGTCGTTTCATCACTGCGCCCCTTTGACCGTGAAAAGCAGAAAGCATATCTTATTCCCATCGAAATAAAGGACAATGGCTCCCCGGCAATGACAGGTACAAGAACGCTCACTGTCATCATTGGCGATGTGAATGACAATAAAATGTTGCCGGGCACAAAGGAAATTGTCGTCTACAATTACCAGGGTCAATCGCTGGACACACAAATCGGACGTGTTTATGTGTACGACTTAGATGACTGGGATGTGCCAGATAAGAAGTACTATTGGGAGGCTCAGGAGCATCCACGTTTCAAGCTTGATATCGACACTGGCATGTTGACTATGCGTGCAGGAACGCGGCGTGGACGTTATCAGCTACGCTTTAAAGTGTACGATAGGGAACACGGGCAGGTAGATGTACCGGCTAATGTGACAGTTGTGGTGCGCGACATTATACAGGAGGCGGTGGAGCAGGCGGGTTCAATGCGTTTGTCAGGGATTAGTGATGAGGATTTCATACGCGTTTGGAACGATGCTGAGTTTAAATTGATGCGTTCCAAGTTGGAACGATTTCGTGATAAGCTGGCGGAATTATTGTACACTGATCGGGAGAACGTCGACGTTTTTAGTGTGCAGTTAAAATCGGATAATCCACCCACGACGGATGTTCATTTTACAGCTCGTTCGACTAGTCAGCAGCCTTATTTCAAGTCTGTGCGCCTCAACGGTATCGTGTTGATGCATCGCGAAGAGATCGAGAAGGAGGTGGGCCTCAATATTACGATGGTCAGCATAGATGAGTGTCTGTTTGAGCAACGCAACTGCGAGGGTTCCTGTAGCAATCATGTTGAGATTAACAAGTCACCCTATATGGTTAACGCCAACAAGACTGCACTGGTGGGCGTGCGCATGAACATTACGGCTGAGTGCGTTTGTCAAGCGCGTAACTTCAGCAAAAATTATACCTGTCGAAACTTTGAATGCTACAACGGTGGTCGCTGCGTTGAAACCCGGAATGGACCACGCTGTGTTGCCTGTCCGGTTGGTTATAATGGTCCACGTTGCCAGCAACGCACTCGTAGTTTTCGTGGCAATGGCTGGGCCTGGTATCCGCCTTTGCAACTTTGCGATGAGTCGCATTTGAGCCTGGAATTTATCACTGCGGAGGCAGATGGACTCATTCTGTATAACGGACCAATAGTTCCTCCAAAACTAGACGAACTGCTGCTAAGAGACTTTTTGGCAGTTGAGCTGGAACAAGGCTACCCACGTCTTTTAGTCGACTTTGGCTCAGGAACTCTCGAACTGCGTGTTAAGACAAAAAAGACACTTGACGATGGCGTTTGGCACCGCCTGGATATCTTTTGGGACACAGAAAATGTGCGCATGGTTGTAGATTTCTGTCGCACTGCCGAGGTGTATGAATTAGAGGATGGCTCCGCACCCGAATTCGATGACAACTCCTGCCAGGCACGTGGTCAGATTCCACCATTTAGCGAACACCTTAACCTTAATGTACCGCTGCAGTTAGGTGGCTTGTACAGGCAGCACTTCGATCAGTCACTCTACAGCTGGCAATATGCATTTACGTCAAAAGGATTCGACGGTTGTATACGCAACCTCATGCACAATTCACAACTATACGACCTAGCCTTTCCAGCCATGGCACGAAATAGCTACCCCGCATGTCCGCAAACAGATGAAGTCTGCCTTAAAACCGAGCATACAGCGCGCTGTTGGGAGCATGGTAACTGTGTGGCTAGCCTTGTACAAGCTAAGTGTCACTGCCAACCCGGTTGGACGGGACCTGCCTGCCACATTCCAACCATACCGACTACGTTCAAACAACAGAGTTACGTGAAGTTTGCGCTTAGCTTTGAACCAGACCGTTTCAGCACTCAGCTACAGCTGAGGTTCCGCACACGTGAACGTCAGGGTGAACTGTTTCGTGTTAGTGACCAACATAATCGTGAGTACGGCATACTTGAACTCAAAGAGGGATGCCTGCATTGGCGCTATAATCTAAACTCTTTGCGCCTGGAGGAACAGCAACTGACTCTGAATGCCATCACAGTTGACGATGGCCAGTGGCATGTGGTGCGTGTCAACCGCTTTGGTTCAGCAGCCATTTTGGAGCTCGACGGTGGTGAGGGTCGTCGGTATAATGAAACATTTAATTACGTTGGCCATCAGTGGCTCTCCATTGATAAGCAAGAAGGTGTTTACGCCGGTGGCAAAGCGGAATATACGGGCGTAAAAACATTCGAAGTGCAGTCGGACTATCACAGAAGCTGCTTGGACGATATAAGGTAAGTGTGTTTGTGTGATAGTGTTTTACACAGCAGTCCGTCTGTTCGTGCCTTTGACGTTAGTTACCTGAATTTGAATGAATGTTGCGGGTCGTTGCTAGGTTATTACAATGCAGAGGCTTGACTCTCTGGCGTTGTTACCAAACTTGTTACCCCGATTTTTGCTTTGTTTTTCACTTGAATCATCAGCTGTGCTTTTCTTTTGTATTGTACACTTTAGGTTGGATGGCAAACATCTGCCGTTGCCACCCTCCATGAATGGCACGCAATGGGGTCAGGCAACAATGGCGAGGAATTTGGAACGAAACTGTCCATCGAATCGGCCTTGTTCAAATGTCATCTGCCCGGATCCGTTTGATTGCGTTGATTTGTGGAATGAATATGAATGCACGTAAGTTGTAAAATATAGCATAAATTCTTTTCTGTATGCTTAAAACATTTGTATGGAATTCACATAATAGGCCTTTAAAGATTTTAAATATCATTAAACCCCCAAAACAGTATGCGGGCATTTTTATTTATATTCTGACATAGCAGCAAAATTATTACATTTAATATTCAAATATGCTTTTGTAAATATAAAAAGAAATAAGTCTGGAAGAGAGAAGTAAATAATAATATAAGTAAAAAAAAATGTTTCATATGCCACGAACTCAAAAGTATAGACGAACTTAAAACGAACTAAAAAGTATAAAATAATTTCTCCTAGAGTGGGACTTGTTAGATGTTAAGAGCAGGGTTGGGCACGAGTGAAGCCAAAAAGAGCCACATTAAGATTTTCAATACTTTCCAAAGAGCCACACGGTATTTTAAAAAAAAAATTAAGCAGATTTCAATATAAATTATTAAAAACACAAAAAAAAAATAATACAAGTTATATTGTTATGTACAAAATATGTACAGACTAATAAAAAAATTTAATTTCAAGGTTTTGAACGTTAATAACATAGCATTTATGTTATGTATTTACATATAACGCTGACCAAGATTTTAAAATTTGGTTTAATATTGGTTAAAGCTAGTGATGTGACGAGTCGAGTTTTTTTACTCGTTAACTCGAGTCAAACTCGAAATCGAGTCGACTCGAGTCACTTTTAGCTGTGACTCGAGTTGTCAAAAATGAAGCGAGTTTTTTCGCGTTCGCTGTTTTAAAATGATATGCTTGCGAGTTTAAAATTTAAAAACAAAGCAAGCGTTGAAAAATACAGTTTCAAGTATTCTTTACGACTACGCAACAAACTTTTGAATGTGTGGTGTTGTTGTTATTGTTTTTTTGTAGTTTTGTTGTTAATTTTATTTGTGTGGCAGCGAGTCGGACTCGAGTTGCGGGTCTGACTCGAGTTGCGAGTCACTTTAAAAACGAGTAAGGAAGCATTGAATTTTTAATCAACAGTTTTAAAAATGCCTCGGGAAAATAAAAAATCGAGCGTTTGGGAATTTTTTAATAAATCAAGTCATAATAGAGTGAATTAATTGAAGTATTCATTTTATTTATATGTGGAAACGTGTTGTCTATTATTTGTTTTCTTTTTACCTTTTTTTATTAAAATAAAATAAAAAACATGACCTTTGCATTATTTTGAGTAATAATTATTGCAAAATAATTTGTCTTGAAGCTAAGTTGCTCAAAAGTAAAAATAAAATAATCAAATCGTCAATTTTCATACCAAGTAAAAATCCCTTACTCGCCTTTGGTAAGCTGATTCGTAGATAAAGAATGGCAAACTCGACTTTGAAATGATGACTCGCTGATTCGCCAACTCGAGTTTCTACTTGAGTTAAAATTATTCCGACTCGAGTTGACTCGAGTCGAAAAAAAATTCGACTCGTCACATCACTAGTTAAAGCCCTTTGCAACAGTTCTGTCAGGTGCTGATTAGTCTACTGTGAACGGAGGTAAAGTACCAGATAATTGAAAAGAACGATCAGCAAAGAAACACAGGGTTCACTTTATTAAATTTTTCGTCAAATCGTTAGTCAAACAATTGAAAAACATGGAAACCCAAAAAAAAGTAAAAAGTAAACAAAATATGTGTGTGTCAACCACGCACGGAAGAAGTGAAACTTTAACTCAAAAGAGTTGACTTTTAAGTGGTTAATTGATTTACTCTTAAGGGGGACTATATATCCAGAGGCCGAAAAAAAAGGTTATGTTTGAGGTTATGTAAATTTTTAAAGGAAACCTAGGGGATATTTTTAAATGAGGGTTCTTATGCCTAAAAATATACACATTCAAGAGTATGTTTAGTTTTTTTGTATTAAAAAAATCTAATTTTTTTAAATTTAGTTTTTTTTAAACATTTTCATATATAGCATATCTATGATCAATTATTGAGAAATTATTTGTTAGCAATTAAAAATTTTAATATGTTAGCGAACAAATCCTTGTTCAACCAAGGTATTCTTAACTACTTAATATTCTCTATAGCATGCGCACCATGTTTTTATTGGAACTAAAAGCCCCACTCCAGGAGAAATTATTTTATGCTTTTAAATTCGTTTTAAAAACCTGGTATATTAAAATATTTTTTACTTAAATAATTATTTTCTACACTGAAAAAAAATGTTTTAAAATTGACGACAATTGTTATTAATTTGACGAATTTTGTCTTTAAAAATAGCTTGCAACAAATTTCGTCAAAGTAAGAGCAAATGTGTTTAAAACTTTTGAAAAACATATGAAAAAAAAAGAAAATTACGAACACATTTTTTGAACACATTGTGTTTAATTTTAAGCTAACATTTTTTTTTTTCTGTGTAGTTTTTAGTTTTATTTGTAAAATTAAACAATAGATTTTGAAGGTTTTATGTTTTTATCAGTTAATTTGCTAAAAAAAAAATTTAAATTAATCAATAAAGATTAAAAATGATAAAAAAAACAAAAAAAAGATTTGAGGATCGAACTCACAACATCACGATTATAAAGAAACCGCCGTATGCTCAGAACTCACATTCAAATATTTATTATCTAAATATTATAATTTTTAATTTATATCGCATATTTCGCATTTTTGCCAAACAAACAAACGTACAAACAAGAAAAGCTCATCGGGAAGTTGGTTAAAAATTAATTCCAAGATTATTACGGGACAGAAAAATGAAGTGAAACTAATATAAACGTGTTAAAGTCGAAATAATCACTATAAAGTTTTGAAAAAAAATTATTTTTGGATGAAAAAGAAAACTATTCTAAAAAACTTTACCTCCTGGGCAAGCCCCATATGAGGGGATAAAAATTACCATCTGGCCCAGACCTCACCACAAGGGACCACAAGTTCAGAATATAGAGTGACCAATAGCTCATATTTACTCTTCCTCTTAAAAATTCTTCAATATACAATTTCATTTCTTCAATAGCATGTAGATATTTAAAAAGTGCTACTTATCAGCTTTTAACCGTAATCGTAATCGAAAAAGGGTTTATAAAGTTTTCGTCAAATTGAAAAAATGTTTTCGTATTTCTTATATCATACTAGCTTTTTGTCGATGCGCTTTGCTGCACCTTATCTAGATAAGAACCGGAAAATGTTGCACATGTCGTACTCGAAACATAGGGGTCGTTCATAAATTACGTGACCGATTTTCAATTTTTTTTATCCCCCTCCGGTACTCTTTGTAGTCCATTTCAAAAACCCCAAAAACCCCTCCACCCCCATAAAGTAACGTAGTATATGAAATAAAAAAATTAATTGATTAAAAAATATTCGAAAATTGAAAAAATAACTGTCGAAAAGCAAGCAAAGAAAAATTATGCCCTTACTGCACTTGCCAATAGTTTACATTCAATTTATTTTATTAATTGCAGTTTTTTTTATTTTTGATCACATTACTATATCTGAGACTCCCTCCCCCCATTCGTTACTTATCATAGTACATTTTAAAACCTCTCTCTCTACTAAATTAGGAACGTAATTTATGAATGACCCCATAGTTAATACGCAAATTTGAGCTCAATCGGCTCAGTAGTTTTGGAGTCTATAGCAGCGTTCTCTATTGTAAATTTTTTGCATTTTTTATTTCCCAGTAGCAGAATATTAGCAAGTAGTAACTTCATTCTTACTTCTATGTTCTTTGTCTTTTACTTCTACAGCTTTTTTGTGTCATAAATTTGTCTTGTATGGGTGGAGACACACCCCCTTGTCCAATGCATGTCATCTTTTCTAGTAGTTCTGAGTTACAATGTTCTGTGAATTTTACTTCCATAGCTATTCTTTATCGTAAATTTGGCTTTTATGGATGGAGCCACGCCCCGTTTTCGAATGCCCGTGTCATTTTTTTCAGTAGAAAGACCTTCATTGTTATACGACATTTAGTTCCAACGCAATTCGATATCATAAATTTAGCCTGTGTGGCCAAATTCCCCCTTTTCTAATAATCGCTCAAATATATAGTAACTGCCTCTTGGGTTACTATTGCATCTACATATCAAATTTCACGATCAAAACATGCACAGCTCAGGAATAATAATGATTTCTAAAAAGTGGGCGTATATATATAATTAGACCACGTCCAGTTTTAGTATAGTTGCCGACAGTAACCATACGAACTTATTTACCAAATTTTAGTCCATTTAGAGGTTTTAAAATGTGCTATGATAAGTAACGAATGGGGGGAGGGAGTCTCAGATATAGTAATGTGATCAAAAATAAAAAAAAACTGAAATTAATACAATAAATTGACTGTTAACTATTGGCAAGTGTAGTAAGGGCATAATTTTTCTTTGCTTGCTTTTCGACAGTTATTTTCTCTATTTTCGAATATTTTTTAATCAATTAATTTTTTTATTTCATATACTACGTTACTTTATGGGGGTGGAGAGGAGTGTTTTTGAAATGCACTACGAAGAGAACCGGAGGGGGATAGAAAAAAATTGAAAATCGGTCACGTAATTTATGAACGACCCCTATGTTTCGAGTACGATATAAGCAACATTTTCCGGTGCTTATCTAGATAAGGTGCAGCAAAGCGCATCGGGAAAAAGCTAGTATTTGTATAATAATAAAACAAATTAGAAAACATTACAATAAAAAGATTTCGACCTAGTAAGATAAGCGCCGACTTCAAAACTTTTATGTACATAAAGCAATTAATATATTGATGATAATAAAACAAAATCGGAAAAATGAAAATGATAAGATTTTCAATATTATAATACATTTAAATAACTTTTTAAGATTTGGCCAAGAAATTAATGGGAAAAGTTATTTAAAATTATTTTTTACTTTGTAGTGATTTTGAAGTCGGTTTTTTTTTTTTTTTTTTTGTTAAAAAGTTTTTATTCTTAATGTGAGGTGATAACTTTGGATATTTACCAAAGAAAATTTATGGTTTCCAATATATCTGAGTGTTTCTGATGTCAAAATATTGGGAGTTAGGCATATTATCAAATTGTGTAGTTAATTTTCTTGTAGTAATTTAAGCAGCTATGAAAAATTTTACTTTCTTATTACTATCACTTCGATTTCTTCATTCATATTTTTTATGTTTTTACATAATTTTCTTATTTATTGTACAGTTGCAGTGAAGGGCGTGTCATGTCGCCCGATACAAAAGGCTGTGTGGATCGTAATGAATGCCTAGACTTACCATGTTTAAATGGTGCAACGTGCATTAATCTGGAACCTCGTTTACGATACCGATGCATCTGCCCCGAAGGTTATTGGGGCGAAAACTGCGAATTGATCCAGGAGGGACAAAGACTGAAGCTCAGTATGGGCGCTTTGGGGGCAATATTTGTTTGTCTGATTATTATCTTGAGTAAGTATGAAAAAACAATTATTTAAAAAAAACAAAAATTTATGCATAAATGCATCCGTACAAAAAAAGTTTAGCTGGCGATGAAAAATATTTGCATTGACAACTTTAAGCGGCTTATCGGGTGTTTTTTTTTTTTTGTTTTTTATGAGATTACATGGAAACCCTATTTGTGATTTAGTGGTGGGCTCAGCTGTTGTTTATGCTGCGCTTTTATTCATTCATTATCAATTAAAGAGCTTTTGCACATTTGGTTTTTTTTTATTATATTTTAATTGGATTGAGTTTGTTGAAAATGCGATTAATCATTACTAAATCCAGGAAATCCTTAATTCTAATAAGGGTGCCGCTTTGATGAAAACTTTACGATATATTTTGGGGAAACTTTAACATTTTATTCATTATATATTTTGATTGAAAAATTATGAAAGCAAAAAAAAAATTCAAAATAACTGTACAATTTATTATGAACGAAATATCAGATTAATTTTTGAATTTCAATAGCATCTGTAGATATTAAATCACACGATTCTTCCATTGCTTCGTCAAAAAAAAAAAAAAACTTTCTAAAAGACGATTTTGGGACTTAGAAAAGAATATATTGATTTAATTAAATGATTTTATTTCTAGTTATTTTTAAGTTGTCACATATCTACTGCTTAAGAGGCATTATAGAAGCCTATAGAATACGAGTTTATATCATCAAAAATTTTATATCCCATTATTTATTTTTAAAGAGGTCAATAAGACAATTCTTTTTTTATAATTATTTAAAAACACAAACAAACGCACAGAGCCTTATCTCCTTAGTAAGGAAACTCGTAAGATTTTTAAAGGACTTTTTATAGGATCTTTTTTAACATTTTTCAGTAGAATTTAGTTATGGTAAAATAATTTTTACTTTTTCTAATTTATACTTATCCTTAGAAACAGTATTTATTTTCACACTTACAACTTATTTTTTTTTAATTTTCTAATTTATTTAAATAATTCTAATAAATAAAATTAAAACATTCTGCACTATTTTCAATATCTGTCTAAGAGACATTGCTCACTACACTTTTTATATTCTTTTTTAAAAATAATTTAATTTATTAGCAGAAAAACTTACTGAATAGTAAGTTGAAAGTTTTCGAAAATGTCGGCTCACCTGAATCGATTTAACCAGTTATTCCAATAAACCAAAATTATTGATTTTAAGAAACCCGAAACCTAAAAATCTTAAAACTACTTCAATAAAAGACGCGCTTTTCGGATATCGTGAAACCGGTTTGACAATAATAAGAAAGTTATGAATATAAGGAGCAGAGCGTACATTTGGTGGTTTTTGGCAATATGATTTGACTTTCAGAGTGTATTTAAAATAACCAGACATCACAAGTTTCAGATATCTTAAGACTTAATCCGGAATATTACAATTTATGAGACACAATCGCTATGAAGACACTTCCTACATATCTTTAGTCGTAGAAATCAAATTGTAATCGGGGTACACAGAAAATAAAAGAATTGATTTATTACCTAAACTAGTTTAGCTAATGTGAAAGTTTCTATTTCACCTAATCTTTTCAACAACTTTTCTACTTACACAGTTAATTAAACAATCATGCATTAGGTAATTCACCTAATTAAAATTAGTTAATTCAACTAAAATTTTGCTTATTAAATCATCTAATTCTTTTAGTTATTTTACCTAATGCAAGTTGTCGATTTGTTCGTACACTAGGGAAATAACGCATATTAGCATTATCCACGCCTCAGTATAAATTTTATATAAATATTTACGTGGATAAATCAAATGCTTTCCTTACAACTTGTTTTTTTCCCGTATTTGAATTTTTTATTTCTGTGCAGCCCAAGGAGAGCACAGCGCTCTCCTATAAAAAACATAAATAAAAAGAAAGTGAGAAAATTTTACAAAAAGTAAAGCCTCATTGCGAGAATTGAACTCGGGCCGCTGGCGTTATAGTCAAACGCTTTACCGCTGTGCTGTTACGCCGTTTGATAACTTGTGAACAAAATGTATATAAAAATATGAGGTCCACAACTCTGAAATTATGTTTCCACTGGGCATCTACAGCAATTTGATTAATTGGTATGTAGAGTAAATTTCTGGATTGGAAATTTAGCTCGATAGATAAGGTGTTGGTTGTTGAAATCTTGAGATCACAGGTTCGAATCTCAGCGGTGGCAAAGAAATTTTTCAGTCATTTATACAATGTATATATCTCTCTCATACTATCTACTATAAAACAAATCTTTCTTCTCTATCATGTGACGAAATGAAGTAAAGTCACCTAAGGAGGAGGGTTAAGTTTCACTTCAAAATAGAAATAGCAAAACAAAAAACATATTTTTTGCATATTTTTTGCACGGCATTCCCACTCTTAAGTGGGAATGCTATCTAAATAATTAGATGATTTTTCTACACTTAGTAGGTGGCTTACCTAATCTGAAGTGGTCATAGTTTAAAAAAAATTAGCTAATTCTTCTAATAAATTATGTGTCTTATCTATTTTATGGTTGAAGGTACACCTAAATATTTAGGTTTTTTTAGCTACTCTCGCAGTTAAACTACCCAATATAATTGCATATAATTAACATTTAGAAATTGGTAGCGCACCTAATCAAATTCGTTGACTGAAAATCACCGGATTACTTTAGCTGAATTGACTACATTTTTAGGTAAAAGTTCTACTCTTTTTTTTCTGTGTAGATACCATCGAAGATTTGCCAATCTTCTACATTAGCTGAAGCAAATTTCTGTTTCTTTCTTACAGATATTCAAGTTTACAAATTCTAACGGCCTAACAAAAACCGAACAAGTACGGAATTTATTGGCCTCAGCTTGGCCGATGTTTTAATACCCGCACACTCGTGTGTGTACTGTGGCAGCCGTGACACAGTCGGTAGAGTGAGGAACCCATACCCCATAGAAACCTGCTTTAATTTCCATCTGACACAGAAAGTATTTTCAATTGAATTAATTTTTCTGTTCGGCCGTTACCTCTCTACATAAAACTAATGACCTATTAGTTCTCGATCAATTGTGTACAAACATTTAATAATACTCACAACACAAGTTGTTCATAAGAAGTTCGGTCAAAGTCCCTTTTAAGGGCTGAAATGGACATTTTATTATAATTATTATTATTTAGACCGTGTGTATATGCGTATCCGTAGTTATGAAAGTTTTATTATTTTGATTACGTCAGTTTGTATTAAGCGAAGGCGTGTTTTTCATTAATCATTAATCCCGATTTTGAACTCTTTGTGCGTTTTAAATATTAGAGATTATAGTATGTGCAAAATATCAAGTCAATATATGAATTTTTGTTGCTTTTATGAAGATTTAGTTGTTTTGTTGGTCCTCACTTCTATAAAAATTTAAGCTGGCGAGAGCATTACCGTCAATTGCAAGGGTTATAAAGCCATAATTGCCAATTATTTCGTACCCAAATGGATTGGGATGTTTACTGAAGATAAGTTTTTCGAACAGAATGGTCCGATATGCTATACAGCGCGTCGAACAAGGGACTTACTGAAGGAAAAATTTGAAAAACGTGTTGTTACTCGAAATGGACCAGTAAATTGGCCACCAAGATCGGGCGATTAAACGCCTTTGGACTATTATCTCTAACCATTATTTAGATACGACCCCAAATGCTTGGAAAAATGGTCGAAAATTGAACTTCAAGAATGCGCCACATTCGAATCAGCCGCGGTGGCCACATGCCCGAAATCATATTAAAACACTTATGGCATAAAATGAGCTCTCTAATAAAACTTTATTCAAATTGCTCTCCAATGTTTTATTTCAATTTGAAATTATACTCTTCTAAATAACATCCAATAATTATATTTAGTAAATAGCATCAGAACACTGCATGGTATTAGAGAAGTACAAAAAAGGTTCCATGTTCTTCAAATATACATATTTATATAAGGTCTTTTCACGATTGGATGGAAACGTGCTAGCACAGTTATGCAATTGCATATATTTGCCATAGATTATGGAAATAACACACAATTGACATTGACCACTTATTCAAATATCAGCCACCAGTTTTGTCTAGAGGTCTTCCTACCTCTAACTCACACAGAGGGAAGAACCCATGGACTGACTACATAAATGTATGTTCTCAAGACAGAAATTTCTACACCGACATTTTGTGGTTTTCTTGCATTGAGTACATGTTTAAATCTGTATTGACTACGTAATGATTTTAAGCAGTGCAGTATGCAATAAGAATTTTATGTACTCATCACAAAACTGTTGCAAATAATTTTATGTAATGAGTACAGTTTCGATGTACGTAGTACATAGATTGTTGATACACATTTCAACATCAGCTGACATGAGTGTATTCATTACACCCTGGTAATTTACATGGTAAACGCTTGTTGTCCCATTGTTGCCAGAGATCAAAATGGTCCAACCGAAATTCTGTTTGAGATAGTGGGAAACTTCTTGAATGTTTCGTCATTTTTTGCAACGTTTTTTGATAATTCGGAAGGTCTTCCCCTTTCTGTGGAGAGTTTTCCTACTTTGTAAAGACTTTCTACCACTTACAAACGAAAATTGACAATTATTATGTTTTCATGATTACCGCTTTATTGCTACGCACGCTTATACAATAGCAATGCATTTACTAATATTATCGTATAGCGTATTTTTATCTTGTAGCTTCCAATAAATGAGTGGAACAAATTTACTTCCCCCATAAATGTATTGTATTGTGAAACAATATTCGGACAATCAATGGATATTTTTTTACACAACTTCTTTCCTCGTTCAGCTATGGTCTCAGGACTTTAACCACAATGGTTTGACATCAAATTAACAACTTTATTATCTCTCCGTGACATCAAATGTACGTTAACATCATCATGGTAAGCTACATATTCCACAGACTCTCCTCGAGATGTCTTCATTAATATGGGAACACTCGGGAGTTTTGAGTTCAGAATTCTGTTCCGACGGATTGTACCCAATAAATACCCCTTTTGGCTAGTTCAATCATTAGTGGTAGTGTTGATATAATAATTATCATAAAAAACACTTTGTAATTCATATGAGAAGTACTTCCCGTAAAACTCTTTTATAACAATATTTACACAAGCCCAATATCATTTTCTTCGTGGTGACGAAGACAGGGGCTGTTTTCTTGGCCCAAATAATTTCCATTGCCCAAAGTGCATGGAATTGAACATCTGCAATATAACCTCATATCTGCAATGTAACTTAAAAATGTCCCAAATGCATGATATTGCATATCTGCAATTAAGTCATTTATTTTATGAAATTAAAGTTATAATTCACAAAAAAATTAGTACGCTTAAAGAAATTTCACTTATATTCTGGAACATTACTTACAATTGAACATTTTTTTGATATTTCTCGTATAATTATTAAAAATATTCACTTATTTTTTCTACCTATAAGACAGACCTTGTTCGAATCAATATTTTGGACAAATTAAATCACCAATTTGACAAAAGAAGACAACAACTTACAAAAAAATGTCTAAATTTATTTTAAAATAAAATTCCGTTAGGTATGGGAAAGTGCTTTTTTTAATTATAATTTTAAGACTAAAGGTTGAAAGATTTAAGAATGAAAGTACTTGAATATGTTTACATGCTTGAATCAAGCAATTTTGAAATAGTTTTGTATATTTTTAGATCAGACAAAATAATAGATTAACTCAAGAATCTTTTACTAAACCAAGTCTACGTTTGCCCAATTAAAAAATATTTTCTTGATTCAAGTCTTGTTCCAGGTTGTTCTAGAATCAAGCATTTTATTCTTTTGTCAACCAATCATTTCTTTTACTCAATTATTTTACTCAATTTATTTTACTCGAACGTATGCAAAAATGTATTAATCAAAAAACAGAGAGAAAGTTTCGAAGCTATTTTCAATGAAAAGAAAATCGATCTTTATATTTATTCCCGAAATATATGTAGCAACTCTTGTATGCATTGCGTTAAGTTTTGAGAGAAAATATACATAGTCTGAATATTGAGGATAAGTTTAATGCCCGTATTATTTATACTCGTAGATATTTCTTAGTATGCAGTTAAAAAAGGATAATATATACCCTTTCAAATCTTATCTTCATACGCCCTTAGGTCTGTCTAAGGTCTAAAAGTCCCGAAAGTATATTCAGTAAATTCAGCGGTGAATTTCAATTGCAAGACCGCTGAGTTGGCAGCCACTGTAATTCTTCCATTAATCAAAGCAATTCCCCTTCCCTCACTAATCTCATACCTCTTTGTATATATTAAAGCATCAAATATAGAAACTGGTGGAAATCATGAACCATCCCCATATAATTAATTATTCGGACTCTTCTTAATTATTTTACCCCAACAACTCATGTTTTACGAAAAATAAACTTAAATAACAGCAAAAAAAAAATATAAAGGACACCACGAACAAAATGCTTCCTGTCAAGTTTTATTAAGTGAAAATTAAGCTTAAAATTGTTGGGCTTGCTTGGATCGAGTAGAGAAAAGAATACAAAAATGAATACTTGCTTGGAATAGAAGCAAGACAAATACAACATTACGTTTTTCACTTGTTGCCTCATATTTCAAACTCGTCGTGGCATAGTTTAAACAACTTCAGCGGAAAAAAGAACCGTGTTGTACAGCTCGAACAGCTTGAAAAAAAAAATCAAAGTAAAAAAAGGAAAACTTAATGACCTCACTGGCAAAGCTTTGTAATATGAGATGAATACAGCAGAAGCAAAAGTAGTTAAAGAAAACTACTACGTTCTCCTAACTAACGAAAGTAATAAAAAAGCATCCTTTAGTAAGTAGGGCTCACGTGTCACGGAGATGCTTTTGTTCGCAAATTTAAAATAGACTTGTGAAAATAATGTAAAAGATTGTTTCGTAATGACACAATGACACTGTCATTTCGTTTTTACGCTTAATATACTATCATTTATAATCTAAGCGATTGAGTATCTTACGTTTGAATGAATCTCCAGAAAAAGTACGAACTGGTTGTACTTAGCTTTCATGTTTACTTTTTGGATGAAATAAATAATCGAATTTGTTACAAATTTACTACTTTATAGGGGATGAATTACATATTAACCCTTAAATGCCCAGTGTACCTTTTTGGATACAACTGAGAAAACAAGTTATTTATTTTAAAATATTGCAAAGATTAAAATTCTGTTTATGTAGTTGAAAATTGAAAATATAAAAAAAAAAATAGTTATTGGCATAACTTTGTTGGTTTGGGAAATATTGACCGTCAAATTCAAAAAATAGTTATTTTTTATTTTTACGGAAAGTTCGCTTTTTGACAAGAAATATCTTTTAAACTATTAACAATTTTAGATTAAAAAAAATTACTGGCAGTGTTAAAATGTTAAAAAGAATCGTTTTCCACGTTTTGCCTTGAACTCGTACAACCAAGCTGATTGATGGTGGTATACGTCGGAATGCCCACTGTATCTTTTTGGATACAACCACATTTTCTTTAATAACTCGTAAACAAAAATTTTTTCCAAAATATAAAATCAGGGTCGTGTTCAGGGGATCATTTAGCACAACATAATTTTTTTTTAATGAAATCGGTGTTGTTGGGCATTTAAGGGTTAACTTGCATAAAATATTCAGTAATCGGCCATGTCAGTAAAATATAAACAACAATTGGCCCTCTGGTACAAAATTTCTCAAGACTTATATTTATATATTCAACTATTGACTAGTTGATTATAACGTTAAAATTTTTACGGTCTGTTATAATTATTGGTATTATAAAAACTGTAGAAATTAAAGCATGCGTTATAAAGGTGTATAAGGACCATGTGGTGTATTTAACGACGGTAAAGGATTTTTATAATTTTTAATTTAATTCCCTATTTTTGCCTTTTTGTGTTAACTTCCAGCAAGGCTTTGCCGACTTTCAAAGCATTAAAATGCCCCACTTGAGAACTTGAAAATAAAAGAGCGACTAGCGCACTGTTTTTGATATAATTCAAGTCTGAATTCTTTATTAAAATTTACTGGTATTTATACCAAGATTTTTGGTATTCTTGTTCTTATTCTAGATAATATTCTAATTACAATTCTTAACACAAATATAAATCTACTAATATAAAATTTCGCAAATATGTGACATATTGGTAACATGTGTAAATTGATCATCTTTGACCGATATTTACAAGTAGATGCAATGCAAACAAAACATAGCACAAAAATAAACGAAAAGTCAGTCATTGGGACACACACCAATTCTGATCTGCATGTCGCTCAAATTGCAGTTTGTCAGACTTTAAGTTGACGCTGCTAGCGTGTCATAACAATAAGCGACGGTCTAGTTAGTCAGTATATGTTAGCTGCTATGAATCACATGTTGCCTATATGCACACTACAACCACATTTTTTGAAATTTCCAAAAAACGCAGTGTTTATTTGACAAGTCCTGATATTTTTGTCGCAACAAAGAGCGAAGACATGAAGGTTATATATAGAACGCATTGTTCTAAATCAGTGGTGATCAACGCCAGTGTTGCCAGAACTTTTTTGAGAAAAGCGCGAGATTTAAAAAAAATATCGCCCAAAATCGCCCAATGAAAAAAAAATCGCCAAAAATCGCCATTTTTTCTAAGAAATTTATTATATTAGAAATAACAAAACAATTTATATACATTTTTTTTTCAAATAATATTGAGACCTGTTAATAGTATTAGATATTCTTATTTTCATATTTTTGAGATCTATAAAAAATAGTAAAAAAGCTACTTCATTTTATACGAGAATTTTGATCGTTAAAGAACATTTTTTTAGAGCCTATAACTTTTTAGAATTTTTCAATATGCAACTTTAAAAAAAAACTTTTTGCAAAAAACGTAGTTCCTTCAGCCATATTAGACTCTTCCTCCGTTTCGTCAATTCGCGAAGTATTGTTTAGTTCATACATTGATTTAGTTTATACAAGATGAATGCCAACTTACAAATATTGTCAAACATTTTTCCGCCTACGGCTGTCTTAATTTTGTATGCCGATTACCAAAATTCTTCACTTTCAGATGGCACTTTGTTTTTGAAAACATTACTCCATGGACATGTCAACAAAGATTCGTATTCGATTTCTTCTGCACGTCGCTCTTCAAGAGATAGATAATGAAGAGGGAGTTCACGGAAAGAAGGTCTTATATAGTTTAAACATCTTTCAGGACATAAAATAAAAGCATTTTCAAAAATTTCTAACAGACTAGGTAATCGTTTTAACATTTCCTTGATTAAAACTATAATGAAATTCTGGCATTTTGATAGTATAACAATCATAACAATATCATCACTTAATTTGTGAATTTCTTCATGGAACTGATAATGAAATGTAAGGTTATTAATTCTTTTATAATTGCTTTAATCCGCTCAAATTTTATTTAAGCTGAATGTAGCTAAATTATCAAAATTGAAATTTTTGACAATGTCTTCTTTTATAATTTTTGAAACAAGTCTTTGAATAGATGTTGTGATTTCAACGTAAGCTTGAAAAAAGTCAACTTTTTCTCATTGAAAATATAAATTAAGTGAGTTGATGTTTTGAAGAAACGGTCTCAAAAAAAGAAGTATTTCGATATAAATAAATTATCGGTAAGGGCTTGTGAGCTGTGTTCAGTCGCATTGTTAACAGAGTGTTCCAAACACTTAAAACAATTGTTATTTTCTTTAATTGAAATTTTAAACACATTAGATGAGTTTATGAAAAAAGATTGTTTTTACAAAAATCGCCCAAAAAATCGCCAGGCGATTTCCTAAAAATTTAAGCGCAAATACAAGAAAAAAAGCGCCCAATTGGCGATAAATCGCCCAATCTGGCAACGGTGATCAACGCACAGTTCAAACAACAACAAAGAGAGCTTTCCGAGTGTACAGCTCTACACTGAAACAAGAAGTTGTTTAAAGCTCTCACAACATTTGGTGCAAGGAACTCTTGTCGAGTGTTGGATTTTCAATATAATCATTTCGTTTTTATTTTTGCGTTTATTTTTCGCTATTTTAATAGAAGAAAACATCAAGCAAAAGTGTATTAATGCTTTTCCTGAAACATTGCAATATATTTACGTATATTCATAAATAAAACAGCGAGCAACACTCTCAACGCATGAACGCTCAAAGCATACTGACATGAAATTTAAAGCACAGCAGAAAAAACAAACTTTTTCGAAGTGTACAAACACAACGAGCCGATTGCAACTTCGTGTGCAAAAGCTCAACAACACACGATGTCCGCGGGCTATGGGAAACCATGTAGTGAGCACCACTGTTCTAAATGTAAATACCTCCCACGGGACTGATGAAACTCATGTGTTCTCTTAATAAAATTTTTGATGAATTTACTGATTTCTTAGAATATTTTGTATTTCCAAATAATTTGCATCATTAATATTTAAAAAAATCACAAAAAAAAAAAAATAATTTATTTTAATGATCTTATAATATACGATAACATTCTTTAACATACGATAACTGATTGCTATCTGATAAAAAAGTTTTTGGGTTGATATTATTTCAAAATTGTTGTTTCCTTTAAATTTTAAAATGATTATATTAAACTTTTAAGATCCATAAGAATTTTTTAAAATTTTTCATAATAGTTTTGAGTTTGTATCCTTATTCGTGGTTTCAATCATGTTGTTAATATCCTTAGAAATTTGGGCGATATCATTGGATTTAGGGATTTCTTTTGATGTATTTACAAGAAATTGTTTATTTTCAAATAACATCGCGGAAACAGAGTCATTGAGGCATTTTATCGAGAGCATTATTATGTGCGAGAGTGATATCTCTTTGCACTCATCGCATAAAAAATATTTTAATTTTTTATTTTATTTATAGTTATGTTGTTGTTGTTATCTCTATTTTTTGTTATTTTTGATGCTTTGGTTTTATTTATTTTTAGTATTTTTGCGGGGCTGTTACACTGTTCATTAAATAGCTCACTGAACTTTTAGCTGTAGTCGAGCAAAAACTACCAAGTTTGCAGTTTTCTAAGAACCAGAATATTTAAATGCATTTAACCCTTCGAGCCACACCCTCACTCCAGCCACATGGGGGTATGTCATCACCTCACGTCAAAAAATCGTTGTAAAATCCAGAATTTTGAATATATAAGCTTAAAACTTTACATGGTTACTATTTTTGGTCTTGTTCAACATTTTGTATAGTTATTTTCTAATATTTTAAAAATGGCTGACTTTAGAAGCGCGGACAAGTTAAAAAAACGTGAAAAATTAGCTCTTTTACTAAAAAATTCATAACTTTTACAGTTTTTAATTTAAGACCTAAAAAAATGTATGTTTGAAGGCATCAAATACGTTGCTACAAAGAAAAAATATTAGTCATAGCGTTAGCTACAAAAAACATATTTATTCTGCCAAAAAACTGCACCCACTTTTTCAAAAAACGAGATTTTTAAAAAAATAAGATTTTTACCAAAAATATTCAAATAAACTCATTGAGTGTTGATTTTAAAAGAATTGAAAATATTTTTTTTAAGTAATTCAATGATATTTTTAGAGAAAGAAGTAGTAAAATAGTCAAATTCAGTCAAATTCACTCAAATTCAAATTCAATAGGTCAGACACTAAACTTATAAATTTTTACACAAAAATACATTTTTTTATTTTAATTTATCAATTTAAATACATACCTTAAAACAATAAAAAAATAATTAAATTCAATAAAATGAAATATTTCAGTTATCTCTAAAAATATACACTAAGCCACACGTGGGGTATATGAGAGCTCCAGTCGATTTTAAACGAATGCCAACGACACACTAATGCATCATCCCTAACCTTCTAAATTGCTTGAGAGTAAAGCTATTTAAGTTGTAAACACCCAGGTGGCGTAAGGAGTATGCATAAAAAGTTTTTGATTAAAAAAAAAAAGGTTTTTTAAGTCATGGGGTGATGAAAAGCACCAGTGTGGCTCGAAGGGTTGAATGCAGAAAATTTAAAAATTTGGGGAGCTTTTAAAAAACACGCCCGAAGTCTTCGACATTTATTAATGACGATGCATTATTTGTGCATCTGTACCACACTATAGCATACTCAATATGAGCTTTATGAGCTTTACGAGCTCACTCAAACCATTAGAGTGAGAATGTTTATGTGTGAAAAGCTTTTGAAATTAAGATTTAAAATTACAACAGCGTCACCAAAGCAGCATATTTTATACAAATTTGTTTATTATTTTTTCTTTTAAGGAAGCTTAGAGCTTAATGTTAAATTAATATTAAGTTAAGGCAAGATTATGAAATAAATTAATAGAACTAAAAATGTAGGGCATTCACTTCAAATTATAAAAAAAAAAAAATAACGGGCCATTTCAGCCCTTATAAGGACTTTGACCTAGCTTCTTATGATCAATTGTGTTGTGCGTGTTATTAAGTTTGTACACAATTGATTGAGAACCGGACCTACATGCTTAACGCCGACTCCGAACGGCGATGAACGGAATGTTCTCGTTCTCAAGAAGCTTTATATGGCATTTTGATTACTCTCTGAGGTTTGCCATTGTCTGCAGAGAGGTGGCGGCCGTACAGAAAAATTATTTTAATTCAAATAATTTTCTGTCGATGCTGGGGTTCGAACCTGGGTCTCCAAGGTTCTTTGACAAAGCGGCCACGCACTTTAACCAACAACGCCACGGACGCCACATATATACACACAAAATTATATATTTTAAAAATAGTGTTTACCTATCAGAGTGGGATTCGGTGCATTTTTTAGAACTCCAAACCTTAACTCCTGATTTTTAGCGACTTAAGACTTGGCAGCTCTGCTTACATCTACTGCTTTATGCCGAAAAATATTTGAGCAGGATAAGTTGTTTTAGTGATAATCTTATAACTATGGCATGATTATCAATCAATCATCAATCTTTTCAGGATTAAATTTTTATTTTTTATTGTAACTAAAATCAGTCATTCTCTCTTAATTTTTTTTAATATAGTTTGTGTCGGCGCAGTGAAATAACTCTCAGAACAAAAATGAAATAACTCCCAAAAATTTTTCACACATTTTTAAGAGTTATTTAATTTTCAATAATTCCCAAAAAATTGGGAGTTATTTCGTTTTTATTAAGAATTGTTTAATTTTTTTATTAAAAAACTCCCAATTATGTAAAAACTCTCAAAAAATTGGAGAATGAAATAAGTCTTAAAATATTTGATTGGGAGTTATTTCATTTAACTTGGGAGTTATTTCGTTTAACTTGGGAGTTATTTTATTTAACTTGGGACTTATTTCGTTTAAGTTGGAAGTTACTTCGTTTAAGTTGGGAGCATTTTACTTGCCTGAAGTGCTTCCGTTAAGGAATGTTAACTTACCTTCAGAGTTAAAAATGCAACTAGTGCTGTCGAGCGTGCTGCAATAAAAGAAATTTTCGCGCAATTTTGAATAACCTTTTTTTATATCAATTTTTCGCCACTTTTTCCCCTATAAAGCTACCAAACATAGTTTTGAAATAAAATTTAAAAAATTAAACATTTTTATAATAAGCCCCCGCGATGCTTTATTCTCTTATAAAGCAACAGAAAACGGTCTTAAAATATGATTAAAAATTTAAATATAATAAGTAAAAATCGTGTATTTCTGAAAAATTATTTATTTGCAATATTGGGGCCTTATTTCATTAGGAAAAATCACGCAACGGAAACACAACGAAATAATGCCTCATTTGTTTGTAGATTTCTGTTTTCAGAATTGCTTTCTGTAAATTTGAAACCTTTTTATTTTTTTCCTTATTTTTTTAAGGGTGCATTTTCGATTGACCAAGTATATTTATTCGCATTTGAGAGTTATTGTATTTATTTTATTTTTCTTGGGAGTTATTTAAATTCTTTTGGTAGTTATTTCATTTCTATTCGGAGTTATTTAAAATTTCTTGGAAGTTATTTATGTAATTTATCTTGTGATTTATTTTATTTCTCTTGGGAGTTATTTCATTAATTTTATTTTTATTGGGAGTTATTTAATTGGGATTTATTTAATTTTTGGTTTGATAGTTCTTTCATTTTCATTGGAAGTTATTTAATTTTTTTTTAATTTGGGACTTATTTCTGTTCCACCTACCCCAAGGGATGCCTCTATATAAGGAAGCTATTGTTTACTACCTTTTTCAACAGGTTTGAAACCTACGCCTCCTAGAGACCGACATATAATAGTTAAGTTATAATCACTATATTCCAAAAGAAATAGATTTTTAATGATTCAATATTGTCTTAATATCTACATTTAACTCGTTTTTACAAAGTATCGCTTAATAATTTCGTTCCATTATCTCACTGATATATATAAAAACTTAATCCCACACGTACTCCTAACTTGGCCAAGCTTGCCACATATTTTCAATTACCACTTTGTTAGTCGTTCGATGCGTTTTCTAGTTGAAATTCTATTGTTCTTTTCTTTTTTACTCTTCTTCGAGTATCTTCACGTACATCGTTTTTTTTTTAAACTCGAACATTCGGCGAAAGTTTTTTGCCACTGTTGGCAACAAAGTTTGAAGTGAGCAGAACTTCACTTAAACAAACATGGGGAATCACAAACTTTCGGACTCTTTGCATTGCGTTTGTCCCTCGTTATGAGTTGGTTTTAACGCTGCAGTTGCATGCATTTATTTCGAAATTAGTATTTAATAAAGTACAATTTTATGTTTTGTCCATGGTTGCAGTGAAAGCAGGAAAAAACTTTGTACAAAATAAGTTGTTTGAGAGCCAGTTGGGGACATTTATTACTGTCGCGTGCGTTCCAACAGAAGTTGCCAAATTATATTTACACTTGAGTGAAGTGAAAAAATTTCATAATAACTTTCAAGCGTATCGTTGTAAGAACTTGTGTAAGTTTGTATTGGTGTAAGTTTGTCCTGGACAGAAACTGGGCAAGGTATTTGTAAAGGAGAGATATTTAGTGAACTGGGGCGGTCGTCACACTTTGGCCGACATTTTGAGTTTTTTTTTTTTCTGTGCAGATTTAAAGTTCAGGTCACTCACATTGTAGGCAGGCACAAGTGCATCACCTCTACCCTCACTTACCACCACCTATTTATTCTCTTACAGTCCTGGCGCTAGTTTTCGTGCTTTATAACCGCAAACGTAAAATAACGAAAAAACGTGCTGGACCTGAAAAGGATGTGCGTGAGACAGTCATAAGCTACGATGATGAAGGTGGCGGCGAGGATGATATGACGGCGTTCGATATAACACCACTTCAAATACCCATCGGCGTGGGTGGCACAATGCCACCGGATATTGCGGCTTGTAAAGTGCCAATTATTTGTAAGTACAAATCACGTGATGCACACAAAATAGTGACACGTAGAAAATGGCGGGATTTGCCGCGACATGCATGGCGGATATTCTTTTATCCCTTAAATTTTTACTTTGTTTTTGATATGCTTTGAATTTTAAAATGTTCACGCAGATCCCGTTATGGCGTTGCTACCCAACCAGGAATTGAATGTTGGATTTTTGATGGAGGAGCGTAAGCGGCGTTTTGACAAGGATCCAAATGCGCCACCGTTTGATGACTTGAGAAATTTTACATTTGAAGGCAGTGGAAGCATAGCCGAATCGCTGAGTTCATTAGCCTCCGGTGAGTTGATCTATAGAAGCATTATTTCTTTATGAAAAAAGCTGATTTATATTTCTTAGGCCATTTCTAAATATTTAACTTAATGTGATCAGCTAAATATTTAGATATCTCTCTTTTAAATTTAATTCAAAATAGTTTTGAAAGAATTTAAATCCCAATAACAGAAAATTAAATAAAAAGTAGATTTTAAAAACAAAAAAATTTAATGCTTCAAGAAGATAAAGTTTTGATATTTATTTTTAGTTTCATCCTTCATGTAAATAGTCATAATTTCTATAAATTTGAAAAGAAGAAAAAATAACTGTCTAAAATTGTAAATCACATCAAAAAATTCATAACGTATTTCTAGAAAATATAATGAATAATTGATTTTTAAAATATATATGTTGCTAAAATTATTATTAAATTTTATTTTGAAAGTATTTCGAAATTAAATGCATGTATTATAAAGGTGTTTTATTGTGAAAGTTTATTTCAAAGACATGAGTTCTTATTAACTCGATCTGAAATAAAGCACTGTCCTTTCTTTAACTCCAAGAAATTTGGTCATAGTATCCAATAGTGGTTGTAAGATACCGGAAATGATAATGTTAATTTGGAGCATATCCTGAATTAAAAAAATTTTATTAATTGTGCTGAAATTCATTATCAGTGATAAGTGTTACATACCCACCAACGCAGAAATGGGAGTTATTAATCGAAAAAAATTCCAAAGTAATTGGAATAATCGATATTTTATGGATACGAGTTTCATGAAAAATTAACAAAATTTACTGTTATGTACAAGAATCTGTTGGTTTAAGTTTGAATCTATACAATCTTAGAAGAAATTTTGATTATATTTTTGGCTTAAGGTGACTTTCTTATAAATTTTTGAAAAAAGGACCCATTTTTAAATTTTTTTTTAAGAAACTATTACATTTATAAACAATATTTCATAGGCAACTCCATAGGCTGATCGCAGGCAACGGGTTTGCCCTATCCTGGGTAACTGTACAGGGACTACCCAGGTCCTGGAGTTGGTCGCGCAATCTGGGGAGAAAGGGAGTAGGATTGTTTGACTTGATCGGTATAGCCTACGAAGGAATAGCAATGATCCTCAAAATTTGTTAGCACGGAGATAGTCATTACTTTCGACAGACGTGCGATCACAATTCACTGGCACATTTATAAATGCACATTTCCTGGATAGTTTTTTTGAAGACTGGTATGAATTAATGTTTTAATAGTTGTTAGTGAGGTGTCAGAATAGGGTACTCCGAGGTGAAACGTATATCTTAGTAATCTGGGAGTACCAGTGTTGATGGAATGTAAATAGTGGTGACCATGTTTCCCACATAGTCAAATGCGATGTGGTCTACGCTGTAGCACGTCCAATAGTGGTCACTTTGCCATCACAGTCATGTGTGATGTGTGAAAATTTGCTGGTGTGTGTTAGTGCGTGTCGAGGTAAATCCCTTTTGCCCGGGGACACTATCACAGGGCTGGCCCTTCAATACCGTGCTGGCTCTGGTAGTTCAATGTAGCGAACAGGTCTGTTTGATCGACGTGGAGTTGCGCTTAATCAACCGGGTAGCAATGTCCATAAATTGTCAGAGATGTTAGATGGCTCTCGATGTCTACCAATAAATGTATATTATGACCCAACCAATCATCCATAATTGCTATAGTTGCTATCAATACAGAATATTTATTTATTAATTTAAATATACTCTTAAGTATGGAGTGTAACCAGTGTAATAGTGGCGTCCGTGGCGTAGTTGGTTAAATTGTGTGGCCGCTATGTCAACGAACTTGGAGACCCAGGTTCGAACCCCAGCAGCGACGAACCCCTCTGTACGGCCGCCACCTCTCTGCAAACAATGGTAAATCTCAGAGAGTAATCAAAATGACATGTAAAGCTTCTTGAGAATAAGAACATTACGTTCATGGCCGTTCGGATTCGGCGTTAAACATGTAGGTCCCTTTCTCGGTCAATTGTGTACAAACTTAATAACACGCACAACACAATCGAATATAAGAAGCTAGGTCAAAGTCCTTTCAAGGGCTGAAATGGCCAGTTATTTATTTTTTTTTTTTATGGAGTGCAACCGGTGTTGAAACTACTATGACAGGGCGTTGGTCACTTCTGGAGTCATGGAAATGACCCCCAGAAGAGGTTGTATCGACGTTGTATTTGTATTAGCATGGTACTAACGTCCTGAAGATTTATCAGTTGGGTATAAATTCCATGAACCTCGAACACATTGCCCTGGGGCAACGTGAAATTAAGCCTATTTAGCAGGTGTTCACATTTAATAATTTTTAATTTTAATCTGGAATTTCAAATCCTTATGGGCATTCTTAATGTATACAAACAAATTTTATTACGATTTTAAATCCTCTTAACTGCTGTAGAGGGCCTCATGCAAAAAGTCTATTTTAGACGTAGGGCACTATGTAGATCTCCCGTAACAAATGTTACTAAAATTCAAAATGGATTTTATTTTTAAGACGATACGCCCTTTAAATACATACTTCATTATATTTTGACGCTTTTATATGAATGGTTCTAAAAAAACTGCTTCTTTTTTGGGGGTGATTCACCCCTATATAAAAAAGGGGGGTAGCTTTTTGAAGTTTAGAGGCTTATTGTCTAGTTTTTCTTATAAATAATCAAACATTTAATTTATTTCATTAAAATCGTTTAAGTAGATTCAGAGAAATATGTCCTATCAGTTTCAAAATGGTAATTTTGAGAAAAACTATTCATGCGCGGATGTAAAAAAATATGAAAATATGTAAAAAAAATTGATTTTTGGAAAACTATTCATAAGAAAGTCCCCTTAAAGTCTTCCAACAAAAAACTCTGTAAATTCTGAGCGATACAGCCTAATCCATAGGTTCTCATTAAAAACCGATATCATATTAATAAGATAAGAATAAAACAAAATTATTAACATTAGAATGAGGAAAAAGGTATTAGGATAAGTTTTTAGGGTTATGGATAAGAATCAGAATAAGAATAAGGATAAGGAAAAGGAAAATGAAAAGGAAAAGGAAAAGGAAAAGGAAAAGGAAAAGGAAAAGGAAAAGGAAAAGGAAAAGGAAAAGGAAAAGGAAAAGGATAAGGATTAGGATAAGGATAAGGATAAGTAGGGATAAGGATAAGGATAAGGATAGGGATAAGGATAAGGATAAGGATAAGGATGAGGATAAGGATAAGGATAAGGATAAGGATAAGGATAAGGATAAGGATAAGGATAAGGATAAGGATAAGGATAAGGATAAGGATAAGGATAAGGATAAGGATAAGGATAAGGATAAGGATAAGGATAAGGATAAGGATAAGGATAAGGATAAGGATAAGGATAAGGATAAGGATAAGGATAAGGATAAGGATAAGGATAAGGATAAGGATAAGGATAAGGATAAGGATAAGGATAAGGATAAGGATAAGGATAAGGATAAGGATAAGGATAAGGATAAGGATAAGGATAAGGATAAAGATATGGATAAGGATAAGGATAAGGATAAAGATAAGGATAAGGATAAGGATAAGGATAAGGATAAGGATAAGGATAAGGATAAGGATAAGGATAAGGATAAGGATAAGGATAAGGATAAGGATAAGGATAAGGATAAGGATAAGGATAAGGATAAGGATAAGGATAAGGATAAGGATAAGGATAAGGATAAGGATAAGGATAAGGATAAGGATAAGGATAAGGATAAGGATAAGGATAAGGATAAGGATAAGGATAAGGATAAGGATAAGGATAAGGATAAGGATAAGGATAAGGATAAGGATAAGGATAAGGATAAGGATAAGGATAAGGAGTAGGATAAGGATAAGGATAAAGAGTAGGATAAGGATAAGGATAAGGATAAGGATAAGGATAAGGATAAGGATAAGGATAAGGAGTAGGATAAGGATAAGGATAAAGAGTAGGATAAGGATAAGGATAAGGATAAGGATAAGGATAAGGATAAGGATAAGGATAAGGATAAGGATAAGGATAAGGATAAGGATAAGGATAAGGATAAGGATAAGGATAAGGATAAGGATAAGGATAAGGATAAGGATAAGGATAAGGATAAGGATAAGGATAAGGATAAGGATAAGGATAAGGATAAGGATAAGGATAAGGATAAGGATAAGGATAAGGATAAGTATAAGGATAAGGATAAGGATAAGGATAAGGATAAGGATAAGGATAAGGATAAGGATAAGGATAAGGATAAGGATAAGGATAAGGATAAGGATAAGGATAAGGATAAGGATAAGGATAAGGATAAGGATAAGGATAAGGATAAGGATAAGGATAAGGATAAGGATAAGGATAAGGATAAGGATAAGGATAAGGATAAGGATAAGGATAAGGATAAGGATAAGGATAAGGATAAGGATAAGGATAAGGATAAGGATAAGGATAAGGATAAGGATAAGGATAAGGATAAGGATAAGGATAAGGATAAGGATAAGGATAAGGATAAGGATAAGGTAAGGATAAGGATAAGGATAAGGATAAGGATAAGGATAAGGATAAGGATAAGGATAAGGATAAGGATAAGGATAAGGATAAGGATAAGGATAAGGATAAGGATAAATATAAGGATAAGGATAAGGATAAGGATAAGGATAAGGATAAGGATTAGGATTAGGATAAGGATAAGGATAAGGATAAGGATAAGGATAAGGATAAGGATAATGATAAGGAGTTACAGATACAGATACAAATCCAGATGCAGATACAGGTGCAGATACAGATACATATAAAAATACAGATACAGCTACAGATACAGATACAGATACAGATACAGATACAGATACAGATACAGATGTAGATACAGATACAGATACAGATACAGATACAGATACAGATACAGATAAAAATACAGATACAGCTACAGATACAGATACAGATACAGATACAGAAACAGATACAGATACAGATACAGATACAGATACAGATGCAGATGTAGATACAAAAACAAATACAGATACCGAGATAAATATGGATACAGATACAGATTAATTTAGATATATAGGGTAAATAAAATACTATTAAAAATTATTTTTCTATAAATTAAATATATTGAAAAGTAAATGAAATGGTAAGTTGTGATGGTCAGACTATTGAAGAAATTTCTATCTTTAAACATGATAGTTCTCTTAAGGGAGAAATATACCCAGAGGCCGAAAAAAAAGCTCATGTCTGTGCATTTTTTTAAGGAAACCTAAGGGATATTTTTAAATGGAGGTTTTTATACCTTAAAATATACAAATGCAAGAGTATGCTTAGTTTTTTTTATTAAAAAAAAATTAATATTAAGGTAGATACAGCGTTTTTTGTAGAGCGCTCTGAAAATGCGGTGACCAAGATTGCTCCTCCTAAATTCAACTGAAACAAAAAAGTGGAATATAATATTAAATTGGATACTTAAAATTCATACTTTTCATAGCCGATTTTGAAAATATTGATTTTTCACAAAATGGCGGACTTCCGAACGTAAATTAACGATTTTTGACCGAAAATTCGTCATTATTTTGCCAAAAAAAAAATGAACGAAGCTACGAAAAAAAATCGTATGATAGGTACTAGATTATTATGAATAAAATAAGCCTGTAAAAAATCAAAACGAATGGTTCACTGAGCGTCGAGAAATATTGGTCACCGACTTTGAAAACATGGTTTCGAGAAAAACACGTTTGAAAATAAGGGCCAGCACTGCGCACTCTAGAAGGCGGTTCACTCACTAGGCTATAACTTTGTTGTTTTTTGAGATATCGACTTGAAATTTTCACCACATATTCTTGAGAGTTAAAATTTTTGGAAAATGCTAAAAATGGGGACAGTGGTGGTAAATCGCTATGGCTTTTAATACGAGTATGACTTCCTGAAACAACGCCCTGATACAAAAATGTCTATTTGATGTCTTAATTTTTTGTTTAATAAGTTCCACTTTTAACACCAAACACACTTTTTTTTTACTTTGTGCTACTGAAGTACCTATAGTCATATGTCAAAGTCAATCTATCAATGTTTTCTGTTAGTTTAGAAATAATTTTCGATACGAAATCATTCCTAAAAAAGAGAATTATTTAATTTTTATCTGTTTACTGATTATGACTCCTTTCATATTTTTTGTTTTCCTTTTGTTTTAAAGGCACCGATGATGAGAACCAGGACTTTAATTATTTAGCATCATGGGGCCCGCGTTTCAACGCCTTAGCTACTATGTATGGGCCCGACAAGAACGAACCGAACGATGATGAAATCGCTGTATTATAAAATAGGGAATAAGAAAATTTCGAGAGCAAAACAAAAACAAAAACTATACATGAACATTTATGTTGGATAAAAATTTCTCAATAATTTAATTGCCAGAGCTAAGAAGGAGTATGAATAAATAACAGTAAATACCCTACCGTCAGCAGCAAAGAGTCTGTCAAGGCAATTACAGCCAAACAGTGGAACTTCATGTCTAGCTATAAACAAATTTTATTTAAAAAAAAATACAAATATTATTCGCTGCATTGGAGTTCAAAGGACGATTACCGTCTGCTGATGATGATGTTTATGGCAACCATGAAAAAACAACAACTATACTAAAGAAAAAACTGTCAAGTGCATTTTTCTAACATTGACTTTTTCTGTTAGAAACTCAGAGAATTGATGTCGAAAATGCACGGGCTACAACAAAAAAATAATAACTTAAAAAAATATTGAAAAAATTAACAGAACTTTCGAGTAAAATTTAGAATTAATTAAAAAAAATCGACGTTTACCAAAAAACTAATCATATAAAAGACATTGTTAAGAAATCATACTTACTCGATGCATAGCGTAAGGATTTTTCTTCCTATAAATTACAATTTTAAGAAAGGATAACCACAGAGGCAGCTAATCAAAATAGAACCAAACAAATAATTAAATTATTTAACTATTGCTCACATTTATAACTAAAATTATATCAATAATTGTAACCAATAATGTAAACAAGGCAAGTCGGGAAATACCACGGCAAACGCTCGAATCTCAAACTGGAGATATGAAAGCGTAGAGACAAGAAGCAGTCTCCAGCTAGTTAGATCAAGAACCACACGTTCGAGCTAGCAAAACCAAAGCGGGTCTCACAGGCAGGTCACTAAATCAGCGCTTTTGGCAGAAAGCAGGTAAGAGTACCAAGCAATATATCTTTGTATCAGACTATATCCATTAGATTTGTTACAGAATCACCATAAAAAAAGGCTTAAAGCAAACTGCTCTCTGTGTTGAAGCACGGCTAGTGCCGTCTACCTGTCGTAAATGGGGCGGTGCGCTTCAGTCAGCAGAAGTTTAAAAAATTAAAAATATATCAAAAGCAAATAAACTATTTGAAAAACATGGTGAATAGGCCTGTTGGGGAAGCCAGCCATGTATAAAAATAAAATTGGCTAACGCACTCGCACATTGCAGTACCTCCGGGGTGAGTGTGGAAACCTGCAAAGCAACAGCACTTTTCAGTGCTACCAACATATGTACAAAGAGATCAAAATTTTATTTATCTGTTCTTTTTTTATTTTTATGCATTGCTGCGGTTGACCATCTGCACACAAGCTCACACCATTTTTTTTTTTTATTTTTATAGAATTTATTACATTTTTTCATTTTTTATGTACTTTAAGTGTTGAAAGCTTGATGGTGCATCATTGTGGTTGCCATGTTTTATTGTAATTTATTCAATTGCAGCGGGAGCAGTAGTGACTGGCGGAGCGAGAAGCTGTGCGTGCGTACGTCCAAGTGCCAAAATACACCGGAAGTGAGCAATACTTCCGGAATAGGGCAATGCAAAAATATGTTTTAATTTATTGTTGTTTCAGAACGCTGCAAATATTAAAAAGGAAGTTAAACAGCATCAATAAGCAACGTTAAAGCACAAAAGCGAAAAATATTGGCGATAAAAATAGGCTTTTGTCATTGAATTATATTGAAGCACTTAGTGTGGAACTGGTATCCCAATCCAGTCCAGATCGAAATTTAAACTGCGGCATGAATGTGAAAGGTATGAATGGGAAAAATGTTTTGTTAAAGATTGTAAATAAAGTTTTTATTAATACATATATTCTATTCTCTGAAATGTTCAAGTATTTTTATTATTTAAAATAAATAAGACTTGAACCTATCCTTAAAAGATTATTTTTTAGAAGTACTCGACCTTCCTGTACGCTAGTTATTTTTTATAATATTTTGATTTTGTGTATAATCATATAATCGCATTGTCATAATAAAGTACAATAAAGCATAGAATGAGTTTGATTAAGAGATTATAGCCGCAATTTCAAAAGAGAAACGTGACTTTCATACTAACCTGCACTTACTGTGAATAAGTTTATCTGAAGCATGCCCGGTGAGTATTTTAGAGTTTAAATAATCTTAAAGCAACTGATGTTATGCTTTTTTAAACATATTTTTAAAGCCAAAAACTATTCGTATATCGAAAGCATCAATACCTTCTGCTCAAAAAATAGCCGGAATTTCAGATTCAGGAAAACAGCGAGACATTGTTGAGACATTGTCAACATTTCTTTATTTCGGAATTAGTACATAATTCATCTGCTTTGTCGGCTCTATTTGTCAGCACTGTCGCAATTTCGAATTTAGTTTGTCTGAAATATTGTGTTTCTAACAAACTGGCTCACACATCTCATCTTGTATATGATTATTTGACCAAAAACAAAGTTCATACCCGTCATAACCGATATGACTCTTTGTGACTTTTTCCTATCCCCACGACTCAATTTATCACTTCGCGGATTCTTTTTTGAGACAATTGAGTCTATAAAGGACAATTCGCAGAAGAAGGTGAAGGCAATTCCAAAATCAGCCTATGATAAGTGTTTTGAAGATTGAAGGAAGCTTTGAAATATGTGTATTGCTTGCAATGGAGATTACTTTCAAGAAACTATAATTAATATCAATTAATAATTTATCCGTTTTTGTTTTATTGAAGAATTTCGGGTTTTTGGAGAAGTAAAAAATTAATTACTTTATGTTGAAAAATTTTTCGGCCTTTTACGTTTACGTTTTTGGGCTTTGGCCGTATCAAAGAAAAGAAATTATAAACAAACAAGAAATGTTAAAAATGACAACAAACACGGCAACGATACCAAGAATCTACGGTCTAGCTAAGATTCATAAAAACGACATGCCTCTTCGTCCCATTTGCTCGTCCATAAATTCGCCATCGTATGCACTTAACAAGTACATGGTAAAAATTTTAAAAACCTTGACACAAAATTCCAAATACAATATAAAAGACGCCATAGACTTCAAGAACAAGATCAATAACACATACATTTTCGATGATGAAATGATGGTTTCCTTTGATATAGTTTCTTTGTTCCCTAGTATACCAGTTGAGTTAGCAATCAAAACCATTGAAAAACAATGGAGCAAAATAGAAACGCAAACGGAAATTCCAAGAAAACTTTTCATGGATATTCTCAGATTCTGCATCAAAGAGAACAATTATTTCACTTTTGACAATAAAATTTACAGTCAACTCAAAGGAATGCCAATGGGTTCGCCAATCTCGCCAATTATTGCTGACATTGTTATGGAAGAGGTACTAGACACGTTTGTAAACAACTTGGAAGATAAACCACGATTACTAACTAAGTATGTAGACGATATTTTTGCGACAATTAAAAAAGACAACTTAGATGACACACTAAAAATATTGAACAAATGCAACGGTCATATAAAATTTACAGTGGACGTAGAACAAGAAGGAACATTGCCGTATTTGGATGCGGTCGTAATAAGAAATAACGACAAAATGAAGACAGACTGGTACTAAAAACCAACATCATCAGGAAGACATCAATTTTTTTCTCAAAACATCCTAAAAAAACAATTTTCAACACGGCTAGAAATTTTATAACTAGAGTCCTTAATATAAGTGATAGAATTTTTCATAGAAACAACAAAACGCGTATCAAACTAGTACTAAGGAACAACGATTTTCCTCACCACACTATTTCACGTTTAATAAAAGAATTCAAAAACAGCAAACTTCCAAAAACCACAGATAGTACAGAACCAAAAATATACAAGGGAATCACTTACATTCCGGACTTAACAGAAAAACTTAAAAAGTCTGACATTTACAACAAAAACAACTTTTTATTGGCTCCAAAAACAAACAATCAACTTAGACAGTTCCACAGTAAAACAAAAACCAAAATAGATGACATGGACAAATGCAATCTTATCTATAAAATAAATTGTAAAGGTGACGGGTCCAACGTATGCAATAAAGTATACGTTGGTACAACAAAATCGAAACTGAAAACTAGACTGTCTTCACATAAATCGGATTTTAAATCGAAACTTGACTACAAAACAGCGCTCGCGGCCTCTGTATCCAGCAAAATCACTCTCCAGACTTTGAAAATGCAAAAATTTTACAACAAGAGTCAAACTACCGAAGAAGATATACAATTGAAATGCTGCACATAATTAACACACCAACAAACATTAGACTAACCCAGTAAAAAAGTGGATCATCCTATGAGCGATCCGGGAGTGCTCCCTGAGGAGCAGTGGATTGCTCCCTATTGATCCAAGCTGAGTGCATTTTGTGCTCTCTTTTAACATTGCATGTCCTAGGAAGGCGAGCGCTCCTTATAACATCCCAGTCGAGCAGATAAGGAGCGATCAATATATGATCCATTGCGATGTGCAATGGAGCGCTCCTTATAACATCCCAGGCGAGCGGATAAGGAGCGATCAATGTATGATCCATTGCGATGTGTAATGGAGCGCTCCCTATTACATCCCAGGCGAGCGGATAAGGAGCGATCAATATATGATCCATTGCGATGTGCAATGGAGCGCTCCCTATAACATCCCAGGCGATCGGATAAGGAGCGATCGATGTATGATCTATTGCGATGTGCAATGGAGCGCTCCACATAACATCCCAAAGGAGCGGATAAAGAGCGATCAATGTATGATCCATTGTCACATGTAATGGAGCACTACATTCCTGAACCTCTATATGGCGTGGAGTATTTTTTTAAAAAATTAAACAATATGTTTTCTATAGTTTAACATTTATTAACCATTAATCGTACTACCAAATATATAAAATAAAGATAATTTAAAAGTTCATTTTTATTATAAGGAAAAATAAGTATTAATATTTTCTTAATTTTTAAAAGTTGGAGTTCAAATAAAAAATTAATTCAATACATAAAAAACTTAAATACTAAATTTATTTTTTTGTTTTAATCCTGTATGTTTGCCGATAAAAAGATAGTTTCACCTCTCTAAAGGCATTTTTGACGGCCTTTTCATATTCCGTATAGTTGTCGAAGTTTTCTTTCAATGCTTCTGGAATATAATTACCTCTATAAGTTGGAAAATAGATTAAATTTTATTTATAAAATTACCAAACAAATAAAGACTGAAAATTTTATAGTCTTTAGCTGCCGCCTTAGCTTTGGTTCCATCCCAATTTATACTTTAAATATAATTTTTTTGATTTGAGATATTTAATCTTAAGTGAATAAAATAATTCCAATAAATATACTGATCTGCAAGTAGGAAAATAAGACATTTTTGTGATTACCACTTTTTCTTCCTGTCCAAAAACTGCTTTCTCAGCTTCCTTCATCTCCGCCAGGGACGAAATGGGGAAAAAATCAAAAACAAATTTTGGTGGGTTCACTGTATTAAAAAACTTCTCCATTAAAACATTGTGCTTGCAAATTAAAAGGAACATTTTTTTAATTTCGGCCTCGATGTTTTCCAACTTCTTTTCTACTTTCTACAAACGCTCTTCAACGCCATTCGACACTAAAAAAATATATGAAACTAGCGGACCCGGCGAACTTAGTCTCGCCCCAATTTCACGCCTTCAGATAAACTCCAGAATGATAAAATACAGATAGCTCAAATTTCAATGTGATTTATTTGAACAGAATCTAAGTCAGTAGAGAGCGTTTTGATAAACAATGTTTTTCGATTTGTTTTCCGGAGCAAAAACAAACAACGAAGACGGTTTGCCAACACGCGAACAGACAACGTACAGCTGACCGTGCGAAAAACAGGGAAATTCGAGATTAATCCGACAGACTTCTAGTGATTGGCCTTGCGATTTATTGATTATCATCGCAAAAGCCAATCGAACAGGGAACTGAATACGCTTGAATTGGAATGGAAGATCAGTTGGAATAATTGGAATTCGTGGGATGAGGACTTCCTCTCCTTTAAATTTACCCTTGATGATCGTCGCTTGGATCACATTGTTCATTAGTTTCTTGACGGACAATCGCGTATCGTTGCACAATTTTGGATGATTCAGATTCCGCAGCATGATTATGATTGATCCCACCTTCAGCTGTAAATTATGCGGCGGAGTTCCTGGCACATCAAGCTAGTTCAAAAATTCCGTCGGATAGTTGGTCGCTTCATACTCGTCTCTCACGCTGTCAATGGATTTGTATGAATGCAGTTCTCCAGAGATTTGACTTTGAATAATGAAATTCAAGCTATCGACGTCCGTATTCTTCGCTGCTAGTATTGCCCGTTAACTAATCCAATCGAGATTTTTATAATTTTGTGCAATGCCGAGGAACACTTTGGTGATGAGTTCCTCTTTCGACGATGTGAACTCGCGAAAATTTGCCGGGAACGATATCAATCCAGTCGAAACATCAACCAGGAATTTGACCATTGCCAAGCGCCAGCAGTTGTCTCGAAAATTCAGCAGCCGATGGGTCGTTCTGCAACGTGACTCTCATGTGCGTGGTCAATTTTGAGGAGGATGCAACAGCCAACGCAATTTGAGATCTTGACCGAATTGTTTCCAGAATCAGCGAAATAACGAATATCTTGCCTGTCCCACCGGGAGCATCGAAAACGCTTCGTTGCGCATCTCGTCGTTAATTTCAAGAACGAAATTCGAAGTTGTCGTGCGAACTCTGTGCAAAATGTCGTCAGCCATTTCATCCTTGTATTTGTCCCACAATGCAGTCGGGTTCGACAGATGACATGTGGCTATGATGATTGCAAACAATGTACGAATTTGATTCGCTGGTGCAGAAACAGTTACATCGGCGACCGTTGAGTCCCAATGTGTATCGTTTTCGAGCAAATTCAAACTTTGGCAAGCCTCCCGAAAAGTGGCGCACAGCTCACCATCCACGGTACGCAGGGAATCGAAGAATGTAGGGCCTCTAATATTCACCAAAAGTAAGCGAAGATAGAAGCATTCATCTTGGCATGGATGAACTGTGTATATTTGTCCGAGGGCATCAGTCGAATAGACATCAGCGAATCCAGCAACAGCATCACCTTTCTTCCGGCGTTGAAACTTCTTCGATACAGCGTTCCATATATAAAAGCGTGGCATTTCCGAATAGAGTAAAGTCCTTCCGAACGGATCGCTTTCACATGTCGAAAAGAAATTTGTCAATGTTGTCAATTGTAAGTCAATGTATAACGGCATCTCTCGGGTTGTGGCATTGATTGTAGCACAGCTACATCTTTTATTTATCTCATTAACTTCTCCACCCATAATTCACGCAAAACGTCTTTTATTGCAATGAAATTCAGAATTATCCAAAATTTTCATGCTACACAACGAATTTTTCACCTTTACATCGTCAAAAATCATGACATCATGCGATAAAAAGCAAAATTTAAAAAAAAATTTTAATTTTTTGCGTTTTACCAGAATTTTCCGAGTTTTCCACTAAGAATTTTATATTTTTCTATTCGAAAAGCCATTCCGGAACAATTGCGCACAAAATTCTATACAAAAAAATCAGTTTACGATTATTCTAATTGCCCGACTTTCCCGGAGGGTTTTCCCAAAATTTTCTTTCGTAAAAACCTTCTCCTGGCAATTGCAAACAACTGAAAAAAAATTTGAGCCAAACCGGCCCAGCCGTTCTCATTTGATGAATTACTATACATTTTTCACACCATTTTTATATATATAGATTTAAACAATTGTTTTCTAAACAGCAACAAATAAACATATTTACCTTCCATTTGATAGGGCGTATTAATACGGAAGACTCGTTCAGCCATCTCTAAATACTAATACATAAATTTATACAACTATAATAATTTTTGAGCAACATGCAACAATTTTTTTTTTTTTTTATTTTTAATATTTTCATCTATAACTACAAACAATGGTGAAGAATTGGTATGAGCACATTATAATTTTCTTCTTTAATAACAAAAAGTTTACAATATATATCCTGTATTCTTATATTTTCCTCTACATCTGAAACCTTACTACCTTTTGAAATACCTAATGTACTTTTCGAATCTACAGGATATGTAAAAAAGTAGTAACATCAATAAAAAAATTTCCCACAACATACATTTGCCATGGTGGCCTTCGCAATTAGATGGACATGAAATAAAACGATAAGCTGTTGTTAAAAGCAAAAAATTTTGATACAAATCTGGATCGATTGTATCTTTTAAAATAATTAAGCCTGTGTACAAAACCAACTGCCTAAATTCTATGGCTTTCCACCTAGGAATTTCCTCAAAAGCTCTTCCTTTTCGTACAAATTATCTTGGAGTCTGTTTACCTATTGCAATAATTCTTCTATTAAGTTCTTGTTTTAGTTGCAAAGTAAGTTTTGTTCTGAAATGTTTACCTTGCAAAATCAGAAGCAAACTTTTTTTAACAACTCCTAAATCTATCAGATGCATAACATCAAGAGGGAATTGCGAAACCATCTGTATTCCGCATTTTTCTAAGGGATGTTCTTCGGTCTGAAATTTCTGCTGATGGTATAATATGTGTCTGCGATTTGCAAAGCTTTCATCTGTCCTCAAATTTGATGATATAACACTATATGCAAGTCTTTTATTCTTGCGAAAAGCTTTTTGTTCGCATTTCGAACAACCGTCCGAAGGTATGTCCAACAGTACAGTGTTAAAAATGACCTTGCTGGTGTATCGAAAACGAATAGTCTAATTTTTGGTTTAACACGTCTACCGTCCAACAATATACCTTCCTTTTGCAATATATTATATTCTTCTTGAAACTTTTGAAGAAAAAGTGACACATCTGGTGGTTTTGAAGGACCCACATACGTTCCTATCAGCAACGGCGGTGAAGAAATATTGTTGGAAATAGCGCCTAAAATGGGCCACAAAACCTGAGATGAACTCTTGAAAAGAGGTAAACCATCTGTAAAAATATCAATAAACAAGTTTTCATAATCCATACAAACATTATGCTTTTGCACACTAAGCGATTTCTCTAAACCGAAATGAAAATATTCACCCAGTGGCATTGGAGAAATATTAATTTGGGTAGGCTGGGTAGCTTTAAGAAGGGTTTTTTTGCACGAAGGCACATCCAAATTTCTAGATTTTAAAATAATTAATAACTCGTTCATGGCAGAATTCGGTGTACGATGTTTGATCGCCCAAACCGCTAAATCGTCGGATAAACTTTTTTTATTTTCTTTTCTATTCTGTCCACTATACCCGTCCACTATGTCCACTTTGTCCACCACGTCCACACTTTTACTAATCTCCACTTCTGCAATATCACAAATTTCACTAGCTGAACTTTCTACTAAATTTTCTTCACTTATATTTTCCATTTCATTTTTTATAAGGCGTCTTAAATGCCTTTTTGAAAATAAATTGTTGCACATTGTTATTAATTTATTTTTTTATTAATTATTTTTGTTTTTTTGCACAAGCCTTCAATTTTAAACACTTCAATAACACGTTTAATCGGTACCGCTGTCGATATACTATTAGGTTGTTGACACGCGTCTTCGCATTTTTTTTTTATTTTTGCATTTTTTTGCAAATAAATTTGCCAAGGTTAGCCGTTGCAATTGCTTTTGTGTTTACCGTTTTCTTCCTAAAACGTGGGTTTATAATACACTGTTTGCTCGCATTTTGATCCAAATGGATCAGTAAAGAAGCTTTTGAAATATTTTTTTTAACAAAAAGTGAGAGCATTTCGCGTTTACCGTTTTCTTCTTTAATAAGTGCTTTAATAAGACACTGTTTGCTCACATTTTGATCCAAATGGATCAGTAAAGGAGCTTTAGAAATATTATTTTTTACAACAAAAAGTGAGAGCATTTTTCTAAAATGCACGTCCCTCACTTAGTTTTCTTATTTTTGTATTCATCGCTCGCCTATTGCTCCAATGAAACAGTAAGGGAGCTCTAGCGCTAAATGCTCCCTTTTTGCTCCCATAAAACAACAGGAGAGCGCTCCCTTATTGATCCACATGGGAGCGATCCTATATTTTTTTACTGGGAAACTACAAAACAGACAACGATAACTGCGCGCATATTTATAAACACATAATTAGACAAACGCATAGTTGACGATGAAGCCGCGAAACCGACAGACGCAGCTTCAAGTTTATATTTTTATATATTTTAAGTTTGTAAAATTTGTTAAAATGGTAAAAACTTTGTTGTTTTGTGTTAAATTTGTAAATTAAATGTAAGTGTTAAATATGATTTTGTATTTTTGAGTCCCTGAAGAAGACTTAAAACTTAAGTCGAAATATTGGACAAAATAAAAGACAAAAAAGAAAATTCAACTATTGTTTTTTCTTTGATACGGCAAAAGCCCAAAAACAACTAAACATTAATTACTTTAATTTTTGATAGGGATTGTAGCGTCCGGCTTGCGACGGTTTGGAAACCTGCCGCACTTGAAAACGTATTCTTATTTCCAATCAATTATTGTATGGATTTTACCCAGGGATGAAAATAACGATTATTTTTTAATTTTTGGTAGATAAAAATCAACTTTAATTATTTGTAATCAATTCTTTTTTTTCGATTAGAAATAAAAATCATTTTCTAGTTGTTATTTTTTTTATCGATATTTTTTCAAGCAGAAATAAAAATTATTTTTTTATCGTTATTTTTCCGATCAACAATAATAATTATTATTATTTATATTGAAAACGTATTTATATTGAAGGCCTATTATATAAACGGCCTATTTATATTGAAGACCGTATTCAAATAGTAAGATTCGAAATTATTACTATTTTTTTTCTTGTTTTTTTTTTTTTTTTGGATTCGCACTGAAGGTAAGAAATCTTCTAAAGATACATATAGCCCGTGCTATATGCATGTACGATTCATATTCTAGATCCTGCCCGGATCAGCCGGGACAGAAAGAATGAGCCTACGCACTAAAACATACCCCCTGTTGGCGATTATAGGTTTCCGCTAAGCACTTATTGGCTTTTCAGCAGAAATTAAGATAAAATTAAAATCAACGCGAATTTGTTAATTATAAAATAATTTATGTTAGTAAACAAAACCGAACGACCAGTATATTACAAATAATGAAAAATACTTAAAAATAATCAATACTTGTCCAAAATTGACACCTGAGTTCAAACAAAAAATTACCAAAAAACTACAAATTTATTGCTATAAGTTGGTTTGCGGCAGCTGTCACCCAAGAACCTGCGTGGAAAAGAGATCCAGCTCTTATTCACAAAAACAAATCAAAACATAACGCAAATATATAAGTATTTATACGCACAAACATAAAAATATAACATATATTCGGGCCGCTAAACAATTTAGGAGCATCGAGCTAATGTTATTATTTGGACAAGCATTTGGGCCAACGCAGGCTAACATTTGTGCGGAAAAGAGAACTACTCTGGCACACAAACCAAGTGACAAAAAATATTTTCTCTAGTTTTAAACACAGGGAGTAACCTGAGCACACAAAACCAAACTCATTATAAAATTAAGAAAAATTATGTCGACAACATAGCCAGTTTAGGCATGCTAATCTAATTCGATGATGCTTACTTCACAAAACATAATATATAAAAGAAAAACCCACAAATCTGAATTTTTAAAGCTAACATTATTAACGATATCACGTATGTATGTATATTTTTGAGATAAAAATAAAATGAAATTAAGTGTTTAAATGTAATGTTATTTTACGTTTTAATACATCCACCGAATCACAAAAATTGATTTGATCGGTACTTTTTTCGAACAGAAATAAAAATGAAGCATTGATCTACATATATGTTTCTAATCAGAAATAAACATATTTTTTTTTAAATAATATCGGTTGAAATTTAAATCAATAATAAGCAAATAAAAACCAATGTTCGTACGTACCACCCTTCGATCCTACGTTTACTACCACAGAAGCAAGTCGTCTTTGGCAAGAACTTGAACAACGATTTTGGCATAGATAAGGACAAGATTTTAGACATGGATTAAGAAAAGGATTTGGAATAGTATTTGGACAAAGATAAGGTTAGAACAAATATTTGGACCAGGATATTGTCAAGGCTTAGGACAAAGACTCGGCGAAAATTTGAATAAGGACTCGGACAAGGATTTGAATAAGGACTAAAACAAGGATTATGAGAAGGATTTGGATACAAGGAAATATTTTAGATATTTTGAAAAACATGTAATATTTTGTTGAGTTATTAAGAAAAACTAGTATCGCCTGTGGTCGAAATTCGACCATACCAATATCGATGTTTCTCTTTTTTTTTTTAAAAAAACGCTTGGCAAAGCTGAAAAGATGATGTCTTTATCAATCATCAGTAGATTTTGACGTGACAATGTATCTTTATTCTTGTCCCTATCCTTGCATTTGATCCCAAACTTTTCTTAATTCATATTATTCTTATATGTGTTCTAATAATTGACGTTCTTCCGGTCAAAATTCTTGTTTTAATAAATGTCCAAAGCTCTGACGTTATTCTTGTTCAATTCCTTTCCTAATCCATGTCCCACTTCCTTTCTAAATTTTTGTACTTATTGTACTTATCTTTGTTCTATTTCTTGGCATTGTACTTATTCCAATCTTGCCCAAGTATTGTTTTAGGTATGTCTCAATCTTCCTTGTCCTTGTCGAAGTCATCTTCCTAATTCTTGGCAGAATTCTTGTCCTAATACTTGTCGATTTCTATACTCTTATCTTTGTCCTACTCCTTATCTTATTTCTGGTCCTAATCTTTGTCCAAATCTTTGTTTTTATCCTTTTTCTAATACTTGTCCTTATTTTAATTTTAATTTAATTTTTTTTTTGCATTTAGTGCAGTCTGGTTACTTTAATCAAGGGGTTCCCTAAAAGACACTATGATGCAACTCATTTTTTATTGTTGTAAAATTAAATTTTTCCTAACAGTATAATTTTTGTTTTTTCATATTTGTCGTGCCTAATATACACTCCAAGTAATAATTCTATGCAACGCCGTTGAATGAAACATATACTTTTCTTGCCTAAATCTACTTCAATAAATAAAACTAATACTAGATTTATTATTATTATTAGCATTTAGAAGATTAAATTTTTTTTAACAAGATACACACTTTATTTAATTAAAACAATACATTATTATTATTTTAATATAAAGCATAATCATATTAATCTAATTCAAAAATAATTTTATAAAACTCCTTTTAATAAATTTCCAAATAATTCTTTCTTTTTTGCATTTTAAATAAATTCATACTTACCTCAAGTTAATTATACCTATTTTCCTTATAATATTAATCACTCACTTCTTTTAATCATCATTTTATTAGACTTATTTATACTTTACCTTGTATTGTTATTTATTCATCCATTGTTCAGATAGTTAGAGATGGAGACACAGACTATTTTAGCTTTAACAGTTGACCAATTACGAACGAAGTTAAGGAATTTGGGGTTAGATTCAAGTGGGTTGAAAACAGTTCTACAAGACAGGCTTCTTTCCCACTTTGGCTTATCCACAGTAGAAATGAGTAGTATAGATTCACCACGTTCTGAATATGGAGATGTTGCAACAGGTCCTTTGCGAGAAATGGTCATTGAAAGAACATATTTTACTCTAAAAGATATCCAAGATAGTGTATCGTCATATTCTGGATCCGATTCACCTGATATTAATCAGTGGATTACAGAATTCGAGGATAGTGCATTGACTGTAAATTGGGATGATTTGTAGAAGTTTATTCATGCAAAACAGTTATTGGTAGGAGCAGCAAAATTATTTATTCGAAGCCAGTCAGGTATTCATAACTGGGTATCTTTAAAGAAATCATTATTAGAAGAGTTTGGAACTAACTTATCATCAGCGGAAGTTTATCGCCGTCTTCGAAATCGACGGAAACAGCAAAACGAAACTTTGCGCGAATATTTGTATTCATTGATGGAACTTGGAAAATTGATTAATATTGATGATGAAAGCTTAGTAGAATATTTTTGTGAGGGTATTCCAGACTCCAGATCTAACAAAATGGACTGTATCAATCAAGAATGTTGTGACCCGCACAACATTACCCTGTACACTTTGTACAGCCCGACCTCACACAAAGCCAGAATCTTCAATCGATTCTCTTTAAAACTCATACATAAATATCAATAAATATTGCCTCGGCATTTGCTGGCAAAATTTATGACTATTATTTCCATGAACGACCAAGACCCAATTCAAGTGCAGTGACTCGAATTGCTGGCGTTCATGAAAAACTGACCTAATTTTAGCGCACGCTTAAAATTACCAAAATAAACAAAACCATTGCTTGTCTTTAGTTGTCAAGTGTTTCCGACTACAACGTCGGCGACAACAAAAAAACAAAGCAATGAACTGTTTGGGTGCATCGGCATTAGCTTGCACGGTCAGCATAATAGCGATCATTTACCTACCCTAGTTGCTGCTCTGCTCGCAAAGTGCAATGCCTGCAGCTACGCAACATGTAAGACGTACGTGATCACGTATCGCGAAAGGGGAAGTAATATGTAAATAAATGCAAAGATTTTATGTATGACATGTAATGTTTTGATTGGGTAGAATCGATACATAATTTCCACTTATTGGAAATTATGGAAATTGTGGGAGTTTCTGGAAGAAAGGAACCTCTTTGGAAAGTGAGGATTTTCCTTTATAAGCCCGTGGCCGGCGCAGAAACGGACAGAGAGTTTTTAGAGTCATAAGAATAAACAACTAATAAGGTCGCAGCCTCGCCTAGACAGCGGGCCTTTTAGTTAAAATAAAATATTAATAAAAACTTAAGTAAAACACAACATTGGTCGCAGCCTCGCCTAGACAGCGGGCCTATGTTGCAAAATAAATAAAATTAACAACAAAATTAAACTAAATATCTTTTACTCGCTCTCCCGTCTCTGGTCTCTCTTCTCCTTGCGGAAAGCACGGAGGCCACGGACGTTAAACACAACAAGAACATTAAACGAATTAAAGGAGCAGATAAAGGTTTATGAGAAAGTTCGTGGTTCTTTCCAGTCATTAAACAGGTGGAACAACAGACAACCATCGACCAGCAGCAATCAACCCGTTTCGCAACAGTTGAGTATAAGAACATGTTTTAAATGCAGACATCAATCCCATTTATCAAGAGATTGCCCACAACAACGAGAGTACCGTTGTTCTAAATGCAACCAAGCAGGTCATCGTGCATTCGAATGCAAAAGTAATACAGTGACTCGCGATAGACAAATCAAAATGGAGAGACAGAATTTAAACATGATTACAGAGGTGAAATGCGGACTGATCTTCAAAGACGTAATATGCAATAACATAAAATTTTCGGCTTTGATTGATTCAGGGTGCGACCTTTGTTTGATTAGGTATGACACATTACGAAGAATGGGCGAAGTCAAACTTAGCACAGATGTAAGAAAGTTAGTTGGCATCGCAGACAGCAAAGTAACAACGTAAGGTAGTTTTACTGCGCATGTAGTAGTTGATGAAATATGGTTCAACGCAACATTTCAAGTCGTTTGTGATCGCGATATACGCTATGCGGCAATTATTGGTAATAGTGTCCTTGACGAGGTTGAGATTTGTTTAAGTAAAGGAAAGGCTGAGTTCAAAAAGAAAATCATGGATTTAAAAGAAAAAAATGAGATTGAAATGAACGTTGAAAATAAAGAGGAAAATGGTTTGGTGAAAGAGTTTAGAGATCTTTGTATGTCTTTGAAAGTAGAAGAGCTATCTGTTGGACCAGGCGTAGATTTGACGTATCTAAACGGAAAATACTCGCATGAAATAGAAAAAATGATCAAAGATTATGTACCGAAACAAGTTAAAAATTCGTCAGTTAAAATGAAAATCGTACTTACTGATGATATACCACTGTATTATAGACCAAGGCGAGTGTCTCATGAAGATAAAAACATAATTGATGAACAAATAAGCACATGGCTAAAAGAAGGGATACAGCCAAGTATATCTGAATATGCTTCACCAGTTGTGCTGGCGGCAAAGAAAGATGGCACGAAGAGACTTTGTTGCGATTATAGGAAACTAAACCAAAAGATAATAAGAGACAATTTTCCGATGGTTTTGATGGATGACGGCGTCGAAAAATTACAAGGATCCAATGTTTTTTCAACAATCGATTTAGCAAATGGTTTCTTTCACGTTTCTTTAGAGCCAGAATCAAGCAAGTACACATCATTTGTCACCCACAACGGGCAGTTTGAGTTTCTGTTCGTACCTTTTGGAATTTGTAACTCACCTGCGGTATTTTCGAGATACATATTTGCTGTGCTGAGGCATTTGATACAGGATGGAACAATTGTCATCTATATGGATAACATAATAGTTCCTTCGAAGGATGAAGGTGAAGGGATCCAAAAACTAAAACTACTTTTTCAAGTGGCTTCAGAAAATGGATTAAAAATCAAGTGGAAGAAATGTCAATTCTTAAAAAGGAAAGTAGATTTTATTGGCTACATTATTGAAAATGGCTCAATAAAACCATCAGACGAAAAAACAGCGACCGTGAAAAACTATCCGGTTCCCACTGATCGAAAAACAATGCAGAGATTCTTAGGATTAACATCATATTTTAGAAGATTCATTAAAGATTATGGACTTATAGCAAGATCATTATCAAATTTACTTCGAAGAAATACTCCATTTGATATACAAGAGGAACAGTTATTAGCATGTCAGCAATTGAAAGCAGCACTAGTGAATGCACCGGTTCTAAAAATGTATAATCCGAAGGCAATAACCGAGATTCATACCGACGCATGCAAATATGGCTATGGCGCAGTATTACTGCAGAAGGATAACGACATCCTTGAAAATGCTGATCCATTTTCATCCCGTGCAGTATATGAGTCGAAAAACAAAACCAGCAGAAGAGAAGTATCATTCGTATGAACTTGAGGTTCTGGCAATAATAGAATCGCGGATTGTAACGCATTCACAATGACGATGAAGAAAGAAGACGTTCCATTAAGAGTATCGAGATGGGCCATGTTCCTTCAAGAATATGACTACGAAAACGAACACAGATCAGGATCTAAAATGGCACACGTTGACGCTCTAAGCCGAATTTCATGTTTGATGATTGGGGATTCATTGCGACATCGGTTAAAGGAAGCACAAATGAAAGACGAGTGGATTAAGGCAGTAAGGAAAATTTTGGAAAATGGTGAATATGAGGACTTCTTCTTGTATCACGACATTCTATATAAAGATCCCGATAAGGAGCTTTTAGTAGTTCCGACTCTTATAGAGGAAGAGATTATACAAATACACAAATGCAATAGCACACAGACAAGGTCATTCCTCAGCTGAGCGAACTCAAGACTGCATAGAAAAATCATATTTCATCCCCAATTTAAGCAAAAAAGTCACAAATATCGTCAAAAGTTGCGTTGAGTGTATTGTCACAGAAGCAAAGACCGGAAAAAAAAGAAGGTTTTCTTAATCCGATTTGTAAAGCAGATAGGTCACTTGGAACTGATCATATTGACCACCTTGGGCCACCTAGCGCGCATTACCTTTACAATCACATCCTTGTAGTAGTCGATGCATTTTCGAAATTTGTATGGATTTATCCGACGAAGAGTACAGGAGCTAAGGAAGTTATAGATAGATTAGAAAAGCAGGCAGCTGTTTTTGGAAACCCAGAGCGAATTATATCCGATCGTGGCTCAGCATTTACTTCACATGAATTTGAGAACTACTGCAACAAAGAAAACATGCAGCATTTACTGATAACAACCGGAGTACCGCGCGGAAATGGACAAGTCGAGAGGATGCACAATATTATCGTTCCATTGTTAACGAAGCTGTGTGTCGAACACCCACAAAACTGGTACAAATACATTAATAGAGTACAACAAACCATAAATAGTACGCCTTCGCGAAGTACAAAGCAAGCACCTTTCAAAATTTTGACTGGATTAGAGATGCGAACAGTGAACAATGAGGACATAAGGTTAATGCTAAATGAAGCTGCGTTGCAAGAACTTAACGAGGAACGAGATTTAATACGTGAAGAGGCTCGTCAGAGTATACTCAAAATTCAGGGAGAGAATCGAAGAAGTTATAACCAAAAGAGGAAATCTGAAACCAAATACGCCATAAATGATTTGGTTGCTATCAAACGAACGCAATTTGGCTCAGGTCTGAAGCTTCAAGGAAAATTCTTGGGACCTTATAAAGTGGTAGAACGTAGCAACCATGGTCGTTATGCGGTCGAAAAAATTGGAGATCATTAAGGTCCAAGACGAACTTTGACTGTTGCGGAAAATATGAAAAAATGGAATCCTTCATTCGGGACGAATGAATTGTCAGGAGGACCGAATGTGGGAAGGGAGTCAGACGGACATGGACGAAAGACAAGGAATGGACATCAATACTAACGCTGACTGACAGGGAAATCACTTACTTACTACTATATGAAATACTCTATTGAAATGTACTGTATCTACCGAACAAATTTATGATCAATGTTGTTAATAAAACCCCAAAATATTTGTGAATAAAAAATGTATAAAATAAATTTACTTTTGAAAATTTGTCGAAAAGAAATGTAGTTTGAAAAATAAAATATTGTAAAAAAATCATAAAATTCGAAATAAAACAAAATTTGAATAGAAAATACAAAAACCAATGCATCTTTAATCCTACATATATGAAATAAAAAATTAATTGATTAAAAAATATTCGAAAATAGAAAAAAATAACTGTCGAAAAGCAAGAAAAGAAACATTATGCCCTCATTGCACTTGCCAATAGTTAACAGTTAATTTAGACGGTCAAACATGAAGATGTAAGGATGAAAATGGTTTGAAATGTTGGGTTGTATTAATTTCAACTTTTTCGAGTTTTTTAATTTTTGGGCACATTACTATATCTGAGACCCCCTCCCCCCATTCGTTACTTATCGTAGCACATTTTAAAACCTCTCTCTCTACTATTATTGGTAACGTAATTTATGAATGACCCCATAGTTACAGCGCGCAGTAGTACTCTATTCTATATCAGCGTTCTCTATTGTAAAGTTTTTGCATTTTTCATTTCCCAGTAGCAGGATATTACCAAGTAGTAACTTCATTCTTACTTCTATGTTCTTTGTCTTTTACTTGCATAGCTTTTCTGTGTCATAAATTTGGCTTGTATGGGTGGAGACGCACGCCCTTGTCACCTTTTCTAGTAGAAGGACATCACCAGAGGCGCAACCAGGAATTTGTTTTGGGGGGGTTTTATAACTATTTGTATATAAAAGAAAATGTACGTAACTATAGCGGCTATGGTGTAATGAGTCCAAATATTGCACTCAAAACGTTAATTCTACCAGAATGGCAGCAAACATAATGATAAAATTTTTAGAAATAGTTATTGATTAGAATAGAAAAGATTTTATTTATTATTTTTACATTAAAAAGACTTTAGTTACAGGATAAAGGTGATTAAGAATAATAAAAGAAACTAACTTATATTTTTAAATCCAGTTTACGTTTACTTTAAGCGAGTTTACCTAAAGTAATATCCACTGATGGTGTCATTTCTCTGTACAGATAAAGCAATGTGAGGCCGTTTAGTCTATCTTGCAACATCGTACTTCTTAACCCTAGTCCTACGTTGAGAAAAAATTCAGAATTCTACGTTGAGGTGTAGATTTCTACATATACTATATATACTTTATATAGTATATATGACATATATGATATATAAATAAATTCATTTATTTATTTAAAATGCAATCCGTGCACATATGTCGGTTGTTACATGCTTTACAAATAGTTTTTTGGCAGAGACAGCAGGCCAACAAATGATTGTATTTTGCCTTTTGGTTTTTTTCATCAACGCAAAAGAAGCATCTGCCTCTTTTCTTTACTTGGTCTGGAAGGCTTGTATTACGCCGTTTTTGAGATGTTCCAGCTGCAGCAATATATGACGAGTTATTTTTCATAAACAACAAACAATATAATAGAAACAAAATATACGAGTATCTTGCTTCAAAGTTCATGGTGTATTAATCTACACCTCAACATGAGAAAGTAAATTATATAAAATAAAATAAAAATGTATTATTATTATTATTATTATTATTACAAGAATGAGTAAAAATAAGAAACATATTCTTTTACAGTACAGTGAATACTTAATTATAAACAATATATGAGATAACAACAAATTTATTATATGATATTTAAAAAGAATATTAAATTATTTAATTAATAACATAACAGGCATGAAAAACACTTATGATAATATAAAGCATAAAAAATGGTAAAAAGTTTCATATGTAATTAAACTTAAAACTTAAACTTAAATACTAAGAAAGAGATTAAGGATATATCAGAGATAAAAAAAGAAAGAAAAAAACAGAGTTTAGGAAGTAGAAAAGTGAGAAAAAATAGATTGCCTAAAGGTTTCTATCCGGGAGATTTCTCTTAATCTACGAGGCAACGCATTCCAAAGTCTAACGGCATTAATGAAAAATAGATTAGAACTAGCTAAAGAACTATGTCTGGGGATAATCAACAAATTGCATCTTCTAGATATGCTGAACTGTAGTTTTTCATAAAGATAATGGGGGGTTTTTGTGTGAATGATTTTATGGAGGTAAATACAGTTTCTCGCATTCAAATATCCAGTCAAGCTACAACCAATTATTGCATTTCTAAAGCTAGAAAGATGGTCAAACTTCTTCAAACCATATACAAAACGCGTGGCATAATTAAAAGCGATATTAAGTTTCAGCTGAGAGGATGAATCAAGTTTACTGTAAACTATCTCAGAGTATGTTATGACGGGCAAGACAAGTTGCTTGACTAGTAGTTTTTTTAATTCAAGAGGACATAAATTGGCGGACATTCTTAAGTTACGAAGGATATAATATACTTTTTGGACAACATTATTAACATGATCTGTACATGAGAGTGACGAATTCATACAAAAACCCAGGTTTACAATTTTCGACACAACATTGAGCTTATTACGATAGTACCAATAAATAATTCAGGGACAGCATTGAGGGTAGTCTTATTTTTGCAGATAAGTAGTACATAAGATTTGGCAGCATTAAGCTGAAGTCCATTACTACAAGCCCAGTTATATATGTTACTAAGATCTTCATTAAATCTACTGGAGAAATCGTCTAAAAGTTCAGTTCTACTTGAAAGATAAAGTTGTATATCGTCAGCATAAGCATGAATAGAGACATGTTTGCAAACAGTAAAGATATCATTGATAAAAATAGAGAATAGAAGAGGACCAAGAACCTTGAGGGACACCATTTAAGACAGCCTTATGATAGGAGAACAATTGACCAACTTTAACTTTTTGTGAACGACCCGACAAATAACAAGAAATAAAACTCACAGCACTATGGGAAAACCCAAAAAGATACCTAAGCTTTTGACATAAAAATAAATGACTGACTTTGTCGAAAGCTTTCGAAAAATCGAGCAGGCAAAGCAAATACAATAATCCTGCATCATATTTTGGTCGTATATCATCAAGAACTTTAAGAACTGCCGAAGCGCACCCGTGCCCCACCCGAAAACCTGATTGATATGGAGACAAGAGTTTATTTGCGTAGAAAAATTTATTGATTTGAAGGCTTATAAGTTTTTCACATACTTTAGATAATGGGGATAAAATGCTTATTGGCCTTAAGTCATTAGGTCCAGATGGGTTCGATTTTTTTGCAACTGGCAAGACGGTTGCAATTTTCCAGATGCTAGGGAATGAGGATGATATAAAACAATGATTAATAATATGAGTTAGAGGACTTATTATATGAGGAAGTATAAGTTTTATAAATTTGATGGGAATACCATCTTCACCTAACGCATTTGATTTAATCTGCATAACACTATTCCCAACATCAAGTTCACTAACAGGAATGAACTCAAACAAATCTGAAAAATGTAAATAGCTATTTAAAGTCATATTGTGACTGAATGGAGCAGTATTACCTACAAAAAAATCATTTAATAAGTCCGGATCAATATTACATACAGGGGAATTATATTTCTTCACTCCAAGATTACGTATATTACTCCACAATGTTTTAATAGGAAGGGACAGATTAAGCTTGGCAGTGAAATAGCGGGTCTTGGACTGCCTTGTTAAGCGGACAGATTCATTCCTGGCTAACCTATTACTTTCCCAATTTGCAGATGAAGGTATTCGTCTCCACAGTTTGTGTGATCTATTCCTCTTTTTGATTGCATCGGAGAATATGCTGTGTAAACCAGGGGCAAGATGAATTTTTTAGAACTGTTGTTCGTAGAGGAACATGTTTTTCAAAAATATGTTTAATAGGGGTTGTGAGAGAACAAAGTTTATCATCAACTGAGCTATGATGCCAGCAGTCATTAAACATTATATATTTGGAAATATATCTGTTTATGTCAGAAATAGTAAATACTATTTGGTGGCGCTTCACGCTGTCCTAAAAATTCTATTACTTTATTCTATTTCTTTCTCTCGTTATATTTAACTTTATTTAAGCTACCTTGTTGTTAACATTCTAGATTTAAGTTCACTTTATTATAAACTCCCAAACTGATAAGAACAAATAAAAGCATACATATTTTTTCCCACCATCTCACGACCTTATATCTTTCCTATTTCAAAACTGTTTTCAATCTCAACTTATCTGAGATTGAAAGCACTAGATTCCTAAAGGGTTCTTTTACAGCGTTTACAATATCCTTATTGGACTGTTGTATGACTTGAAAAACTGTGTTTTTGCCATCATAATCTTTTTTATTACTTATTTTATACCAAACATTCAGCTTATTTTTCAAAGTCATCAACATCTCCTTCCAAATCATCTTTCTAAATGCAATTAGTTTTACAAAAGCGCCTAAAGCTTCAACATTTAGCGAGTTTTTTTTTTGCATCAGGAAAAAGTGATTGAATCCAATTAGAATGTCTCTATGTTTTAAAAATCTGTCACTCAGGCTTGTGATAAATGTAATTTTATGTGCAAAAATTGAAAGGTCTAGTATTTCTTCATTGAAATTCATCATCGTAATACAAATCGGTAAATCAGTGAAATAGATATAGTTAAATGTGGCGTCTGTGACGTAGTTGGTTAAAGTGCGTGGCCGCTATGTCAACGAACCTGGAGACCCTAACGGACCATTTCAGCCCTTGAAAGGACTTTGACCTAGCTTCTTATGATCAATTGTGTTTTGCGTGTTATTAAGTTTGTACACAATTGACCGAGAACCGGACCTACATGCTTAACGCCGACTCCGAACGGCGATGAACGGAAAGTTCTCGTTCTCAAGAAGCTTTACATGGCATTTTGATTACTCTCTGAGGCTTACCATTGTCTGCAGAGTGGTGGCGGCCGTACAGAAAAATTATCTTAATTCAAATAATTTTCTGTCGCTACTGGGGTTCGAACCTGGGTCTCCAGGTTCTTTGACATAGCGGCCACGCACTTTAACCAACTACGCCACGGATGCCACGATTCCAAAACTTAATGATTAATTTTTTTTAGTGACAAATAGTTGAATTTTTAGTTTTCTTCGACTCAATGAATGTATTTTATGTTTTTTTTTTTTTCTTTTGAAAACAAATGAAAATTATGCAAAAATTCATTTTTTATTTTTGAAATGTTTTTTTATTTTTCTCAAAATTTTAAAGTTATCCGGTTGTTTTTGCTGCTTAAATTTTTAATAATGATCGGTATCCTATGAATTTGGGAAATGAGAAACCAAGGTTGATAGCCCTAGTGCAAGTAATAAATTAAGAAGGAACAAGTGAGGATCAATAAGGAACTTGAATTGGCTGAGGTGAAAGCATAAAGTTTGCTTTCTGATTACAATTAACATGTCCCTTCTTTCCACCCTCCAATCAAATAGCTATCACCCGTATTTCTCATAAGCAGAATATTTTCGCATTCATAGGAGGCACCCCCTGAGCGTTAGTTTAGTCTTAAAAAAGAGGTAGACTTGACTTCATAGGTGATGCTCCTAAATTCCTTTTTCTAAGTTTGAAAATAGAACGCTGTAGCTTATGAAAAATGTTCTTGACACAAAATTCTATTTCGCTATCTTTCAGATCAATATATTATTCTAAAATGTTAGAAGGTAATCTACAAATCAGTGGCGTTCCTAGGCTTGGTGACACCCGGGGCGGATACTCATGGTGCCACCCCTATAAAAAATTTCTAAATGCAAAAAGAAAGCAATTCGATGAGACTTAGTGTTTTTATTATTATCTTTATATTTTCCGGAAAAATAAACAAACAACATATGACAAACAATAAGAATTTGTAAAAAACAGAACAAAAATATTACATTTTCAAGTGTCTACATATCGGTGATTCCATGTCAAATCGGATGCTTTTCGAGACTCACATATGTATTTGTAAGAATTTCATACTTTGCACGTCGATAGTACTTTAAAAAATAAAAATAGTTGCATAGTTTTTTTATAAAATTTTTTTTTCAAGTTATACACAGTGGAAAATTAAAAAAATTACACTGAGTTACAAAATGACACTTTATAAAAGGTGCAGAGTTCTCAATAGTCAATCCCGAATGCATTTTGGCTGCTGATTTCAAATATGGACTCCGTTTTTCTCCATCAGCTCGAGTTTTTGAGTTATAGGCAAAAACATGAAAATCAGTTCTTTTTCTGATAATTTTGCTATATCTATTACATTGATCTACCGATTTGTATTACGATGACGAATTTCAATGAAGAACTATTAGACCTTTCAATTTTTGCACATAAAATTACAATATCGTTGACAGTTTTGAATATATCGACGTTCAAAGTGGAAAAAATTTCACAATTTTACGTAGGCTGCGCTTTTGAAACCCTGTATCTTTAATATTTTTCAACGGATTTGCAAAAACTTTTTTTTACTTGATAGAAAATCTCTCGAATTTTAATAAAAATTTTAGTTTCTTTTATTATCTTACATTTTTTCAAAGAAATTAAGAAAAAAAAAATTTTTTAAAATTAAGTTTATTAAAATTCAAGTACAGTTGACAAGGTTTTTTGATAAGCAATTGATAAAGAAGAACCATATTTTGCTTACATAAGTAGAAAAATGCCAGGAATAAGATTAGAAAAGCTTAAAGCTGGTGTAATGGATGGTCCGCAGATAAGGCAGCTAATGAAAGACCCTACGTGGACATTTTATTGAGGCACACCGTATGTGCCTCATGGCAGTAAACGTGTTAAGAGCTGCAAAATTTGAAATAACCTCATCGAAATCAATATTACTTGCAAGATCGTTTTAAATGGATAAAATAGCAAGATCGGAAAACCTTGCCTGTCCCATGGAAGACCTTAAACAAGTCTTACTTAATTTTAGCTTTGAAAAACTCCTTTCGCATGAAGCTACTGATACACAAATTGTTAGAAATAATTTCAATGTCACAAAATGGGACACACATTTTTTAACGTAATGTATTTGTACCTTTTTCTTACTGTTTGAGAAATTAAAAAAAATATCGAAATGGTGTCACCCCTAAAATGGTGGTACCCTGGACGGACCGATCACGCCCCCACCCCTCCCTAGGAACGCCTCTGCTACAAATGCTATAGGTACAGTGTGAAATATAGGTTGAAATAAAGGTTATTATTATTTCTTGCAGAGATGTTCATAATGCCCGATTATGATTTGGGTGTTATTGCTGAACTTATTTCTATATTTGAAACTATAAACAAGGTCTGTGTATTAACGACCCTGATTATTGCAAATCTTAAACTACTCTTTTGACATAGAGAATATTACGTTATTTATAAGAATTTAATATATGTATTTACTATATTTATCATTGAAATCAAATTAGACAAAATCACCCAAAAAGTCCCATAATGATTTATATTAAGAATTACTAAAAATATGCCAATGTTTAAAATTCCATAGCTCCATGCTTTAAGCCCACAAAAACACACTGATATTTAATATCTACTCGCGTATATGCACAAACTACAACTCGGCATTTAAAATTTATTATTGAATACATGAAATTCAATCCTGCTGCCGCTTAAAGCCAGCGTCCCGTTCCAAACTTTTTACTCAAAACAATAACAATAACAACGTTTCCAATCTAAACGCCTAAATATGGCGTTAAAAAGAGTTTTACGCTTAAACAGATATTAAAAAGTGTTAAAATTAACAAATTGTGCATACCGCACATTGAACTAGTAACATGTGAGTGTGTATTTATTTGGTCTAACGCGCCTAAAAGTATGCCACGCTAAACTCACGAATACAAACCGTTGAAAATAAATAATAAATTATGCAATTTTGGTGAATAACGTGTGATTAGTCGAAGTTTTAGTGCCTCCATTCGAGGTAGGCGTTGTTTGATATAGGCGTGGTTCTAATGTCAGTATTGGTGAGATTCGCGTATTTTGTATTCAATTTGCGGCATTACGGTTGGAACCAGCTTGGCGTTTTATGTATTCGTGCTTAGTTTAAATACAGTCTCGCACACTAATGCATTTTTCCGATTCTACTTCAAATGAAATATGAGCTCACTAATGCAGCTGCCAAGCCATGTAAGTAGGAATGAATGTATGTGCGTATGTGCCAAAACACACAAATGCACTGAAAACTATAATCATTGTCGTCATAATATCTAGGAACACATTTATTAAAAAATGAAAACAGAAGCCCTTTTCTTGGAACTCTATGCTTAGCATACTTTCATGCGTATACATTCTTCCAGGACGAGAAAATGCGGACAAGAATAAAATTGTCAAAATGTTGCTTTCCTCTTCTTAATTAAAGAGAAGAAAAAAAATCAATGAATTTCCAAGTGGTTTTTCTAAATCATATGCCAATAGAAAATTTATAAATTTTATGCTAAATACTGCTCACTTCAATAATTATTTTCTCTAAATTTTAACTTGTAAGGCCGTTCTTAATCTTTTTTAATTTTTTATTTATCTTTTTTAATTACAAAATAACATACCAATGTTATAGTTGTAATAAATATTTTTCAGGTGCACTTTCATGCACTAAAAACTACGGATTTTTATGAACAAGTTTTTGATCGTTTTAATTTTTTTAAGCTTTGAACCAAGGATTTCAGGTGGAATATCTATTCAGTCAAGTCTGCCTTGGTTCGAAATGGGGTGATAGATTAGTGGGAAGGAAAGGTCAACCAAGTGAAACACTTGTAGGATATTCTAAGCGTGGTGGAAAGCCAAAGAAACATGTGAATTTAAATCAGGGGCAAGTGTTATGCCTTTACCTCAGTCAATTCAAGTTATGAAGGCTACAGCTTCAAGTCGTAAATATTGATGAATTTTCAATTTCAGTTGATTAGAAATGAGGATAGAAAATTGCAAATGCGAAAGGTTTTAAGTGAAGGACCATGACCTGGCCGGGAATCACACCCGGGACCTCTGGGGTAGCAGTCGAGCACGCTACCTACTCGACTACCGAGGCCGCTTGGTAAAAAAAATTTCTGGATTTTTTTTTTCTTCATATTTTAGTTTGTAAGATGTTTAGTTTGAAATAAGTCGTGAATTGTAAAAGAAATTCCAAAACAATAAAAAAGTTTTATCGGTAAATATTAGGGAGTTCAATCCCGGAGGTTTTTACAAGCGCGTGATTATGTGGATTGAAAATTCTTTTCCCGGGATTGCAAATAATTCCAAATCAAGAATATAAACGCAAAACAAATTAAAGGACTTGAAAGGAATTTATTATCTTTAGCTTAAACGAAGTTTAAGTCCCTCTACAGTCCGAAGTAAGTAATAATATCCGAAGTTTGAGGGTTTTATTATTACTAGTATCGCCTGTGGCGTCCGTGGCGTAGTTGGTTAAAGTGCGTGGCCGCTATGTCAAAGAACTTTGGAAACCCAGGTTCGAAACCCAGCAGCGACAGAAAATTATTTGAATTAAAATAATTTTTCTGTACGGCCGCAACCTCTCTGCAGACAATGGCAAACCTCAGAGAGTAATCAAAATGCCATGTAAAGCTTCTTGAGAACGAGAACTTTCCGTTCATCGCCGTTCGGAGTCGGCGTTAAGCATGTAGGTCCGGTTCTCGGTCAATTGTGTACAAACTTAATAACACGCACAACACAATTGATCATAAGAAGCTAGGTCAAAGTCCTTTCAAGGGCTGAAATGGCCAGTTATTTATTTTTTTTTTTTAGTATCGCCTGTGGTCGACATTCGACCATATCAAAATGGATTTTCTCTTGTTTTTTTATTTTTATTGAGAAACGCCTGGCAAAATAAAGTAAAAATAAGTTTGCTGCATCGTGGACACTTCCGTAGATTTTGACGTGACAGTGTTCATTTATTCTTGTCCCTATCATTTTTTTGTTCCCAATCTTCTTCATTCTTATTCTTATTCTTATTCTTATATTTGTTCTAATAATTGTCCTTCTTCCTGTCCAAACTGTTTTTTTAATTCATGACTAAATTCCTGACATTATCCTTCATCGAATCCTTTCCTTATCCTTGTCCCATTTCTTTTGTAATTGTAATCTCAAATATTGTTTTAGGTATGTCTCAATCTTTTTCCTTTCCCTTGTCTAAATCCTTGTCGAAGTCATCTTCCCAATTCGTCTTCTTATCCTTGTCCAATTTTTTACTTTAATTAGTGTTGAAATTTTTTCCTACTCGTTATCTTATTCCTGGTACCAATCTCTGCTAAATCCTTTCCAATTTCATCCCTTGTCTAATCATTGCCCTTGTGCATAACCAAATCCATGTCTTATAATTGTCCTAATTTTAATTTTAATATATATTTTTTTTTTTTTTTGTTTTGTTTTTGGTTTTGCTATTGCATTTGTAGCATTCAGGTTACTTTAAAGGGTTCGCGTAGAGGCCTTATGACACCATTAATTTTTTTTTATTATGTTACGAAAAACCTCAGCTTCACTGTGGTTCTATGAAATTTACCGTAGCGCCAATAGTCATGGAGTTATAATTCAATGCAACGTTTTTTTATTGCTTTTGCATTTTTTATTGTTTTTATTGTTGTTGCAAGGCGGGTTGACTCCGTGGTGTTGTGGCTCCAAAAAATTGATTTTTTAGGTAATGAGGTCATATAAGCATGTTTTTTTTTGTTGCAAAATAAAATTTTTCTTAGAATTTCTACTCACCGCTTAAAAACTTCATGCAACAATATTGCATAATTACGCTATCTGACGACGTCAAATTTTTGTTTTTATTTTTTACTAGAGGACCCGGCAAACTTCGTCCCGCCCTAAATTCATTTTTTTTTTTTTGAAATAATTTCGAGCAATCACGATTCGATCGAAATTAATTTTTTATCGAACGTTCGCAATCGACAACAAATGGTGCCAATCGAATTTCATTTATTGATTAAATGAAACACTCTAATATCCCTTATTTAGACGGAATGTAAGCAGGTTGAGGGAACCACACGTCAGATCAATTCAATGCTTTTTGATAGACAACGTTAGCAAAAGTAACCAAAGATGAAGGCTTTCAAACATTTATATTTTTTCCATATAATTTTGTGAGCGGAACTTCCGTCTGCATATCTATATCTAAAATACTGATTGCATCTCCATGCTACAGGTGTAAGATGTTTACGCTGCATTTGCATATTCTACTTGCTCTCTCTCTCTTTATATGATCGCACTGCTTTGCGCTCCATTATCTTTATATACATTATATATTATGTTATTACTCGTATCTTCTCTTTATTCTTAAGGTAGAAAATAAGTTTAGATTTGATTTAATCCAGCACACAGTCCAAAAATTAATTACAAAGAATGGCCTTGTGATTCATTGATTGTCATGGCGATGTAAGTCGAACTGAATTTGAATTGAACGTTTTTGAACTCGAAGGTAAATCGGTTAGAATCAATGAAATTCTTGGAATGAGCACTTCTTCGCCCTTGAATTTGCCTACTCAAAAGCGTTCATCGTTGTTTGAATGACATTATTCTTGAGTTGCTTCACGACCAATTTGTTCACTTGCACAATTTCGGTTGTTTGAGTCTCCGAAGCATGATGATAACAGATCCAACCTTCAGAGGCAAATTATTTGTAATCCTTACAAATCAATGAATTCAGGAACACTGTTCGATAATTGGTTGCTTTTTCTGAATACAATCAACTGATCGGAACGAATGTAATTATCCAGAAATTGCATTTTGAATTATGAAATTCAAATCGATTTTTCCGAGAAAATTACAATTTTTTTGCTGTTAACAGCTACCCTGTGCGTAGACGAACACACAAAAATAAAACAACAGCTCGAATCGGGCAATAAGTTTTCGAGTTATGGGCATTATTATGTATGCCACTCTGTTTTGTTTATAAATGACACTTATTCGGACATGACAATTTGACTGTTTTCATTATCCGTCGCTCGCTGGTCAGTGTGGCTTACGCGTGTATTACCTCGCCGCGCATTTGACTCACTTCGTAGACCTATGTCAGGCTCGTCTTCTCCTTGGAGTTGTAATGAACACTGTACGACTCAAAAAATTACAAATTTCAATTTTTTTCGATTTTTTCGCTTTAGGTTCTTCCTTACTTTCTTTTTTTTACACCAAATCAGTATTGACGCAAATAAAAAAAAATTATTAAAATCGGCCGAGCCATTTCCGAGTTTTAGCAAGACTAACGTACGGCAATTGATATTTATATATTCAGAAGATAGAAAGATAGAAGATAAGATTAAGATGAAAAACACGATTTGTTTTTGTCTAAGAAAAATATGAAAGGCTGCTATAATTCGAATTGAGAAGATTGTGCTGTCATTTCATTTTATTGCAAATTCTATTAGGAAATTTTTGTAGTACATTTCAATTTGAATAAAAATAGTCAGCTCAACCATCAGTTTTTAAGTCATAAGGTGGTCTAAGGATCGATCCTCACAATGGGCAAACAAATAATTTTTTTTTTTGTTATTGAAATGACAGCTTTTGTGTCCTTTTTTGACTAAAAAGTGAATATGTTGAAGCTTTCTTCAAATACGGTTTATTTAGTGCTTAAATTGAATTTATCAACGAAAAGAAAATGAATGATAGTTTTTTGTAATTCTAAGGAAAGGATGTTATTAGAAAAAGAAGCTGTACTGAAATTTTGTGCAATTTTGAAGATATGTGAATTGTTTTGGTGTTAAAATAACAGAATTTTCTTTTATTTAATTAGACGAACAGTTTTGCTGATAATAGTACGCTAGTAGGATAATTTACGTTTCTTAAAAAGAGGCGGAAGAGGCGTGGTTAAAACAAAGTATGCCATAACCTAATCTAGGCTTCAAGTAATGTGTATGCCGAATTTGAGTTAAATCCGTCCAGTCGTTAAGATTTGTTGGCTATTTAAAGTAGAATGTGACGGCAATTCCCATACAAAATTACCAATTTCGATTTTTTGATTTTTCCGCTGTTCCTTCGAGTTTTTTGTAATTTTATTTTTTCCTAAACCACATCTGTATTAAGGCAAACAATACAAAAAAAGAATTATTAAAATCGGCCAAGCCTTTTCTGAGCCTTAGCAAGACTAACGCACACGCATTTCATTTTTATATATAAGAAGATTGTCGTAAGATCATGTAAAAATTTTTATTTTTTGCTTAATCGCATTTATCGTGCCGCTTATATACTTCACGTAACAATTTTATGCAACTCCATTGCATGATTGATTGATTCATCTTGGATCTTGTAGCTGCTCTCTCCACTGTCTCATTAATATTTTAAAAAAGAAACAAAACCAATAATGCCACTCAGTTACAATTTTTGCTTGGCAAAATAATGTGGAATGTGATAAGCAACGAGAGGGAGAGAGAGAGAGAGAAGAGAGAGCGAGAGACAAAGAGAGCAGCAACAACTGTTTGCAAAACTTGAAATGGAGAGAGATTCAAACTACAGCCATGGGTATGAGAATGCATACTTTTATTTTAAAATGTAATTATCACATAATTATTTAAACTTTTTTGCTATTTTTATTTTTCGGCACATCTGTGGCTCAATACCTTTCAAATGATATAAATTTCATTCTCCTTTTTTTATTATAAATATTAAAAAAGTGTAAAACATTCGATATTTGCGTATTAATATATAGATGATGACCTCATTGTGCATGGGGGATAGGAGCAGTCTTTAATTCAATTTATACAAATTGAAAACTCACCGTACGTACGTTTTTTGTATATAGAAGCTTTTTTTATTAAATATCACATCCATGCATTCATTTTTGTTGACTTAATGAAGGTTTTGCTATTTTGATGACGTCACTTTGTATGAGTAGTAGGCGCAGTTATTAATCGATTTTGAAAAATTTAAAACAACGATTCGTAATCAAAGCTCATATACAAAATTTAAAGTTTTTAGATAATTTTTTTAGATTTTTAGAGATACATCAATTCACTATGGTCTCCTTATATGGGAAGTCTTCATTCTATTATGATAAATTTTGTATTTATAATCAAAGCTTGTTTGCAAAATTTAAAGTGAGAGTGATCAATTTTTTTGAGTTTTTAGAGATTTAACCATTTTAATATAGGAGCTTTGTATGGGAGGTAGTCGGAGTTGTCATTAAAATTGATTGATTTGAAAAATAAGTTTATAAATGAAATTTCATTGCGATTACTCCAAAATTACGGCTGCAATCGTGACGACTGACAGACAGACAGACATCGAAAATCTACTCAGTTCGTAATGCTGATCAAGAATATATACTTTTTTATACCTATCACGCTTCCTTATGGGCGTTATAAGCAAAGTGAACAAAATTAAGTTAATATATGGAGCATCCCCTTAGGCTGCGAACATAGTGGACGCATATAACTGAGCCAAGCCGAAAAACATGGAGCAATAAAGAACGCAAGTCCTGCATTTCTTTTGCCCTAATGTGTTTATCATCAGCAATCGGCTCGACTCAGCTATATGCGTTCACTATGTTCGCAGCCTTATGCAAGTGGGGCCGAAGAAATTTTAAGCGCGGGCCAATGTTTAAAAAAACAAAACAAACAACAAAAACAATTACAATGCAATAAAATTACATATCATGAATTACACTGCCAGTCTTAATTTCTATTACAATAACAATGCTTGCATGAAAAATTACTCGACACACAAGTAACGGGATAATCAGTTTCAGCATCAACATTATCGAGTATACGTTTTTTATTTTGGCTTTGCATGCATTTGTTTTTGTAAAGTTCGCTGGAAAATGTGCTGAACACTGAACGAGTGAGGTTTGTGTTGTTGTTTTTTGCATGCGTTCTTTGAATTTGGCTCATCGCAAAGACAAAATTAAGACAGAAAAAAATTTGTATAAAGGGCCACGCGGGCCATATGGGCCACTACGTGGGCAAGTTTGATATAAATAATTGAATTAATTGAATTAATATTCAATACTCCTGAATAAAAAAATAAGTTAAATATTTTCTTTAGTTCAGAAATATTAGCAGTGTAAGGCGTTTAAAAATAAACAAGTTTATTTTATAACTAACTTTTTTAAGTAGGTAACAAGGAATGACTCCACCAAAGATCAAGATAATTGCTGGATACACAGTATTGAACAATTTTATGCTCGGTTAAGATTAAATTAACCTTAAGTTTTGAAAAATTATCAAAATCAAATTTTCAAAAAAACAAAAATAAGAATAATATTTGTAATAAAATGGAATTTAGAGATTAAACTAATAACAAATTATTAAATACGTTTTTTATGCATTTTCTTATCATTTGGTCTTCAAAATCTCTTCCCTGTTTATAATAATCTGTTGAAATACTGTACTGAGTGCTTTGCTATTTAAATCTCTTACATTTTTCGTAATCACTTTCCCTAATAATTTTTATATACAACTATGCTCATATAATTAAGTCATCAACAAGTTTTTTTACAATGCTTAAAATAAAAGTTGTATATTTTACTTAACACCCCTCATATTGAACAAGTAAAAAGTTCCATTATCTTAGGAATTGTGCTGATTCATGTCGCATTCAAACGTATTTAATTCGGAGAATTTGAATCATTTTCCCATTATAAGCGTGCTCACATAATTAAGTCATTGTCCTTGAAAAGGGTAAATTGAATGCTTTTTACTGTAATTTATATTAAGGGGGGGGGGGATATTTTCACAATTTGTTTATAAAAAAAAGTGTAAAAATTTTTTTTCATTTTGTGTTCAAATTTTCATTTTGTTTTTTTTCCGTTCAAAATAGGAAATAACTTATTTTAGTTGAAAAATTTTGATAGGTTTGATTTTACTTTATTGCAAGGAGCTGAACATTCCACAACGCAAATTGAAGGAGCTAAGTTTGAGCAGCTGCAGCGCTGCCATGTTTTTTTTTTTTTTCATTTGAACATTTGAACATCAATGTCAATATGTAATTTTATTCAATGTTATAAACACTCTCAGTTTTATGTAAAAAATTATTGAAAAAAATGTTGTCTGGAGAGTCTTCTCCGCTTAATATTGAGGACTCTCAATTCTGGAAATTGTTGATTTTTAGTGATGAATCGAAATTCAGAGAGTTTGGTAATGATGGAAAGCCTTATGTAAGGTGGGCCCCGCTGCACGAACTCAACCCTAAGTACACTACAAAAAAACTGTTAAGAATGGTGGTTCATCGGTGATGATGTGGGTTTGCTTCACTTTATGAGAAGTTGGCCCGATAAGTAAAATTGACGGAAAAATTACTGGTGAAATGTACAGCGGTATATTGAAGAACCATTTAGATAGTGACTATGCACCGTAAGCTTGGATATTCCAACATGAGAATGACTATAAATTTCTAATTTTGAAATTCTATTTAACATAGGTATACGTAAAATCCCAGGATTTTAGGGGCTGAAATTGTGTGACATTGCATTCCCAACAACTTGCCACACACAAACTTTATTCTATAGCAAACGAACTCATTTTTCGTTTCTCTATAAACATTATTTTTAAAAGGGATGATTAAATTTTTCGTAAACAATAGTTCGGATTTTGTTTAAACTTCGTACGCATTGAGTATTTCTGAATATTCGAGTTACCTTTTTTGAAGTAGCTGAAAAAACTTTTTATTTTGTTGCGAAAAAAACTAAAAACTAGTAAGAAATAATCTTCGACTAGGCCGAAGTTAAAATATCCCTACGGCCGAACCAAAGTGTATCCAAAGTCTTAAGCAGTCAATAAAATGTTTTTTGATAAAGTCACTTTGTATGGGAGGTAGGCGTGGTTTTCAACCGATTTGGCTCATTTTCAAACTTGATCTTTATTTTTTAGATAAAAGCTGAAATATCGAACTAAGCCGATAGCTTGAAAATTACGGCTGTAATCGTGATTACAGACAGACAGACGGATAAGGCTAAATCGACTCGGATGGTGTTGCTGATCAAGATGTACACTTTTCTTTACCTGCCACGCCTCCTTATGGGCGTTAAAAACGGAGTGACAAAATTAGTATGCACCTTTTACGTTTTGTAAACGTTTATAAAAAAAGGTATTTTTTGAACTTTTTCGTGAGTGTTACCAATGTCTTTTGCTTTTTTTGTCTTTTTGCTAAATGTGATATAGCCACTTAAATATTATATTATTTATTAATTGTATGATTATACATTTATGCTGAACAGATTCAGAGAAAAAAATCGTATTATTAGTACGAGTTGCTTATTTTATTCTCTTTAGAGTCTTCTCCAGAACAAGCCCAACCTTTAAAAACATCTTTTTATATTTGTAAACTAAGGATGTTGTCTTATGTGTTTTAAATAATATTATACCGAACGAGAAAAAAATTGTTAAAGTTAAGTATTTTCGTTGGTCTCAAAGGTAGACTAATTCCCTAAATGAAGTCAAATATGCATCTTAAATTACTTGTAGTTTAAGAATATATTTCTGAAATAAAATGAAATTGATTAACGATTAGTAATTGTCTACACTTTTTTTTTAAGTAGGAACTGCAAAACCCAGAAATATGTTAATAAATCTAAAATATTTTCATTCGTTAAAGCAATGTGAATCATTCGAATCAATCAATTATGTGTCTTCACAGAGAGTTTCAGAGAGTTTGAGTTTTCAGAACAAAGTTGAGTTTTGACATTGAACGCAAAATAAACTCTTGAGTTCTCCAGTACAATTTTGCAGGATGAAACTCAACTAAACTCAACTAAACTTAACTTTGTTTCTGTATTTATCAACACTCAATTTGAGAAATGCCTAAAAGTATGCTAATGTTCTTATAAAAAGACATGTTGAGATGTAACTTCTTATTTTTGTGGTGAGAAATGTCAAAAACAGCTGTTCTAAAATTGTCACTTTTTGGAAAAAATTAACAAAAAAGCGAAGAAAAGAACTTGGGCAAGTGTAGAAGGTGAGGTTTTCATATCAGTATGGGCGTCCGTGGCGTAGTTGGTTAAAGTGCGTGGCCGCTATGTCAACGAATCTGGAGACGCAGGTTCGAACCCCAGCAGCGACAGAATATTATTTGAATTAAAATAATTTTTCTGTACGGCCGCCACCTCTCTGCAGACAATGGCAAACCTCAGAGAGTAATCAAAATGACATGTAAAGCTTCTTGAGAATAAGAACATTCCGTTCATCGCCGTTCGGAGTCGGCGTTAAGCCTGTAGGTCCATTTCTCGGTCAATGGTGTACAAACTTAATAACACGCACAACACAATTGATCATAAGAGCTAGGTCCAAAGTCCTTTCAAGGGCTGAAATGGCCAGTTATTTATTTTTTTTTTTTTTTTTTTATGGGCCGAACAAATTTCAGATTTGCGCAGGCAAGAAAGAACTCGCATGTGTACGCAAAAACTGCTGCAGCCTTGTCCTCAAGTGGAATTGATGTCACGGTAGTGGATGTGCCGAGAAAATAAGAGAACACAAAAGTAAACAAAAAATGTCACACTAAACACAATTCTGCCGACGCATCTCTGTGTGAACAACTATGGAACTCGAACTAAACTCAAACTAAACTATGTGGACATGGCATAACTAAAAGACTTTTTTTAAGTGACAATAATTAAAACAGGAAAACTATTGAATAACTACAAAAATTTCAATTATATGCACCTAATTAGTTATTTACATAATAGTTTATTCTTTTCGTGTCAGTGTGAAAACAACACTTATTCTGTACTTGGGAAGACATCTCAGCCATATGTCGTGCTTCACTGTACTTAAGTAGTGTCATGGCGCCTTCCCTTGAATTGAATAAAATACTCGAATCGCTTGCAAACTTTAATTAAGCTTACTCATGACGGAGTAGAAACCTTTCTAATGCCATGTCTACACAGAGCGTTTAGTTTGAATTTCCAGTACAAAGTTGAGTTTTGCGACTGAACGCAAAATAAACTCTTGAGTTCTCCCGTACAATTTTGCAGGATGAAACTCAACTGAACTCAACTTTGTTTCAGTATTTATCAAAACTGAATTTGAGAAATCCCTAAGAGTATGCTAATGTTCTTATAAAAAGGCACGTTCAGATGCAACTTGTACAATTTTATGGTGAGTAGTGTCAAAAACAGCTGTTCTAAAGTTGTGCAATTTACTATTTGCAAAAATGAACAAAAAAGCGAAGAAAATAACTCGAGAAAGTGTAGAAAATGAGGTAAAAATTCCAAATTGCGCAGCGCAAGGAAGAACTCGCATGCGTACTCAGAAATGGCTGCAGCTCTGTCCTCAAGTGAAATTGATGTCACGTTGGTGGATGTGCCGAAATTATATGAGAACACAAAAGTAAACAAAAACTGTCACACTAAACACAATTCACAGCTATAGTTAACTTAAAACTAAACTCTCTTTGTAGACATGGCATAAGGGTCTTTCATGTATAAGACTCCTTATTACTGAAAGATAACAATAGTCAAGGTTCTATGTTTAAAATATTGGCATGATGGTCCAAATACAGATATCTTTTTGCATCATATGTTATTTTGACACTGACATCTTTCCAGCCAACAATTTCTAGTATCAGTCAGTAACAAAATGAATTGCTTTACACTTGAACAAAGTTGGAAAATATTGCAAACTTGTGTCCATAGGGGATGCAGTGTTTCCCAAACTGTAAAAAAAATAACTTCCTATTTCAGCCCTTGAAAGGACTTTGACCTAAAGCTTCTTATGATCAATTGTGTTGTTCATGTTATTAAGTTTGTACACAATTGACTGAGAACCGGACGTGCAGGTTTAACGCCGACTCCGAACGGAGATGAACGGAATGTTCTTGTTCTCAAGAAGCTTTACATGGCATTTTGATTACTCTCTGAGGGTTGCCATTGTCTGCAGAGAGGTGTCGGCCGTACAAAAAATTATTTTAATTCAAATAATTTTCTGTCGCTGCTGGGATTCGAACACAGGTCTCCAGGTTCGTTGACATAGAGACCACGCACTTTAACCAACTACGCCACGGACGCCCAAACTGTGGCTTTATTAAAAATAAGTTTTAGTTGAAATAAAGCAGAAAGCTTGATGCGCCCAGCTGATGTGAATTTCAACTTAGATTATTCGCTTACAAGGTCAAATTTACCCAGCAATTGCATAGTTTGGGCCTTGAAGGAGGTCAAATGGGGGGTCAAATTTGGCTGAAAGACCCAAGACAAGACCCATTTTCACCACGGTGGCTATGTTTAAAATAAAATTGCCTCATCTGAGAATTTTTTAATGCGCTAGTGATTGTCAAGAAGCCAAAACATCCGTAAAAAGTGACATTTATTTATTTATTTATTTTATTTATTAATTATTTGCAGTTCTTAGCGTTACAAGATATAATATCTCTAAGCTAACACTAATCATTAAAGTATTATAGCAGTAACACTTACATTTAATACATAAACTTAAAACAAAACATTATGTGTATATTACATCAGAAAAACGAAAACATAGCAAATAAACAGGATAGATAAGCCAGAAAAGACAAACAAGAAGAAAAAATAAAAGGATGTATAAATAAATATTAAATATAATTTAAACAATTTAAAAGAACTTATCACTAACGGAGAATATATTAAAACTTAATTAAAGGACGATAATAACAGATATAGTTTCTTTTTAAATTTGACCGCGCTACTTATTTGCTGTGTGGTATAATCTAGGGAATTCCAGAGACGTGATCCATATATAAAGAGTTGTCTCTCGGAGACAAGGCAAGAGTGTCTAGCTAATACCATATTGTTATTGCGGCGTGATTGAGTAAAGCGAAGTCTATCGAATAGATAAATGGGTTCAGCGGAAAAAATTAATTTGTGAATAAAGTGAAGAACTTTTATCTTGACTAGGTTTTCAAAGGTAATTTTATTTATTTGGTATGCATATTCCGAAACATGATCGTACCTACTCAGACTATATACATATCGAGCGATATTATTATACGTGACATTCAATTTTTGCTTATGTAAATAGTCAGCGTTTGCAAATACTTCACAGCCATACAGAAGAATGGGTATTAAATATGTTTTTGCTATAAGCAGTCTAATTCTTAAAGGAGTAAAGTATTGGGAAGGCCATAAACTGCGTAACATACCATTTACCTTACCTGAGGCACTAGTTATGTGGTCATTCCATGACAAGGTATTATTAAAAATGTAACCTAAATTCTTAACCTTACACACATATTCAATTATCGAATCATTGATTTCGATAGCAGGAAGACTATTATAATTTAAAGGTTTTTTATAGATCAGCAAACATTTAGATTTTCTTGGATTAATTTCAAGCTCATTTTCTGTGGCCCAATTCCCAACTCGATGGAGTTCTTGATTGAGGATATTCACACCGCTACAAAGATCAGTTTTATCGCACGAGACATAAAGCTGTATATCATCAGCGTACATATGAGTGGAACATTGATTCAAGATTGACGGAAAATCATTAACATAGATGGAAAACAAAAATGGTCCCAGAACGGACCCTTGTGGCACACCTTTTACAACTCGAACAAAGTCAGAGGACGAATTACCAGAGCAAACACACTGAAAACGATCACACAGATAAGACCATATCAATTTTATTGCCGGTGAAGAAAATCCATACCAATTCTTAAGCTTATTGCAGAGTTTAAAATGATTTATGGAATTGAAAGCTTTTGAGCAATCTAAAAGAACCAGGAAAGTTGGTTTGTTTGCTTCAATATTTTGGCGAATAGTTTCAGACACATCAGTAATTGCAGTTGTACAGCTACGTTTCGGTCTAAATCCAGACTGTCTGTCCGTAAGTAGTCGGTTGATGGTAAAGTATGAGCTCATTTGCTTATAAACAAGGTTTTCGAATGCTTTTGAGAGAAAGGGTAAAATAGCTATAGGACGAAATTCATTGCCCGATTTTGGAATAGGAACTATTTTGGCTAATTTCCATTTTTTGGGAAATACAGATGTAGTTAAAATTGTGTTAAAAATATGTGTAATAACAGGTACAAGTTTAGGTAAAAACAATTTAAGGAATTTAGGAGTAATACCGTCAACATTACTCCTTTTTTTTTTTAATATTGCTGAAAACGTCATTTCAGTCAACGATGAGAGCTTCAGAGCCATGATTACCGACTTTTTTTAGACGAAAATTTAAAATATGAGCTTGAACATTTTTTGCCCATCAACTCAAATTGAATTTTGAAGGCAAACGTTTTTGTTCTTAATTAATCAGAGAACCTCTTTCATGCAATGGAGTTTTTTCTCTCTGCAACGTTAATTTTATGGCCAAGTGCCTATAATTCCCATGTATTTCCTTCCTCTTACTTCTTTTGAAGTTTGGTGTTCTAAAAATAATATGTTTCTTAATCCAGATAAATGCCAAACTTTGACCTTTTCGCGAAAATGGAATAATTTACTTTTTGATTATAAGATAAGAGATACTGCTTTATGTCGTGTGGATGTCGTTAAAGATCTGGGAATAATTATGGATTCTAAGCTTTCATTTAACATTCATATTGATAACATTTGTAAAAAAGCATCTTCTATGCTTGGATTTATTAAACGGGGGGCCAAAGAATTCAATAGCATGATTACGACTACAACATTGTATTATGCAATAGTGCGTCCTCACTTGGAGTACGCAAGTCAAGTTTGGTCTCCAAGTTACAATGTGCATGTTGATCGAATAGAGAGAATCCAAAAATGCTTTGTTCGGTTTGCCCTAAGGGGCTTAAGTGGATTTGACATTTTAAACCTTCCTCCTTATGAGGATCGCTTGAAACTTTTAAAAATGCAATCATTGAGTGAGCGAAGGAAGTCTGCAGATATCGTATATTTGCACCAACTCATCACCGGTGTATTCGATTCTCCAGAACTTTTTTCTCTTATAAATTTTAACTCTAATCGTAGAAGCAGTAGAAATGCTAACAATTTAATTTACTTACCATATAGTAGAACAAATTATATGTTAACTGCTCCTTTAAGCCGTATGAGTAAATTAGTTAACAATTGTAGCTTTTTTGATGTTAACTTGTCTAAAGGTCAACTCAAGAGTAGATTAAAAACTATTGTGTAATTGCATGGTTATGTTTTTGCATGGTTAGTCGTGATGTCTTGTGTTGTCCTTGAGCCCAACCATATTTTGGTGGGTAAATTTTTCTCACATAAGCTTATTTTGAGCCACTTGTATTAATATCGTTGAAAATTTCAAAGATATTTGGATTGTGACTTTAAATGTGTTAATGATGAGAATGTGCGAAAAAGCTGTAGTAGCTAAACTCGATTGTTATTGCATGTTACTTAGTGAGATGTAATTGCGATAAGAAATTTTATCAAATATTTTTTAAACTCGAATTACACGTGAACGCGAAAATGCGTTTTAAATGTTAAACTCGAACTACATGTGAAGTTGCAAAAGTCCGAGTTTAAGTATTACCGGTGAACAAATTCACATGAATACATGTTTACAGACTTTTAAGTATTCATCTCTTTGCGAGTTTATTAGCTAAGATTTTTACTCTGACTCGGACAAGATATACCAATGAGTGTGGCCAGCTTCCAATTGGATCATTGGCACTAAATAAGCAGTAGCCCAGCCTTTTCTTAGTTCCAAGGTGGATAATTTAGACATTTGGGAGATCTTTAGACTCCTTGGTCAAGGATGGATAACTCTATGACTAATCTGATGGACTGAGGTTGTCTAAGGTTTATATATAGGCCTTGGGGTTATTTATGGGTTATATAATTGAACAAAATATAAGTAAATAATTCAATGGCCAATCGTGAGCACTAAAATTACCTAAAGTAGGTCATGTGGTTAAATTTGGCTGTTACAAATGTGAAACTAAATAGTTTCATCAAAACAAAATAATTCCTAAAAAAAGAAAACAATTAATTCTTTGACCTATGAGAACCTAATAAAACTTTTTGTCGTTCATTGGAAGTTTCTCTTCAATTTCCAAAAATCAAAATTCCTCTAATGGAATTAAAGAATGAGAAACTCTTTCACTAAATTAATGAAGTGTTTTTTGTTCTATTCCACAAAGCATCTGTTTTTATTTTTCTAGCACCAAAGATGAAAAGTTTGCTTGATTATGGTTAATAATTAGGTTGATTTTGTTTGCTATGAAGAAAATAATTTATGAGCCCTTATGCGTAAAATTTTTTTCATTATATAATTTTTTTTTTTTGGGTGTATCAGAGTCGAAAATAATATGAAAAGGTTTGCATGTTCACGTCCATGTCACATGCATCTACATATGTCGGATGATTAAAAATTCAAAATTTATTAGCTCTAAATTATGAACAAAAACATTTTTTACGTTGCAAAATTGAATTGGAAATTTGATATTTTATTGAAACTTTTAACTAACGCCTGTCATAGAGCTATGCATGTCATAGAGCTTTGTGCAGGATGCACAGATATTTTAATTAATATTAATGATTCTATTAGCGAATATATCAATTTCAATATTAAAAACTAAACGAAAAAAAAAACTTTACTAAAAGAATACCGCTTATGTGATAAACAGTAAGAATGGGAATTCGAAACAAGGCTATGGAAAATAAATTTAATATAACAGGGATTATGACCCATTCAGCATATATCAATGTATTAGTACAGTGTTAGCACAGTATTTTTCCATGACTCTCGAATTCTATTTTGACACGTTTAACTAAAAACTATTTGATTTTGTCAATAAAAAACAAAATAAAAAAAGGAATGCTTTTCTTTTCATATGTAGGGTGATAATCATAGCAAATTTTTTGATTTTTTCAGGACTGATTTTTCTTTTACCCCACGATAACTATTTCAGGAATATAGCATATTTGTCATTCCGTTTGTAATATCTATAAGGAAGCGTGGTAGATATAGAAAGGACTATAATCTTAATCAGCATCACAGCAACCTCACGATTACGGCCGTAATTTTTAAGATACCGTAATGAAATTTAATACTTTACACGGATGAATCAAAAACCAACGCAACATTTGCTATTGTCGGGTCAGCAAAACGTCCCTAATAACAAAAGATTGCCTTCCTACATACTGTTCAGTATTTACCGCAGAAGCACTAGCAGTATATAAAGCTATCAATTTTGCACGCAAAGCTAAGGGAAAGTTTGTTATATGCACCGACAGCATGGCCACACTATTAAATCTATACACAACATATACAATATCAGTCAAATTAGTAGACAGATAAGAGATTTGTGCATTAGCCACTCAAAAAGAAAATAAACTGTCGTGGGTCCCTGCCCGTAAGGGCATATAAGGGAACGAGCCAGTTTTGCAGCTTCGTTACCGTGCCTTATTTTCAACGCACTTGAAAATAAAGATTTACTTAAAATTAGATTTAACCACCTACGGAAAATAGAACTCAGCGAATGTGCAAGTTTTAATCATAGGTACGGCTCTTTCAATCCTACTCATATAAAACCCGTCTATCCTAACAACACATCACACTCAGGATAGGTCACACGTGACTTACACTCCAGCATCTACTTTTGGGCGAACCTCAACCATCTTGTCCTTTTTGCAAAAATGTAGTATCCGTCGACCATCCATTGTTAAAGAATGCACAGTAGGGCGTATTGAATTACAATTTTTTTCCGAATTTCAAATTCGATTGTTTTTTGAAAAAAACTGTTAAAAATAACGATCTTAAAATGCTTTGATATTTGTAAAAAAAAACTTCTTACGTCTTAAAGCAAAAGTAAGTATAGACTTAAACTACCAATATCATGCCAAACACGATGCCACTCAAGATTTTTATCCACAGTACCCTGTGTGAAGGATATTCGAAGCTAATTTTAAGAAAAACATACAAGAAATTTTTGGTATTTTTTTCCATCACTGTAACAGTCCGTTAAAAAAGTCCATAGGATGACACATAAATAGCGTTACTAGATTTTTTTCATATGATTTTTATTTAGTACTAACCTTCAAACGATACGCTTATAAATTTGACAACAATCTGACTATTGATTCGTGGGTTATAGCATTTTGTGTGCAACTTTTGTTATTTAAAAAAAAAATGGAAAAAAGTGAATTTCGAGTTTTGATAAAGCATTGCTTTTTGATGAAAAAAAATATACAGTGGAAACCAAACAATGGCTTGATAAACATTATCCGGACTCTGCTCAATCGAGATAAATGGTAGAAGAGTGGATTGCTGAATTTAAACTTGGTCGTAACAGCACAAATGATGCAGAGCGCATTGGACGCCCAAATGAAGCTGTTATTCCAGAAAGCATCAAAAAAATCCACAAATTGGTTATGAACGATCGCAAATTGAAGGTGCACGAGCTAGCTGACATTATAAAGATATCAGATGGTAGTGTTTATACCATTTTACGTGAACATTTGGGTATTCGAAAGCTCAGTGCAAATAAGGTGCCGCGTGAGCTCACAGTCGACCAAAAACAACAACGAATTGATGCTTCAGAGGAGTGTTTGGCGCTGTTAAACCGCAATAAAATAGAATTCTATCGTCGATATGTGACAATGGATGAAACATGGACATCAGAATCCAAAAGGCAGTCAGCTGAGTGCACAGCAGTCGACGAACCGAATCCAAAGCGAGCAAAGACCCAACAGTCGGCCTGTAAGGTGATGGCGTCTGTATTTTGGGATGCGAAAGGAATAATATTCATCCACTATCTCCAAAAAGGAACTAACATCAGCAGCGACTATTACTGTGCACTTTTCGTTCGATTGAAGGCTAAAATCGCATAGAAACGACCACATTTGCAAAAGAAAAAAGTGTTGTTTCACCAAGGCAATGCACCGTGTCACAAATCGATGAAAACGATGGCCAAATTGAATGAATTGGGCTTCGAATCGCTTACTCAACCACCGCATTCTCCAGATTTAGCCCACAGCGACTTTTTCCAGTTTTCAGATCCCAAGGGAATGCTTGCTGAAAAGAAATTCAAGTCCAATGATAAAGTAATCGCTGAAATTGCGGCCTATTTTGAAGAGAAACAGAAATCGTACCATAAAAGTGGTATTGAAAAGTTGGAAAATCGCTTTACTGTTGTATCGCTCTCGAAGGCAATTATGTTGAATAATACAATGGAGATTTATCAAAATTATGTTTTTTTCTTACTTATCCTACGGACTTATTGAATGACCTGTTATATATTTGAGTCTTTGGGCATTACAAACAGAGGAGCAAACTTAATTAACCCTTCACATCAGGGACGGATCTTGAATTTGCGGGGCCTTGGGCTAAAAATACTTAGGGGCCTACCTAGTTACTCAAATAATTGCCATTTTGTTAAAACACAGTTTTTTTAGTAAAACAGGTACACGCTATAGGAAAAAAATTATTCAAATTTAAAAATAACGTTTTTAATATACCAATACCAAGTCCCTTAACTGTACTGTCAGTGACATGCTGTCAGGATAGAAGTCCTTGCGGCAGATCGAGTTTGCAGAAATCTATTGTGTTTAGATAAGTAAGTTCTACTTGGGCTTCTGAATGCTTAAATTTTAATGTTATCGAAGTTATCAAGACTGACGAGTTTTTTGTTGAAAATTTTCTTATCTTTACCCAAGAATGATAGAAACAAGATTACGCCTTCCGCAAATGAGAGAGAGAGCATGACGTCACACAGCACTTTTGTTTAAATGAACTGCATCCATTTATGTTTTACATACTAAATATTTTTTTCACGTTTTTAGGAGAACTAGAAGCCCACTCTATTAAAAATAATTTTATACTTTTTCGTTCGTTTTAAAAACTGTTATATTAAAATGTTATTTTTATATTAAAAATATAATTATTTTCTGCTTTTTAGTCTTGTGTAGAGTTTTACAAATGATTTTGAAGGATTAGTGTTTTTTCACTGCAATTGCAATGATACTGAGAATGCGAAATAATTTCATAAATTTTAAAAATCTAAAAAAAAAAACTGAAAAAAATTCATTGACAATTTTTAGGCTCGAACTCACAACGTCACGATTATAAAACAAACGCTTTACACACTAAAAAATAGACCGACCGAAAACAAGCGACAGGGAATTCCCCAGTCCGTTTGATTGACGCTAAAGGGCTCCATGATTGCGTTTGAAACCGGTTTCAGAATAACTTAACTCCTCTGCAATGTATTACTCTTCTCGCAAAGAAATCAAATGAGAGACTGTGGCGAAGACGAACAAATCAAATGCGTGGAAAACAAAACAGTGCAAACGCCGTATTGCGGAAATGTGTTGATTGATCTCAGTGTTGCCAACCTTATGATTGGGTTTTTTTAATTTTAGATTTTTTTTTTTACTTTACTATTTTTTTTTAATTTTATCGTCTAACGTTTTCAATCTGGACTGGGGCCCCTTGATTCCACGAGGCCCTGGAATGCAGCCCAAAAACCCTTTAAGTAGATCCGCCCCTGCATCACAAAATAAGCGTTGGGGTATAAAATTTTCAAGAGAAGGCTTTTTAAGGTGCTGTTAAATTATAACGCTCGATGACCCAAATTTTTTTCATTTCATTAGTTGTGAGAACTTCATAAGCATGGATTTCTAAATTTAAGAAAAATTATTAAATCTAAGACAAAATATCAACCCCGACTTTAATTGATGAAAATTCACTCATAATCCCTGTTCAGGTTGCGAATCTTTAGGTATTTTTTTTTTTCGTTAGTTCTGTCGAACTGTTTAATATTAAACCAAAAATTAAAGTTCATTCATTTTGTGCCGACAAGGTTGTTATTTTTTCAAAATCTTCATATAGTTATCAGTTGAAATATTATGTCTTTATTGTTTGACATCAGCTTACAAACTAGAAACTTACATACTAGATCACATCATTAATAACACAAGATTAACACTTGGGCAATAAGTCCCGAGACTAAGTAATAAAAAACATTTTTTGCAAATATTCTTCTTTATTCATCTACATAGGTTCCTTCAATAGCAATACATTCATTCCACCGCTTTTCTAACTTTTCAATATCGGTTTTGAAGAACGATTTGTGCTTCGCCTCAAAATACGCTTCAGTTTCAGCCATCACCTCTTCATTGGAGTCAAATCTCTTGCCGGAAAGCAATTTTTTGAGGTCAGCAAAGAGCCAATAGTCGGTTTGGGCCAAATCTTCCGAATACGGTGAATGCGAAAGTAATTCGTTTTCATCGATTTGTGACACGGTGCATTGTCTTGGTGAAAAATAATTTTTTCTTCTTCAAATGGGGCCGATTTTTCGCGATTTTCTCCTTCAAACGCTCCAACAACGCTATATAATAATCACTGTTGATTGTTTTTCCCTTTTCGAGATAGTCGATGAACAAAATTCCATGCTCATCCCAAAATACAGATGCCATAACCTTTCCAGCTGACTGTTGTGTTTTTGGTCGTTTTGGCCTGCTTTCATCGGTTGCTCTTCACTCAACTGAAGACCGTTATGACTCCGGTGTGTAATGGTGGATCCATGTTTCATCCATTGTCACATACCGACGCAAAAATTCATATTTATTTTTTGTAAACAGTTCAAAACAGCTCTCCGAATCATCGACACGTTGTTGTTTTTGGTCCGGTGTGAGAAAACGCGGCACCCACTTTGAGAAAGCAGCTTTCTCATCGACAAATGTTCCTGTAATATTGTTCCCACACTTTCGATATCTTCAGAGGCTCAGCTAGCTCGCGCACCTTCACTTTACGGTCGGCCAACACCAATTTGTGTACTTTTTTTTTATGTTTTGTGGAACAACTGCCTTATTTGGGCGTGCTGAACGTTCAGCATCATTTGTGTCTGTACGACCAAGTTTAAACTCAGCATACCATCGGCAAATGGTTGCTTTTGACGGCGCAGAGTCCGAATAACACTTTCGAAGCCATTGCTGAGCTTGGACGGTATTTTTTCGCATCAAAAAACAAGGATAAATCAACACACGGAATTGGTTTGAATCCATTATTTTGAAAATATCAACAGTAGCGTCACTTAAATCACTGCAACTTCTGAACTAAACGTTAGATTGTCATGAAATTTTTACACGTATTGCTTGAAGGTTGGAACGATCGAAATATTTTATCGATATTTCGTTAGAGGTGCCACCTAGTAGTTAGTCTCGGGACTTATTGGACCATGTGTTAGAAGTTTAAAACGTTTAAAAAAAGCTTAAGAGTAGGAATAAGAATGGATAAGCAAAAGATGAGCAATAATAATACACAACTAATAATACTTATAACCATGGTAGAATTATAAGGTAGGGCCGACTCGGAGAAGAATGGAGTAGAAAGCAAAGAAAAGCGGGCTAGTTGTCAAAATCAGCTGTTCATCTTGAGTTTCTTTACGTTCATGTTCCGCAGTTGATTTTAGGTTGAAATTTTTACAACCTTTTTTTCAAATTGAACACTTCCTCAGCATTTTATAGATTTATTTACAATGTTTTAACAATATTTTCACTCAAGTTAACACAAACTCAACACACGTGTCCGCACTATTTACAACTTGAAAACATAATATTTTCATTTCATTTGAGGTTTCTACGAACTTCGCCATTTTGACAATTAGCCTCCTTTTTTATTCTCCACTTTTCGTTGACGCGTGAGGGCAGTAAGCGATTCGGCCCTACCTTATAATTCTACCATGCTTATAACTAAATAATTAAAGAGTAGTTCAATAAGGAAAAAGAGTTATATTAAGAGAAAGTAAATATTTAAGTAAGTATGGATAAGTTAAGGTTAAGTAGAATATGTGACTGTATTAATTTTGATGTCCTTGTAATTGTACTCGATATAAACAACGCTGTTTAATAAAAAAGATGTAGCCATTAACTTCGAACCGTTTATCGCTAACACCCAAAACGATTAACTAATAAATATATTGTCATTAAACATGAAAATTCACAATAACATCTTTCGAAATACACAAACAACAAAAAATAAAAAAATAACAATAAAACTTTCGTTATTCAAGGAATTTAAATAATCTTCAACTTCAACATCCTTGAGCCTGTTATTATAAAAAGTTTCTCAACTAAGCTCCTTTATGATGATAAGTTTCTGTGGGTTAATTTAAGCAACCGCCGCACTGGAACCTCAACAGCTCCTTAACGAGTTTTGTTCCAATTAGCACTGAATTATGTCATTAAGTTATATTAAATCAAGCACAAATTTCAGGCATTCTTTAAGAAATAAACTCCTGTCACGTGTTAGTTACTCTGTGCTGTGCCTCGATGTTGAGTCTCAAAATCAACACCTTTGCAAGTCTGGCAAGAGTTGCATACAACAAGAACAGTTACCACCTTGACGATTTCTTGCTACTCCGACTTATTAAAACTTTATTTTATTTTGTTCAGAAGTAGAAATTCGACGCACTCGTAAGTGAGCAGAATGTTATTGAAAGTTTTCAAACTCCTTCCACCACATCGCCAGTGTTGACAACATGGCTGGGGACCTTCAGTTTTAATGGCACATAAATGCCTTGCAAGCTTTTAAATAATTCTCAGCTACAAGTGCTTCGGAGACATTTTAATGGGATAAGTTAAACTGATGGTGAAGCCAAGAAAGAATGTTGCAGAAGTGGAAGAGCATCGTACGTTCACTAAGTTGGACAAAAGTTTGACAAATCAATGTTCTCCATCATTACTTTGCGATGTCGAAGCCAGCTGCTATTGGATTTGTTGGGTTGGAAAGTGTTTTGCCAAAACGACTTTTATGACAAAAACACTGCCTTGTCTATGGCAGCTATGACTGAAAAAAAAGAAAAATCAGTGTGTGGCTAGCTAAGCGCGAAAAAAATCTATTTTTAATATAAGTTCTTAATTCAATTTTAAAGTGCAGTGAAAGTAGCAGAAAATTGTTGTGAACCACTATTGATTATCGGAACCATCGAAAGCATGACGTTTGATTGCGGGTTATCACGAAAAGTGTTGATAGTCATGAAAAACTACTTAGGTTCTACATATACTGCGAAAAGGGAGGAGCTAAACAGCAAAAATAACAACAACTTCAATATGCTCTGATAGCAGTAAACCGCTGTGATCGAATTTCGAAGATGCATATGAATTAAGGCTATGCCTAAAAAAGTATGATACGATCTAGGTTGTTACCCTTAGTACAGTATGCATCAAAAAGTAGATAAGAACTCAGTTACAAAAAATTCCAGCGTTCTCTGCCAAAAACAAATTCCGGGTAACTTTCTCGGCATATTGGCAGTATATGTAGAACCTAAGTAGCTTGAGTGGATCACAGTGTAAAGTCATACAAAGGCTACTGATGAGTTGGTGTAGCGGCCAATGAAACAGTCTGTATAGTCAAGCTGTGTGATTTGCTCTATACAGAGCCGTTGTTGTTGTTGTTGGTTGTTGCCTTCTTTGTTCTTCATGTTGTCTTGTTGACAAAATGCTTGGCCTAGAGCTCGAAAAACTTGTTTTCAACATAAATTTAATTTTTATTTTTTTTTTTAATTTATGTTTGCACAAAACATTTGCAATTTACATGGGATTTATAACCGATTGATAAATCCGATTCGATTGAGCTGCATTTGATGTGCTAGGCACTGATGGATCTGCCCCATCATTATCATCGTTATCTTCCAATATATCAGGTTCTTTGTATTTGTGAAGGTACCACGATTAACACACACGAACATAATGCAAAGGTCAAACAAGTTTTTAGCAATGGTCACACACAGCAGACGTTTTATTATCCTTTGTTTTGCTGTTACCCTTATATGCTGTTACTCTTTCTAATCCAGTAAAAACAGTGAATGAAACAATAATGGAACAACATTCATTTGAAATGGAAATTATTTATTTATTTTTTACCTAAACTTGTGGCATTCGAAGCGATTCTGTAAGGCGTTTTAGTTTTATTCCAATCAAACTCAAAGCATTCTTAGGCCGTTTTCTATGCGGAAACTTTTCACTCGGATGATGAAATTTTGACAGTCTGGATGAGAATATTTGGCGGATGTGAGATGAATATGGCTGTCAAAAATTCATGTAGACCCAGGGGCTAGTATAAATTTTGATAATCGACAAGAGAATTTTTGACACAAGCAAAAATAGAAGAAAAAAAATTTTTGTGCTTCCGACAGCATAGCAACCAGAAGTGAAAAATATTTGCTTAAAATACTGTTAATTTTTAGTATATATTAACAATTTCGCAAATTAAATTAGATTCTTGCGCTACTACACTACCGAAATCTAAACCGTCAAAAGTTCTAGCTGTCAAAATTTCGTCGTCCTTTTGGCACAGTAAAAATGACAATTATATTTCGACAGAAATTGTATTCAAGTCAGTAACTTCTTTTCTACCACGAGTGAAAAATTTCATAAGTATGACATAAGTATGAAAAGTACATACGCCAACGACTGAATAATGCTGTCTCTCACTGCCAATGTACTCACAGTTGCAAAAAATTTAGAAAGGATTGCACAAAAAAAAAAATAAATAAAAAAGTACTACAAAAACTCATCCTTCATACAAATCGTATGGTAGAAAATGTCGGGTCATTTTGACCCAGATAAACGTATAGTGCACATGTCTGTTTTTTGTCCCTGCAATGCACATAAATCACATATGTACAATTTTTTTCACATTGGTTGCAAAGATAAAAGTTCAACAAATAAAATCGTATTTTTTTTTTAATTTTTGGTTTTAAATGTTTTTTATGCAAATGAAAAGTACCTCGGGTCAATATGACCCGATAAACGGGTTTAAGGTTAATACAATGTAAATAAGATTCTCGATAAATTTCGAGCCAAATCCCAAACACATTAACATTTTAAGATGGTAAGTCATCCGTCATTAAATACGTGTATAATCAATATTAACCAAATATTCTCTTAACTCTTCGCGTGACACCTGGTTTTTTAATTACTAGCCGTGGATTGATCTTGATATTCAAAGAGTTATACATATATTAAAAGAGGGTATTATAAAAAATATAAAAATTATTAAATGTTGTTATTTCTATTCCAGTAGAATTGGTAAGTGTTGATTGCTTAGTATATCCAGACGATTTAATTTTATTCTTCTTCATTCTCCTCAGATGAACATTCACCGTAGAAGCTAAGTTGCCGAAGTCTTAGAGATTCAGGGGGTCTTTCGTGTTCAGAAAGAATTTCCAAAGCTCCGTATTACAATAAAGTTAAAAGCAGACTGTTCAACTGTCCGAAGGTCTCTGCAGTCCCAAACATTTTATCCATATGACTCCCAGCCTCATCTATACACCCTTAAGAAAACTACAGTCAAAATAAAAAACCCAGGTGCGTCATTGGACACACGAGAAAAGCGAAGCTTTTTCGCAATTTCATAGCTTTGATAATTTAATTTAATGGCTTTTTTCAATTAAAATAATTTTTGAATTTGAAACGTCAATTGTTAATTTTTCCTTCGCGCAATGCAAAAACAAAAAAGAGAAACGGGCAGACAGACGGACATGGCTAAATCGACTCGGGTGGTAATGCTGATCAAGAATATATACATTTTTCTATACCTACCACGCCTCCTTATGGACGTTACAAACGGAGTGACAAAGTAAGGAGTGGTAAGAGGTGGGTTCCAGATTGAAAAATTATCATTATGCCTATTAGTAATGGGTGTCGATCATACATATTAACCCTCTCCGACCCTTCCTTAAAGCCCCTCTGTTCAGGTGTAGTTAATAAATATACAAAAATCATTAATTTTGTATGGGAGAACCTCTCCTCCCTAAGAAGTGGTCGGACGGGATAGGCCTCCAAGGGCAAAATGTTTCTATTGCAAAGTAATGGTGGGTCATATATATTAACCATCTCCGGCTCTCCCTTAAAGCCCCCTGTACAGGAGTAGTGAATAAATATGCAAAAAATGCAATAAAAGAACTGAGCAGCTCATGAGCATGTTTTTATGAGTCTGCTTGTAAGTATCAGGAGCATTCCACTGTTGGTACGGGACAAATCCTACGCATTTGATAAGTTAAGATCTTAAATAAAAAATAAACCGAAATGTTATTGTACAAAGCATCTAGTACATTCATTTAGTGTAACGGAGGCTTTTCAAAATCAATTATTTGTTCCAGAAAATATTCATAAATAGGCAGTAATACGTATGAAAACATGTTTGTTTGTACGGGACAACCGCAGTCCACCATACTTTATATTTTTTGACATAATTGAAGAATTTTAGCAAAATTAATTATTTCTGTAAAATTAAAAATATACTTATGTAGACTTCGTCGATCATGGTATGGTGAAATACTATAAGTTCGAAAAAATATCTATTAAAATGAGAATAAAAAAATAAAAATGAAATCGTTTGTACGGGACACTTTTGTTTGTACTGGACTCGTACGAAATTCAGAAATTAAGTCTTCGTTTTGAATCATTTTTTAAATGAAAACTTAACACTATGATTATCTAAAGTGTGTTTCTTGCATGTTACTTTATGACCGTCGACTAATATATGATGAAATTTTGATATTCCCGGAAGAGGCCTTGCAGCTTCCCATGGATAAACATTTTGGATTTTATCAGCTATTTCTGATTCAGCAATATAGAAAACCTTTGTAGAAGGTACTAAAATGGCTGCTAATGTAACGAAATCTTTTGCGTTTTGGATTACGGTACCATCTCCTTGACCTCGAGCTTTTTGGCCTACAAGTTGCTTTACGTTACCACCAAATCCGTCAATCAATTTATAAAAAAACAATGAGATATGTATGTATCAAAAATTACCATTTTCAGTGGAATGCTCCATCAGCACGTTTACGATGTTTACCGTGGAAGCAGCTTAATTTTTAAGTGGTATGGTAGTAAGTAGAAGTAAAATTTTTGTTTTTTTTTTGCTACTTTTGTTTGCATAACCAATACACAATCCTTAGTGGTTATTGTGTATTGACTAATAGTAATTGTAGGATATGAAGGATTATAGCCAATATATAGTCTTGAAAATAGATTATTGTGATCTGATGCAACATAGCTTTAGTGAAGAAAGGGTAATTTTTCAGCAACTTTCCTTTTGGCAACACTGTTTTTGCACAGCTGTTGTCGTATAACATGTTACTGTTAAATATGTTCAGTTTGGTCTATAATTTCACCATGAATTGACGAATAATAATGAACAACGCTTGCAGATTATTGAATTCTATTATCAAAATTCATGCTCGGTTAAGGAAGTGCATCGTGTCCTTCTTCCATTTTATGATCAGTTTGGGCGACTTTCTGAGGCGGCTATTCGGAATCTTGTAACTAAATTCGCACCAAATTTACATTACTGGACATTAAACTACCAATACGCATATGTAGAGTGCGGACAGGGGAAAATATCATAGTTGTATTCGCCAGTGTTATTGCTGACCATGAATTATCGATTCGGCGCCGTTCGCAGCAATTGGGCCTCTGTTACTCCACTGCGGAAAATTTTACGGAAGGCTTTGGGTGTAAAACCTTTTAAAATTCAGCTGGTGCAAGAGTCGAAGCCACACTTCCTACCACAACAGTTAACTTTTGGTGAATGGGCGCTGGCAAAGTTGGATGAAGATCCACTTTTTTATCGGAAAATTGTGTTCGCGACGAAGCTTATTTCTGGTTGAATGGATACGTGAACAAGCAAAATTGCCGTAGTTGGTGTGAAGAGCAGCCAGAAACATTGCAAGAACTGCCAATGCATCCCGTAAAATGCACTGTTTGGTGTGGATTATGGGCCGGTGGCATCATTGGACCGTACTTTTTCAAAGACGACGAAGGCAGGAACGTTACTGTGAATGGCGAGCGCTACCGTGCGATGATTACAATTTTTTTTACCCAAAATGGAAGAGCTGGACTTGCCTGACATGTGGTTACAACAAGATGGTGTAACATGCCACACAGCACGCGAAACATTGGCCCAATTAAGAGGCGAGTTCGGTGAACAGTTTATTTTACGTTCGGGGCCGGTCAATTGGCCGCCTAGATCGTGCGATTTATCGCCTTTAGACTATTTCTTGTGTGGCGATGTTAAGGCTCATGTCTATAGGGACAAGCTCGCAACGGTTGACGCACTGGAAACCAATATTGAAGAATTTATTTGTGAGATACCGGCCGATATGAATGCCAAACTTGGATCCAGCGTATGAACCATTTGAGGCGTAGCCACGGTCAACATTTACATGAAATCATCTTTAACCCTTCGAGCCACACCCTCACTCCAGTAACAAAGAGCCACATGGGGGTATGTCATCACCCCGCGTCAAAAATTCGTGGTAAAATTTTTCCCGAATTTTGGATATATAAGCTTAAAACTTTACATGGTTACTATTTTTGGTCTTGTTCAACATTTCGTATAGTTATTTTCTAAAAAAAAAAATGGCTGACTTTAGGAGCGCGGCTCTGTTTTAGCTCTTTTACTAAAAAATTCATAACTTTTACAGTTTTTAGTTTAAGACCTAAACAATTTATGTTTGAAGGTATCAAATACGTTGCTACAAAGACAAAATATTAGTCATAGCGTTCGTTACAAAAAACATATTTATTCTGCCAAAAAACTGCACCCACTTTTTCAAAAACCAAAAAAAAATTTTACCAATAACATTCAAATAAACTCGTTCAGTGTTGATTTTAAGATGTGAAAATATTTTTTTAAGTAATTTAATAATATATTTACACATAAAAAGGAGTTAAATAGTCAGATTCAATCAAATTCAAATTCAATATTTCAGACACTAAACTTATAAATTTTTACACAAAAATACATTTTTTTATTTTAATTTATCAATATATATTCATACGTACCTTAAAACAATAACAAAATAATTAAATTCAATAAAATGAAATATTTCAGTTATCTCTACAAATATACACTAAGCCACACGTGGGGTATATGAGAGCACCAGTCGATTTTAAACGAATGCCAACGACACACTAACGCATCCCTAACCTTCTAAATTGCTTGAAAGTAAAGCTAGTTAAGTTGTGAACACCCAAGTGGCGTAAAGAATATACATAAAAAGTTTTTGATTTAAAAAAATAGGTTTTTTTAAAGCATGGAGCGATGAAAAGCACTAGTGTGGCTCGAAGGGTTAAACATTGAATTATATAGTTCCTTCTATCGACTCAAATACAGATTTCATACATTTCTCTAAATTTTATGTGTTTTTTTTTAAATCAAATCCGAAAGCTCTTAAAAAATCACCCTTTACTTAATATTAAATCAGTGATGATTTGTGGCGAAGGCTTGTGGCGAAGGCTTGTGGCTTGATAGTTAGAGCTTATAACTATCAGTCGATGAAATGTGAGTTCAATTCCTACAGCGATCAAGAAATTATTTTTTATTTAGCATTTTCTTGTTGCAATAGACGCAAGCAAAAAACAACATCAATTCGAAGAAAAAAGGTGTCGGAAAAAGAGTCGTTTTTGAGATTTCAATTCAGCAAATCACAGAACGAGGCGTAACAAGCTTCGCTTCAAAAAACGTTGGGACACGAAAGACCGTATGAGTCACGCGAAGGATTAACATATTGGTACGAAGTATGAAAAAACATAGTTGACATGGGGGCGAGCTAGAAAATCTCTTAAAAATGAGGCAATGAATGATTTACTTGGTCACAATTTATTTTTATTTCACTGCAATCAATTTGGCCGATACCGTGCGTATCTCAAAAAACTGTTGTCATGACTTTGTTGAACAAAGAACAAACGTTGGCTTTTTTGGCTTTGATTCACCAGGATATGTTGCGTACACAGTTACGAAACGGCATAGAAAGTCCTTTTTATAGCTATTAAGCATCGCTACACACTCCTTTCACGTCGTCGCACTTGTTGTGTCATCAGAAAGTAAGCGCGGCATCTATCTGACAATATCCTTGTTATATCTAAAAATGTTCCTGCCTGGAATTTAAAAAAGATATTTTATTCAAAAGACGCTTCAATGTTTTAAGAAATATTGAAAATGCAACAAACTATTTTTATTTTATTTTGCAGAATACATCTCTAGCAACAATATCAATAATAGAATTATTCCAACCCGATGATTTCTTTATCTCAACTCTTTCACAAAACATCAGTTTTGCACTCTGAAGAACAAAATTAGAACAACTTTTTCCTCAACATAATTTATTTTGACCTAAAATAATACTTCAGCAAATTATATTTTTTAGCAAAGTGTAAAGGTTTTTTTCCACTCGAACATAAAAACAAACACTGTGATATTTCAGTAATTCCATTGTGGGAATTTATTTGATATTTTTCTGCTCCTGACTCAAATGCATTTGAAATAGAAATAGAAATAAATGAAAACTTTAGTTTTGCAATTTTTGCGTTTCGTAAAATAGCACGATTTTAGGTCATGGCTGAGTCTCCTCACACAGCTTGACTTCCAACCCTATGCAACCCAATAAGAACCGCGAACACAAGTGAAACCACGTTAGAAATCCTGTCCAATTGACTTTGTTAAATGTGAAGTTTTCAGTTCATTGCATCGCGTTATTCAGCTGTCAGCAAAGAGTGGATGGACGGATAGTCAGACCGACAACCAGCTCATTCAGACTGAGCCACGTTTTTTTTTAGCTTGAAATTGCATCTTTGAGGCATGACAACGCTACATTCGATGGCAGACAACACAAACAACAGATCTCATCAGAGAGTTTTAGCTCCAACACCAAAAATGAAATAATTCAAAAACAATTAGAGCACTGACTTTCATTGTTTATTGTTAGAAGAGTTTGTCAATCAAAGGCTATTGATGCAGCTCCTAGGGTTTCGCCACTAAACTTGATTGAGTCCAGCAACGTTGAATTCAATTTGCGAATGTTTTTTTCTGATAATGCAAAGTTGACACATATTGAATTGTCACTATAAATTTGTATCTTCAAGTTCTGTTTTGAAGCATATGAACTTGTATAGCTATATTAATTGATAGTTATCAGTGCGATAAATTTCATTACTTGCAATAGGGGTATTCACACCGAGCTCTTAGTTTGTTAGTTGTTACTTGTTACTTTTTTACATGCATTTTGTTTTTGTAAAAGTGTCGAACTATCGAACTACCGAGTAACATAGAAAAAACTTAGCAACTTTTTTAACAAAGAAAAAACTTAGCAATAATTTTTTCGTTATTAGTCAAATACGAGCAGCTTTCATATGTTTAACTCTATGTAATTTTAGCGCTTTAAAAAGAATAATCTGAACACAAATTAAATTGAAGTTTTTGCGTTCGCAATCAAATGCTGAATTACTTCAGATTTTGTTACTGTTTGTGGCATTTCTCACTTTTTATTTATAAATTTTCAGCAATTGTAATTTATGAAAAGCAAAATCAGCTGTTATTCCACAACAACTACCAGGCTAACGAGATTAAACGAAAGGGTGTGTTCACACTTCACAAAGTTAACGAAGTAACAACTAACCAAATAATAAACTTACGAGTTCGGTGTGAATACCCCCAATATTTTTTTAATTTAATATTAGTAGTATTAGAGTCTATATCGAAATCAAATAAAAATCAACAATGAATTGATTTGCTACCCTAAATTAGTTGGGAAACTGGCACTTTGCTCTAATAAGGTATCGCATTCAACACAGAAAAAGTCTAAGAAGATCGTTTTTGAAGTCATGTCAGAATTATTCCTTGAATTTTTATAACAAAAATTCCTTGGGACTACGCAAAGTGGCTCAAGAATTAAATTCGTTGGTCAAAACCTCAATTTTTTTGTTATAACCGATTCGTCAAATTTCAACGCCATTTGGGAGTAGATACAGTAATGTTCAAAAAAATAGCAGCGCTAATTACATATTAAAATACTTCCAACAGAGTGGCTTGCTACTTGTTGTTAACTGCATCAAAATGCCTTTATATCACTATATCGCAAACGCTCAAAAAAATTTTTTGTTTTAGAATAAACCAACGCTATGAGGATACCCCCTATAAATGCGAAAGCATTGTGTTAATTCGGAAGAAGGGTGATACTTAGTTGGAGGTTGGAGAGATATAGAAGTCTCGGTGAAGATTTGGTGAAATTCACACAGCGCAAAACTGCCGGGGAACACGCCCGTAGGGAGATTGTTCTACAATTTAACCGTACGACTGAAGAAGGAATTATCTCGGTAATGAGAGGTTCTATTGTGCATCAAGTTGTAACAAACCTTCGCTGGTTCTTTTGTTTTTGCTGGGGTAAGCTCAACGGATCTCCAAGGTTCTTACAAAAAATTACAAAATGATTTCTTCTTTATAAATCTGTTCTTTTATTAAAATGAGACCTTTATCTTTTATACAATTTGAGATATGCACTGAAAAAAAAAGTTAGCTTAAAATTAAACACAATGTGTTCACAAAATGTGTTGTTAATTTGACTTTTCTTTCATATGTTTTTCAAAATTTTTAAATACATTTGCTCTTACTTTGACGAAATTTGTTGCAAGCTATTTTTTAAACACAAATATCGTCAAATTAATAACAATTGTCGTCAATTTTAAAACAGTTTTTTTTCAGTGTATGAATTTATATATTTATGTATTTTTGGTTTAATGGGCCTTATTTCTCCGGGTCTGTCACTTCTCTTCTGTGTCTCGGCTTAACATACAAGCCACGGACGCTGCTAAAACAAAGTGTGAAGTCAGGTGGGCCTACAAGCCACCGACTCTATCTACTGCTACTGCAGGCGGTCCTACAAGCCACCGACGCTGCGTATTGTTGCTTATTGCAGGTGGGCCTACAAGCCACCGACTCTGCTTTTTTCGTTGGGTAAACAAGTGGGCCTACAACCCACTTTTGTTGATTCAAGTCTTGTTCCAGGTGAAGTCCACAATGAAGTATTTTATTTTTGTTTCAACCAATCCTTATTTTACTCAATTTTAGAAATAAATATTTTTTTAGTGCTTGATTTGAGCAATTGACGCTAAATTTTAAATTTTCTAAGATCAAGCATTGTGTTTTCTTAATAAATATAAGAATTTAATTTTTCTCCGTGAAAAAATCAACTCAAACCTAAATTTTCTAGTTTTTTCAAGTAGTCCGAATAGTTTCCCTCTCTAGGTCAAAAATAATTTACATTGGAAAAAAATTCGAAACTTTATCTATAAGTGCTCCTGAAGACGAAAAAAAAAATTTATTGTTGCCTGTGATGTCGCACCTTACAGTTAGGGGATGTCGATTATATTCGACATCGACCTTCAGAGGTACAAAAACTGGTTTCTTAATAAATATAAGAATTTAATTTTTCTCCGTGAAAAGTTCAACTCAAACCTAAATTTTCTAGTTTTTTCAAGTAGTCCGAATAGTTTCCCTCTCTAGGTCAAAAATAATTTACATTGGAAAAAAATTCGAAACTTTATCTATAAGTGCTCCTGAAGACGAAAAAAAAAATTTATTGTTGCCTGTGATGTCGCACCTTACAGTTAGGGGATGTCGATTATATTCGACATCGACCTTCAGAGGTACAAAAACTGGTTACTGAAAAAATGTTTTTTAAATTAATTTTATACCATTTTTATTGAAAATTTATTTGTTGGACGATGATATTTATTTGTTATTATGAAATTGTAAAAAACAATTGGATTCTCGCTTGACGCAAATGTAAACTATGCATTTTTTGCATATTATGTACGAACTTTTACCAGTTTTTCTTTGCTGCGCAGGACAATGGATTTTCTTTGCTTGACCCACCCTCCTGAGTATCAACCGACATGCCTGTTGCGGATTTTTCAACCTCCAAGACTTCATCTGGAATAATATCCCGTTCTCTTGACTCAAAAAATTTTTAGTTACATGTTCCACATCATATTCTATCAATTCTTCATTCTGAACCTCATGTTCTTCTTCAATATCGGAACAGTTTTCAAGGAATTCAAAAAATTCTTCCTCATCAAAACCTCTAATTTCCATATTTTCTGCAAAGTGGTGATAAATAATAACAATTTTATATAAATAACTTGTTTCAATTCAGCAAAAAAAAACTTACTTTGTGGGTCAATGTCAATTATATTCGACACTAATATATTATGAATTATATAAATTCAGCCAAGACTTCTTATTATTTTTCGAGATCGGAACGATTATTTAAACACTTTTTAACAATATATATATTTTTTCAAACGAGTGTGATCACTTTTGAATAGTTAAATTTTAACTCAATTATAGTCAATAGGACGCTTTTGATGATAACACAGTATAAAGTTAAAAAAAGAAGAGTTGGCTGTGTCGTGGACACACCCGTAGATTTTGACGTGACGAAGTTTCTTGTTTGTTGTTAGTGTTGGTGTTGTTTTTGTTGTTGTTGTTGTTGTTGTTGTTGTTGTTGTTGTTGTTGTTGTTGTTGTTGTTGTTGTTGTTGATGCTGATGTTGATGTTGATGTTGATGTTGATGTTGATGTTGATGTTGATGTTGATGTTGATGTTGATGTTGATGTTGATGTTGATGTAGATGTTGATGATGATGTTGATGTTGATTTTGATGTTGATGTTGATGTTGATGTTGATGTTGATGTTGATGTTGATGTTGATGTTGATGTTGATGTTGATGTTGATGTTGATGTTGATGTTGATGCTGATGTTGATGTTGATGTTGATGTTGATGTTGATGTTGATGTTAATGTTGATGTTGATGTTGATCTTGATGTTGATGTTGATGTTGGTGTTGATGTTGATGTTGATGTTGATGTTGATGTTGATGTTGATGTTGATGTTGATGTTGATGTTGATGTTGATGTTGATGTTGATGTTGATGTTGATGTTGATGTTGATGTTGATGTTGATGTTGATGTTGATGTTGATGTTGATGTTGATGTTGATGTTGATGTTGATGTTGATGTTGATGTTGATGTTGATGTTGATGTTGATGTTGATGTTGATGTTGATGTTGATGTTGATGTTGATGTTGATGTTGATGTTGATGTTGATGTTGATGTTGATGTTGATGTTGATGTTGATGTTGATGTTGATGTTGATGTTGATGTTGATGTTGATGTTGATGTTGATGTTGATGTTGATGTTGATGTTGATGTTGATGTTGATGTTGATGTTGATGTTGATGTTGATGTTGATGTTGATGTTGATGTTGATGTTGATGTTGATGTTGATGTTGATGTTGATGTTGATGTTGATGTTGATGTTGATGTTGATGTTAATGTTGGTGTTGATTGTTGTTGATGTTGGTCTTGATGTTCATGTTGATGTTGATGTTTATGTTTATGTTTATGTTGATGTTGATGTTGATGTTGATGTTGATATTGATGTTGGTGTTGGTGTTGGTGTTGGTGTTGCTGTTGGTGTTGGTGTTGGTGTTGGTGTTGGTGTTGGTGTTGGTGTTGGTGTTGGTGTTGGTGTTGGTGTTGGTGTTGGTGTTGGTGTTTGGTGTTGGTGTTGGTGTTGGTGTTGGTGTTGGTGTTGGTGTTGGTGTTGGTGTTGGTGTTGGTGTTGGTGTTGGTGTTGGTGTTGGTGTTGGTGTTGGTGTTGGTGTTGGTGTTGGTGTTGGTGTTGGTGTTGGTGTTGGTGTTGGTGTTGGTGTTGGTGTTGGTGTTGGTGTTGGTGTTGGTGTTGGTGTTGGTGTTGGAGTTGTTGTTGGATTTGGAGTTGGTGCTTTTCGTTCAGCTTTAGTTTTTGCTTCCCCATTGGTTGTGCTCTAATTTCAATTAATCCAGCAAAAGTGATGCATATGCGTCACATTAGGCGGTTCCCTGGGGGTTTTTGACACACCGTCAAATTTTTTTTTTTATTTTTGTCATATGCCCGAAGACCTCACCTTTGTTTTCGTTCCTTAAAGTTTACCGTTGCACCAGTAGTCACAGAGTTAAAAATCCATGCAACGTTTTTTCATGGCTTTAGCATTTTTACTGCATTATGTGATTGCATCCCTGAAATCATGACAACAAAATTTTTTTTGTAATTTAGTTGTGAAGCGTAATAACACATCCCTGCTGTCGTAAAACAAAATTTACTGTAGCACTCCTCCTGAGTGAGTAATAATTCCATGCAACGATATTACATTTCTGTTACATAAGCTGCTATATTCACGACCTGACGACGCCGGAATTTTTTTTTTATTTTTGTCGTAAAGCCATGTATAAAAACTTTATTTTCCTTTTTAAACTTTTATCGTAGGTTATATACTCATTGAGTAAAAATTCAATGCAACGCCGCTGCATGAATGTTGCGTTATCGATCTTTGAGCGGCTCTCTCAGCGTCCCCATGATGTCAGAAATTTTTTGTCTAATTTTGTTGTGAGGGCTTCCAGTAGGCCTTTATTGGCGTATCGTATTTTTAATCCTAGCGCTAATACTCAGCGAGTAATAATTCCATGTAACAATTTTTCAGTTGCGTTGCTTACGCAGCTCCCACTACGTCCTTATGCCGTATTAAATTTTTTTTTTATTTTTTTAATATATCCAAAGAATTAACCTTTACGGTCATACTATTTTTTTAATCATAGCTCTTATACCCAGCGAATAACAATTCAATGAAACGCAGATGAATTTTTAAAAAATTCATTTTTCAACTTTTTTGGAAACTAGAGCAGTATAACGTAACTTCGTCACGTCAAAAAAAAACAATAAATGAAACTTTACAGTTTTATCTAAGCATTTATTTAAAAAAGTTATCTCTCTGACTATATAAAGTGAAAGAGAGAAATTTGTGAGAGAATTAACCATTACATATTTGATTTTTTCATTTTTTTTTTACATTTGATATCAAAATACAAAATATTGTCGAATACGAATATAATCGACAAATCCACTGAGAGGGTTAAGGAAATTGTACCACTACCATGATGATTATCACAACCTTAAAAAGCACATATTTTGAACTGTTTTACTGGCGTAAACTTAAATCTTCTGCTTGACCATGAGCCACAATTAACTCTTTGAGGTGCGGAATTTCATTATAAAAAATACCCTTGAGGTACAAGAAAAAAAAGTCGAAAATATTATTTTTTTTTATTATTATTTTTTATTATAGTTTATGTTATAATTATTAACAATATTCATTAAATACAACTTTATATTAGTCCTGGTGAGAACTAATATTAGTCCTGGAATTCCTGAGTATTTTATGAAATAATTGATACAGATATTTTTAAGAAGATTTTCATATGTCAGTTGAATGTTTTGAAATACTTTTAATTTCAAAGTAGATGTTCAGTAAGTATGACAAACATGCGCCGAAGACATTCCAAGTTAAGATTTGAAGAAAAACTTGAATGATCTCTGACTTGAATATTGATTTAGCATTTCTGAACAAACCCAGTTCTCGATCGAGTTAAAAGAAATGAGCTGCAGCCCAAATGTTTGTGAAATTTGTAATTTTAAATGTTATACAAGATTATCTGAAAAACTTAACATTATTCGATATATGTCGACAATTAATCATCATTAATTACTTTTAGTTTTAGTACCTGGCAAAAAGATGACGTCAATCAAGGTTTTACATTTTTTCCACTCACCATTTATTATATTTCAATAATGTTTATCAATTAATTATTTAATATAACACATTTACAATGGATTAAATAAACTATATGTTTGTCCTTTGAGCCATAATCGTTTTTATTGTCCAACAGAGTAAGCTCCCGTGATGCGGAAACATCAATTTTGCGAATCGCCTAAATACACACATATGTATATGTATGTACATGTATGGATGGTATATATATTTTGAATTAATCGGTTTTCCTTTATTGCGGTCACCTGCAAAACTCTATGTTGCTTATTTAATGAATAAATTTCAATATATTTCAATTAATGGAAATAGAGTGCAAGTAAATCCAATGACTAACACGATTTTAATGCATTAAATACAACAGCAAAATGACACATTATCCTACAAAATTCAGATCCAATGCTGAGTTTCGGGTTTAAGCTTTAATGATGTCGTATTTTGCCATGTCATATTTAAATATTTTGTATTCAGTTCATTCCTATTTGATATGCTATTTATTCCATTTAATTTAACACCTAAGCTCAAAATGGAGTCACATTTGAAATGTTTTGCGTATCAAATGAAGGAAAACCAATTAAAAAGGTGTCGCTTAGGAACATCATAATTGAATTAAGTGCGAGCATGGATAGGAATTAGTAAAAACAACGGTGATAATTAGGCATGGAATTAATAACAAAAAATGGAACTCCATTAAAAAGGCATTAATTGGTGGTATTTTTACCTCCCCGTGATTGGATGGGATATTTTTTTAACACGAATTTATTAAACATAAAAGACATGTCATATAAAGCACTTTGAGTATTATATCAATGTCACATAGCGAAGTTAATGGCCAATAAGTACAAATTGAAAATTGGTTAAATTGCACATAAATGTTTACTCATCTAAACATTCATAGCGTACCGAGTACAAGTATTGACACCCAAAAATTTGGCACCAATTATTGGCACCCTTTACTTGAATAGCATTTATGAAACATCGTAAAAAACCCGTCGTTTATTAACTCTTGTTTTCTACATAGAATTCTATACATTTTTTTTTACGCGACGAAGTTACGTTTTACCGCGCAGGTTTCGAAAAAAGTTGAAAAATAAATTTTTTGAAAATTCATCAGGGTTGCATTGAATTATTACTCGCTGAGTAAAATAAATATGATTAAAAAAATGGTACGACTGTAAACTTTAATTGTTTGACTTCATTATAAAAACAAAACAAAAATTCAAAACGTCATCGGGATGCAGTGGAAGCTGCTGAAGCAACGCAATTGGAAATTTGTTACATGGAATTATTACTCGCTGAGTATTAATGCAAGGATTAAAAGTATGATACGCCAATAAAGACCTGTTCTAAGCCATCACAACAAAAGCAGACACAAAATTTCTGACGTCATGGAGACACAGAGAGAGACTCTCAAATATCGACAATGCAACATTCAAGCAACGTTGCATTGAACAACAACGCATTGAATTTTTATTCGCTCAGTATACAAGCTACGATAAATGTACAAAAGAATATGAAAGATTTATACTTGGCGTTACGACAAAAATAAAAAATTCTGACGTCATCAGATCGTGAAGATAGCAGCTTATGTAACAGAAATGAAATATCGTTGCATGAAATTATTACTCACTCAGGAGACGTGCTACTGTTAGTTTTGTTTATGTTGTAGAAGAAAAAAGACACTTCTTTTCAATTTGGTTGCTAGTTGATAACGGACAGCATAGATGTGTTATTACGCCTCACAACTAAAATACAAAAAAATTCTTATGGTCATGATTTTAGGGTGGCAACCACCTAATGCAGTAAAAATGCTACAACCATAAAAAACGTTGCATGGTATTTTAACTCTCTGATTACTGGCGTAATGGTTAATTTTAAGGAATGAAAATGAAGTTGAGGACTTCGGGCACATGATAAAAATAACAAAAAAAAAAAAAGTACGGCGTCATGAGGCCCCTCAGGGAATCGCCTAATGTGACGCATATGCATCACTTTTGCATGCAGCTAAGGCAAAGTTAAACCTCTGCAGCTGACGTCGTAGTCTGACAGACACCGAAAATCAAAACTTCGTGCGTACAAACGTGAAATTCGAAGATAAAAAATTCGTTTTTATCTTTAAAAGAAAGTATTTGATTTCAAATTTTATTCTTATGTTAGCCTAATAATTATTAGCTGTTATATGGAATAAGGTCAAGAGAGTAAGAGTCAGAAACTTCATCATAAAAAATCAGTTTAAAAGTGAGGTCTGCTAGACCCCACGTCAGGAATATTGTTAAATTTGGAGCACGTCAGTTGCAGAGGGTTAATGCACCAAGAAAAAGCACAACCAATGGAGAAGCAAATAAAAAAAAGCAAAAGCAACAACACCAACAAAAACAACAACACCAACAACAACACTAACACCAACACCAACACTAACAAAAACAACAACAAAAACAACAACAACATCAATATCAAATCAACATCAACACCAACATCAACATCAACATCAACATCAACATCAACATCAACATCAACATCAACATCAACATCAACATCAACATCAACATCAACATCAACATCAACATCAACATCAACATCAACATCAACATCAACATCAACATCAACATCAACATCAACATCAACATCAACATCAACATCAACATCAACATCAACATCAACATCAACATCAACATCAACATCAACATCAACATCAACACCAACACCAACACCAACACCAACACCAACACCAACACCAACACCAACACCAACACCAACACCAACACCAACACCAACACCAACACCAACACCAACACCAACACCAACACCAACACCAACACCAACACCAACACCAACACCAACACCAACACCAACACCAACACCAACACCAACATCAACACCAAAATCAACATTAACATCAACATCAACATCAACATCAACATCAACATCAACATCAACATCAACATCAACATCAACATCAACATCAACATCAACATCAACATCAACATCAACATCAACATCAACATCAACATCAACATCAACATCAACATCAACATCAACATCAACATCAACATCAACATCAACATCAACATCAACATCAACATCAACATCAACATCAACATCAACATCAACATCAACATCAACATCAACATCAACATCAACATCATCCTCAACATCAACATCAAGCTGGCGCAAACTCATCAAAGGCTGACGAGAGACGGTGCACTATCGAGTCTTGGCAACGTCGCTGGGAGCAATTACAAAAGGGGAGATGGACATTTGCTCTTATCCCTGATGTGGACAAATGGGCTAGCCGCAAACATGGTGAAACAAGCAAAATTGTCGCATTTGGAGCACAGAAAACCCGCACGCATACATTGAAAAGCCGATGCACCCAAAACAAGTCACTGTTTGGTGCGGATTTTGGTCCAGAGGCATAATTTGAAAATGAGCAAGGAGTGGCCGTTACAGTCAATGGCCATCGTTATCGGGCCATGTTGAACGAATTTTTGTTCACAAAAATTGAAGAGGAGGATATTGGCAACATTTGGTTTCAACAGGACGGCGCTACACAGAAAAAAAAGAGTAGAACTTTTACCTAAAAATGTAGTTAATTCAGCTAAAGTAATCCGGTGATTTTCAGTCAACGAATTTGATTAGGTGCGTTACCAATTTCTTAATGTTAATTATTACAATTATATTGGGTAGTTTAACTGCGAGAGTAAATAAAGAACCTAAATATTTAGGTGTACCTTCAGCCATAAAAGACACATAATTTATTAGAAGAATAAGCTAATTTTTTTTAAACTATGTCCACTTCAGATTAGGTAAGCCACCTACTAAGTGTAGAAAAATTATCTAATTATTCCCACTCAAGAGTGGGAATGCCGTGCAAAAAATATGTTTTTTGTTTTGTTTTGCAATTTCTATTTTGAAGTGAAACTTCCTTAGGTCACTTTACTTCATTTCGTCACATGATAGAAAAGAAAGATTTGTTTTATAGTAGATAGAATGAGAGAGATATATACATTGTATAAATGACTGAAAAAATTTCTTTGTCACCGCTGAGGGTCGAACCTGCGAACTCAAGATTTCAAAAACAACGCCTTATCTATTGAGCTAAATTTCCAATCCAGGAATTTGCTCTACATACCAATTAATCAAATTGCTGTAGATGCCCAGTGGAAAAATAATTTCAGAGTTGTGGACCTCATATTTTTATATACATTTTGTTCACAAGTTATCAAACGGGGAAATAGCACAGCGGTAAGACGATTGACTATAATGCCAGCGGCCCGAGTTCAATACTCGCATTTGACAAAAAATAAAATTTTCTCGCTTTGTTTTTATTTATGTTTTTTATAGGAGAGCGCTGTGCTCTCCTTGGGCTAACACTTTATGATATGTTTCACTTCTTTTATGTTTTGCGTTGCACAGAAATAAAAAAATCAAATACGGGGAAAAAACAAGTTGTAAGGAAAACATTTGATTTATCCACGTAAATATTTATATACAATTTATACTGAGGCGTGGATAATGCTAATATTATTATTTCCCTAGTGTACGAACAAATCGACAACTTGCATTAGGTAAAATAACTAGAAGAATTAGATGATTTAATAAGCAAAATTGTAGTAGAATTTACAAATATTAATTAGGTGAATTACCTAATGCATGATTGTTTAATTAACTGTGTAAGTAGAAAAGTTGTTGATAAGATTAGGTGAAATAGAAAATTTCACATTAGCTAAACTAGTTTAGGTAATAAATCAATTCTTTTATTTTCTGTGTACGTGCCACACAGCCGAACACTCGATGATTTGCGCCCTGTTTTAAAAAAACAAAAAGTTATTTGGCGGACCCTTTACATCTTTCCCAACCCACATGCCTTTTCGAGGAGCTATGTGTCAAATCATCAAATGGACCAAAGAAAATAAACTCATTTTAAATCCTCAAAAGTTTTATGTCTAACCGGTAGTGAAATCCTGACACCCATTTTATGATCTGCCTCTTATTTTCCGAAGTGGATTCAAACTTGGATTTGTTTAAAAATAGTTCATCTAGAATTTGTTATGAACTCTTTACTCTCATGTGAAGACAATATTAATATCTTGGTTAGCAAAGTTCATTATTCCTGACGAAGTCGAAGAAAAACGTTTGTTCCCACTGAATCAGATGAAAATTTGTGAAAAATTGAGTGTGCGAATAATAGCATTCTTTGAAGTTGTATATAGCAACCTAAACTCAAGGTCCTCACCAAGTATTAGTGGTATACAACAGTGCAGCTCGATATGTTTTCGCTATCTGAAGGTTTGACCATATATCAGTATACTTGGTTGTAATCAGAGCTGTAAAAATATTGAATCATTTCGGAATGCACACACTCTTAATGCATTCAAAAGGTGCATCAACCAGATTGCATTCATCATTCTTTGAAAATAAAAGAATGCACACTCAGTGCTCTGTAAGGAATGGGACTTATGGAAATATCAATCCCATTCTTGTTGGCTTAAAAAATCTGATGGATGCACTCAGTTTTATCGTTCAACTCTGAAACACTGGACATTTTATATACTGCCATGAAATACTACTAATTTTGCATTTATGTTGTCATTTGTTTTCGACGGCCGATCTTAGTGACATGCTTTTGTCTTTCCTTTGACATTTTCTGTAATAATAAAGTGCTTATTAACAATAAATATTATTAACAAAATGTATAAAAATTAACTTCTACAATTTGTTAATTGTAATAAAGCCAATGGCAACTCATCAGTCATGCCCAACAGTCATACACGCATACACAAATACACACAAAACAACTTCAGACGCAACAACAAATCTTTGCGGCTGAAGCCATCGCCGGCTGCATTCACTAAAATTTCAATTCGGCTGCAACTGTCGATGGTCGCAGCCATCGTGACTGAAGCCATCGGTGGCTGCATTCGTTAAAACAGGAAACTGCATTTTTCTGCACAGACTTATCACTATCTGTCTGCTTGAAAAACTTGAATTCTGCAGATACTCTGCAGATACACCAGAAATGTATTCTTCCTTGTTTTTCAGTACAGTTGACTCTCACAAATTAGAACTACTTTGTTTTACGGATGGTTCAATCAAGCTCCATCAAGCAAATCTATACTCGAGTAAACAATCAAACAAATAAAAAAAAGATGGCACTTTATAATTAAAATGTCACGAGCAATTCCGATCTCCCCTACTTAAGATAGAATTACTTACTATTGATAACTATTATTAGTTTAGAAATAGAGTCGGTATTTATTAAAGAAAGGTCTGAACATTTTTTCCCAGCATCGGCTGAACTGTGAGGAAGTGTCATTAAATTATATTTATAATTTCTATATTAACGTTTTGTTCTATGACATTTTTAAAACAGGAAAAAAAATGTATGAATTTTTAAAATAAATTTAGAAAATCGTATTAATTTCCATTAATTTATAATATTCGCATTACTACCGTCAGTTAAATGAGGAAAATATGAAAGGAACGGTATTTTGGAAATTTCTGAATCAGACAACACCATCATGGGGTGATAACGGACAACTTTTTTAAATCATATCTTGAAAAATCAAACCGCTTCCGAATTTGAGAAAAAAAAAATTCTATGTAAATATTAAAAATATTTTTTCTGGTTTCTGTTTTTTTTTGCTCAGCTTGACTTCCGATCGCTGCATACGAAATTTTCTAATAAACCACAATGGCGGCAAAGTGTTCAGAAGCACAAGCACAGTAGGTTTGTTTTTTTTTCGTATCGAATTTTTTCGACATAAGTTTTTTCTATGAAACAAATATATTTCGCTCTTTGATTCGTCCTCCGGCTCTAACGGTCGCTAACAATTGTCTTTTTATTTTGTTTTTGGCTCATACTGCTAACTATTTTAACAGATTTCGGAATGCTTATGTTAATATGCGAACGTAGCTCTGTTAAATATGTGGAAAGTAACAGCTCGAATAACTGTTATACTAAAAAGTTGTGTACTGTGGATAAATTGATATCTACATGTGGAATGAATTTGTAGGAATATTTGCTGCTATATTTGTTTCGAACTCGAAAATGTTAAAATTTTGTTCCTGTAGCGGCAAAAATTTGAAGCTCTTTAATATGAGCTCCAGAGTTCTTCACACTTTGTTCCATGTTTACTCAAGACAACAACCCAGTAGTCCACTAGTGGTTGGTAGAATTGCTATTTTTACTTAATACAGTGCACCTTCGGTAGAATATGATTGTAATAGCGAAATTTTCTGTATAATCGGTTAGATATTAGGGAACAAGCGCCTGTTTTGAGATAAAGGTTCCTAAAAATTTAAAAATAAATTTTATGATGGTGTTAATATAGTAGAGATTCACAAAAGTTAACGCGTTTGTTTTTGTGCCTGTAAACTTTTATGAATTATAAACTTTTTAAGGACAATAGTGTAATTGTATATGTAAAAGAATATGTATATGTTAAGGGTATTTTTTTTAAAAAGCTTGAGAACTTTAAATAATAATACAAGACAGAAATATTGTTGGATAGAATTTATTTTTTTTATAATCTGGTAGATAATTTCATTACATTTCTTTTTTAGTTACATAATCCATTCGACCTGTCCAATTTTTCTCTTTTTTTCCAATAAATCTGGCCGTATGGTGTCAATGGTGGCTTGAATATTGGCTTCCAATAATTCAAGAGTTTCTGGTTCGTCGGCATAAAGCAATGACATAACATAGCCCAATAAAAAGTAATCGAGAGGCGTTCAGTCACACGAACGAGGGGAACAGTTAATAGGACCACTTCGGAAAATAAAGTTGTTACCACATTGATTTTGCAATAAATTGATGTCACATTGGTTCCAAATCGAAAAAAGACGGCCAAAACCTTATTTTTAAAGATGTTTGAAATACATTTTTGACTTCAGATATCTGTTTTAGATAGACAAAGGAAAAAACTGCATTGTCAATTTTTAAAAAAAAATTTGTGGATTATTGACTTCAAAGTCTGACAAAAATTTAACGAATAAAAGTAGTATTTTTTAAAGCAAAGTTCGAACATTTGCTGTATTATTTGTATAAGTTATTTATGACGTATTTATTATTTTCATGTATTGAATCGAAACTTAAGTTATTAGAAAAAAATTAAAACTTCAAAAAATATTCATACTCATAACATACATAACAAACATAACAGAATTGTTAACACAGTTTGATATTCTCGACTGTAAAACCATAGACAACAACCATCGAAACTTCTCATGCAGCTTAAAAAAAAGCCCTGCATATCATCATTTTATTATCATTCATGAAATCTTGGTTAATAATGGTTAACCTATATTGAATATCCGTTGTTGTTAAATAATTTAAGTAAAGTCCTTGACTAGCGGTTTCATAGGTAGGGCATTAACTGAGCGAGTAGTTACAAATTATACATGAAACTAAAAAAAAAATTGATCTCCGTGTCTTTATTGTTTATGTCGATTGCTTAATTCCGACCGAAAATATAAAGATATCAGAACCAAATCCTATATTAATACCTATGAAGTTAAATTGCTCAAATTTGACAAATTCTCTGCACAATTAACATTAAAAACATTCTACTACAACCTAAGAGATTTTAACTTTTAGTGCCAAGATCTAACATTATACACCTCATCCTCGTTACAGAGATGAGGGAATTTTGGATTAGTTCCTTTTTTACATTTAGTACCAGATTTCATACAAGCCCTATAAACTGAATGTCCGACCATATTCGTGTAAGCATAATTACAGAACAGCAGCATGACATTGGCTCCTTTAGTTGTGGAATTAGAATAGGTGACCGCTCCGCAACCGACTGCCTTATTTTTTTGGTTTACCATTGTTGTAAAGTGACCGGTTGATCTAGCAACAAAGAAAATACATGTTAGAAAAGAGTACCTACTCATCTCATAAAAACCGAGTACTTACGGGTTATTTTTTTGGCTAGTATATTTTTTAATAAGATGACAATCTGACTTCTGTACTCCACTATACCAGTCCTCAATAGTTTTTTTCAGTAAAGTTGCGTAATCAGGTTTGCCCTCGTATGTTGTAATAGCCATATTTTGCCCGGAGTAATGAAAGTCAAACGTATTATGACAACTGTCATGTTTATGCTTGCATTGCATTGCCCACACTTGGGCATAAGATGCCAAGGTAGCGTCCCACTTCATTGTGGCCATATTACAAGCAGGCAAATGTCGATATCGAGCTCCACTGGCAATAAAATCACGCTTTTCGTTGTGATTGCTCAAAATGATTTCAATTAGTTCGGGTGTGAATTCAACCACAGCAACATCAGATGGACATGATTTGCCTAGCGCCTTAGTTAATTGAGAAATTTTTAAGTATTAACTTTAAAAAATTATATTGTATCAAAAATTAGATGATAGTAAAGCTGACCTTATCGTAATATTTACAGATAATGTGAGTATATCCAAATCTGCACAAAATCGATCGACAAAAGAAGCTTCTTGGCAAACCATCCCACAGTTTGAGGATTGGGTTTTTGTTTTGCTCACTAATATTTGTAAGGAATATCAGTAGAACTATGACTTTTGCTATTGATCTCGACATGTTTGCTAAAGTAAATTCACTTGATTAGAAAAATATTACGATGATGAATGTTGTTTTCAATCAACATTAGTTCTTGGGAATGTAATGGTTATTTTCACATATGATAAGGTTTTAATGAAATTAATAACGCTTTTTTATTCACCGTTAAGATCTCTCGGAACGAGTCATTTATTTTAACCCTTACGGTTATTTGTTATGCTATAATAAAAATTGTATGAATATAATCTTGCATCCGAGAATTCGTATTGAATGTTAACTTTATGAGGATTTCAGTTAGTTTTTCATTTCAAACAAAAAAATATCTTAAATTATTTAAAATTGAAACTTATGTAACAATTGTTGTACTGAACAAAAAAAAATTGATTTTTTTCCAAAACAACAATTTTCCGACCATATATTCTGTTAAAGGGGACTAAAAAAAATATATGTGTATCGGCGTTTTGAAAGTTTACGTACGGGTCTTATTTTAGGGGGGATTTAAGTTTCCCCCTTTTTCAAACATTCTTACAGTGAATTAGCATAAAAAATCATGTTATCCTTTCATTTTGGGTATAGAATGTGTTCTAAGGATTTATGTAAAATACTACAAGTAATATTTTTGTGGAATATTTAAACCCCCTAACTTCTGAATTTATGGGTCTTTTTTAGCCCTTTTGTGATAAAAGGAATAAAAGACCCATAAAACAAAGATATAACGGGTTAAATTGTTCCACAAAACAGTTTGTCATAAAATTCTATTATAAGTCTTTGAATACACCAAAGCTGAAATTCAACTTAACTGCCAGAAATAAGTCAAAGTTTAAAATGTGTTTCTGGGTTAATTTTCTGTAGTAAAAAAAAAAAATATGTATACAAATTTAGGTATTTATGGTACTATTATCGTCTAGAATTTTAAAAAAATTAATTTTTTTTTTACATTTTTAGATTCTCTATACCTTCAATAATAACTGTCTAAAATATTAAATCGAAGTTCGAAGCCAGTGCCGAGATATAACGACTCAATTGAAGCGCGCTCTCGGCTCGCCGCAGGTGTTCACGCAGCTTTACACGCGTTTTTTCGAGTCTAGGTTTTCTTAACTGGTAATCTTCGGATCTACTAGGCCGATTTTAATAAACTTTGAAGCATTTTGTTTGTTTTTATATCCTGTGTGATAGTTTACCACAATATGACCAAAAAAAAAAATTAATAAAATTTTTGAGTCTGTAAAAGGTAAAAAAAGGCGATTTTTGAAAAAAATTTTCAAATGTCCACAATTTTTTTATTTTTAATGATTTTTCAACTATCACGTAAACTATCACGTAAGAGCACTTCCTTTTTGTAACTCTTTTTGAATTCTATGTTTCAGACTAGGGTATGCAACTATTCGACATTATAAAAAAACCGGTTTCGAATAGAATAATTTTTACAAAACCGGTTTTCGAATTATTCGACCAGAAAAAACTGGATAAACGGGTTTTTTCAAATTAAACAAGTCTTTGACTTTATTTTTTAATAAAATAAATAAAGGTACTTCTGCAGTATTGCAGTATCGTGGCGTCCGTGGCGTAGTTGGTTAAAGTGCGTGGCCGCTATGTCAACGAACTTTGGAGACCCAGGTTCGAACCTCAGCAGCGACAGAAAATTATTTGAATTAAAATAATTTTTCTGTACGGCCGCCACCTCTCTGCAGACAATGGCAAACCTCAGAGAGTAATAAAAATGCCATGCAAAGCTTCTTGAGAATAAGAACATTCCGTTCATCGCCGTTCGGAGTCGGCGTTAAGCCTGTAGGTCCATTTCTCGGTCAATTGTGTACAAACTTAATAACACGCACAACACAATTGATCATAAGAAGCTAGGTCAAAGTCCTTTCAAGGGCTGAAATGGCCAGTTATTTATTTATTTTATTACTTCTGCAGTATTACCCACTGAATCATAAGCGAAGGTTTTGCATGAGGTGAGAGTTTTGCGAACTTTCTTGGGAAGAATTTTGACGTGACGAAGTTACGTTATACTCCTCTAGTTTCCAAAAAAGTTGAAAAATGAATTTTTTAAAAATTCATATGCGTTTCATTGAATTGTTACTCGCTGGGTTTAAGAGCTATGATTAAAAAAATAGTATGACCATAAAGGTTAATTCTTTGACTATATTAAAAAAACAAAAAAAAAATTTAATACGGCATAGGGACGTAGTGGCAGCTGCGTAAGCAACGCAACTGAAAATATGTTACATGGAATTATTACTCGCTGACTATTAGTGCTAGGATTAAAAATACGATACGCCAATAAAGACCTACTGGAAGCCTTCACAACAAAATTAGACAAAAAATTTCTGACATCATGGGGACGCTGAGAGAGCCGCTCAAAGATCGATAACGCAACATTCATGCAGCGGCGTTGCATTGAATTTTTTCTCAATGAGTATATAACCTACGATAAAAATTTAAAAAGCAAAATAAAGTTTTTATACATGGCTTTACGACAAAAATAAAAAAAAAATTCCGGCGTCGTCAGGTCGTGAATAAAGCAGCTTATGTAACAGAAATGTAATATCGTTGCATGGAATTATACTCACTCAGGAGGAGTGCTACAGTAAATTTTGTTTTACGACAGCAAGGATGTGTTATTACGCTTCACAACTAAACTACAAAAAAAATTTTGTTGTCATGATTTCAGGGATGCTATCACATAATGCAGTAAAAATGCTACAGCCATGAAAAAACGTTGCATGGATTTTTAACTCTGTGACTACTGGTGCAACGGTAAATTTTAAAGAACGAAAACAAAGGTGAGGTCTTCGGGCATATGACAAAAATAAACAAAAAATTTTACGTCTTGTCGAAAACCCTCAGGGAACCGCCTAATGTGACGCATATGCATCACTTTGGCTGGATTAATTGAAATTAGAGCACAACCAATGGGGAAGCAAAAAAAAAGCTAAACGAAAAGCACCAACTCCAAATCCAACAACAACTCCAACACCAACACCAACACCAACACCAACACCAACACCAACACCAACACCAACACCAACACCAACACCAACACCAACACCAACACCAACACCAACACCAACACCAACACCAACACCAACACCAACACCAACACCAACACCAACACCAACACCAACACCAACACCAACACCAACACCAACACCAACACCAACACCAACACCAACACCAACACCAACACCAACACCAACACCAACACCAACACCAACACCAACATCAACACCAAAATCAACATTAACATCAACATCAACATCAACATCAACATCAACATCAACATCAACATCAACATCAACATCAACATCAACATCAACATCAACATCAACATCAACATCAACATCAACATCAACATCAACATCAACATCAACATCAACATCAACATCAACATCAACATCAACATCAACATCAACATCAACATCAACATCAATATCAACATCAACATCAACATCAACATCAACATCAACATCAACATCAACATCAACATCAACATCAACATCAACATCAACATCAACATCAACATCAACATCAACATCAACATCAACATCAACATCAACATCAACATCAACATCAACATCAACATCAACATCAACATCAACATCAACATCAACATCAACATTAACAATAACAACAAGAAACTTCGTCACGTCAAAACCTACGGGTGTGTCCACGGCACAGCCAACTCTTTTTTTTTTCTTAGTTTTTTATTTATTATTTTGTTGCTTAAAAGTGCTTGCTATAGAAGATTAAATTCGTGAAAGTGCTTGCTATAGAAAGTGCTTGCTTCATAAATAAAAAATGTACTTTTTTCATAAAATTATTAAAAAATACATAAAATACATAAAAAATATTCATAAAAAGCATATTTTGAGTCGAAGAAGAATAATCATTTTAGTAGGTTAGAATGCCTCATAAGTTAACCATTTTTGTTCATAAATGAGTTATAAATGAATTCGTAAATGTTTGTTTTTTTTCATTCTTAAATGAGTTCAATCATAATAATTCAGGCAAGGTTATTCAGTCTGGCGATTGATTCAGAAAGGGTGTATTTCCGAGTGCCGAAAAATAACTTTTCTATGGTTCTTTTTTTAAGTAATTTCCGAACAAAAAAGTACAATTTATGATTCTTTTGGAACTCATTTCCGAACAAAAAAAGGTAAATTTTAGAGAAGCATTTTAGTCCAATGAATGATACAAAAAAGGTTAATTTATGAGTGCCGAAATTGAACGTTTTTACCGAAAATGGTTCTGAAATGATTTCGAAAACGGTAGTTTTGATTCACTGCGTAGAATTATGTTTCGAGTTTTTCTTTCAGTCTTTCTAACACATGTTTTATGTCTTTTAATGATTGTCTCTATATTTGTTCTTAATGCTTTCAGATTTATTTTTTGGGCATTTTGTGTTGAATTTCCCCTTTTTTAAATATTTCCAGACTTCGGAGTTCATGTCAAGCTATTGATAATTTAATATATTTTGTAAAAAATAATGCATTAATAAATAAAAATCATGTTTTACTTACATTTAATACACCAGCCGCTTGTAAATGCTGTTTTAACAAAATAAAGCAAAAAGAAATGACCAAAGCATATGTTTAAACGAGCTCAAATAAAGCAAAATGAAATAGAAGCCAGAAATAAGAAATGTTAGAAACGTAAGTGAAATGTAAAAACGTAATTAGAAAAAAAAACAGAGTCGCTGAAATGCAATAAAAAAAATGGTTTGAAGAATTTTTCAATTTAAAATTGAAGATTTATATATTTCTTAACTATTCGAGAAGTCGAATAATTCGAGCCAAAAAACATGGTTTTCGAATTTTCGAAAAAAACCGGGTAAAATGACAAAAAAAAAAACCGAAACGCCGTTAGACTTACCGTTTCAGAGATTAACTGTCAGCAATGCTGTAGAACTGAAGAAAATTTGAGCGCCCTCTATTAAATGTACAATTAACAGAAACTAAAAATAAAAAATTTTTCGTAATCTTCAAGAACTGTTTAATACTTTTAAAAAAAGTTTGATAACCATATATAATAAAGAAAGTGAAAAAAAAAATTGTTGAATATATATAAGTTTTTAGCATCCTAGACGGTAATAGTACCTTAAACAAGCATTTATTTATTAAATTTTTATTTTAGCTCTAGGCAATTCTATATTGTTTGAACAAGTAAAATTATGATTTTATAAATACGGTTGATTTTCAATAGTTTTAAAAGCAATTCCTTTTAAAAACGCTAGAAATTGTGAACACAGTAACAATTGTATGGCACATATGCTAACACGTTTTGCACAATAAAATAATGGGAACCGGAGGAGGGAATTAATTTTACTGACAAACAAAACTTGTGGCGTCCGTGGCGTAGTTGGTTAAAGTGCGTGGCCGCTATGTCAAAGAACTTTGGAGACCCAGGTTCGAACCCCAGCAGCGACAGAAAATTATTTGAATTAAAAATAATTTTTCTGTACGGCCGCCACCTCTCTGCAGACAATGGCAAACCTCAGAGAGTAATCAAATGCCATGTAAAGCTTCTTGAGAATAAGAACATTACGTTCATCGCCGTTCGGAGTCGGCGTTAAACATGTAGGTCCCTTTCTCGGTCAATTGTGTACAAACTTAATAACACGCACAACACAATTGATCATAAGAAGCTAGGTCAAAGTCCTTTCAAGGGCTGAAATGGCCAGTTATTTATTTATTTATTTTTTACAAACAAAACTGAAAAAAATACCTTAAAGTTTTCATATAATTTTTCGAAAATAAGCATTTAGTTTCTAAAAAAAAATAAAAAAAAAAACAAACCGAAAAAATTTTATCACGTGTATTAAAATATCACAACACATCTAGTTTTAAGTAATAAACCATATTTCGAAAATATGCCTTCCGAAATTTATATTTATTTCTTAATTCAGGGCTGCAAGAAAATATTCCTAGATTAACAATCAAAATGCACTAAAAGCACAAAACTCAAAATAAAAATGCACTAAAGTTGGTGGGTTTTCATTTAGTGCTTTAAAAAAAAAAACGCGTTGGAATATCAAAAAGCACTAGATCTAGCACTAGATCTAGGAGGACGATCCTCACAAGGCAACGCGTGAGGGTCAAGGGGGCGATCTTCACATGGCAACGTGTCTGACTGCCTCAACCTGGTGAGGCCAGCATTATCCATGTCGAACTCGTCTCAAGTCGACTCAAACCTCTGCGTGGTGTCCTCTAGAAACGGCAAACTGGCAACCGTTAGTTTGACGGCTAATCTGAGCGGCGGAATCCCAATGCCTTTAAAGGGTTGTGCGTTGGGTTTGAAGCCCACCACGTAAAAACAAATTTCAATGAAAACGACAAGAAAAAAGATAAAAATTATCCCCAAATCTGATGACGACTACCGCAAACGAAAAACTGACAATGATTTACGGATATGCACCTGGAACGTCCGAAGCCTTAATTGGGATGGTGCCTCTATCCAACTGATAGATATCTTAGAAAGATACAAAGCTGATATCACTGCAATCCAAGAAATGCGATGGAAGGGACAGGGTTGCTCACGGCAAGCATCCTGTGATATCTACTACAGCGGCCATGCGGAGAAGCACGAATTTGGATGCGGATTCGTGGTTGGCAAGCGACTACGACATAATGTTCTGCGATTCACACCTGTGAACGAACGACTTGCCATAATCCGTGTCAAGGCAAGATTTTTCAACATAAGCCTGATTTGTGCGCACGCTCCGACAGAAGATAAGGACGATGAGACCAAAGACAGCTTCTACGAGCGCCTTGAAGAGGCCTATGAGCGCAGCCCCCGCCACGACATAAAAACCGTGCTTGGTGACTTTAACGCCAAGGTGGGAAAAGAAAATATCTTTGGTCCAACAGTCGGAAAGTTCAGCCTCCACGACAATACCTCCGATAACGGAATGAGGCTGATTGACTTTGCCGCAGCGCGAAACATGGTCGTTAGTAGCACTAGATTCAAGCATCTCAATATTCATAAAGCAACTTGGCTGTCTCCTGATCAAAAGACGCGCAACCAAATTGATCACGTTTTGATTGACGGAAGGCACTCTTCTAGTGTTTTAGATGTACGCACGATCCGTGGTGCCAATATAGACTCGGATCATTATCTTGTCGCAGCCAAGATCCGTACACGCCTGTGCGCAACCAAGAATGCGCGCAACCCAGCACAGAGAAAGCTAGACGTCGAAAAGCTGCAATCAAAGCAAACAGCCGAAGACTTCGCTACTCGACTCTCACTCCTGCTTCAAGAAAGCACTCCTCCGATCGACGATATATGCGCGCAGTGGAATCATATTTCCCACTCCATGCGTACGGCTGCCGAAGAGGTGATTGGCTATCACCGCCCTCGCCGAAACCAGTGGCACGACCAAGAGTGTCGCGACGCCACTGCAGAAAAAGATGCCGCCTACAAAGCCACCCTGCAGTCGGTTGTAACGCGTGCTGCTAAGGAGCGATACAAAGAGAAGAGGAGGGAAGAGAGACGCATTTTCAGGCGAAAGAAAAGGGAAGCGGAAATGCGTGAGTGCGAGAAAATTGAGATGCATGGTGACAGGAATGAGGTCCGAAAATTTTTCGAAAAAATAAGACGCCTGGCCGATGGTTTCAAGACCGGGGCCTCTTCCTGCAAGGATGAAAATGGGAATCTTGTGACAGATATCCAGAGTACACTGATGATGTGGAGGGAACACTTCTCTAGGCTTCTGAATGGCGACGACGACAACAATCCCGCCAATAGAGATGATATCCCGGAATCCCCAGTTTTGGACGACAGAGTTCCGCTGCCCGACCATAGTGAAGTCTTGAAAGCTATAGCTCGGCTTAAAAACAACAAAGCCGCAGGAGCCGATGGCTTACCTGCTGAGCTCTTCAAGAATGGAGGCGAAGCTCTATTTAAATGCATTCATGAGCTTCTATGCAGAATATGGTCGGAAGAATGCATTCCAAACGATTGGAACCTCAGTGTGCTCTGCCCAATCCACAAGAAAGGCGATCCCACAATTTGCGCCAACTACCGTGGGATAAGCCTTCTGAATATCGCATATAAGGTCCTGTCGAGCGTATTATGTGAAAGACTGAAGCCCATCGTAGACCAGCTGATTGGACCTTATCAGTGTGGCTTCAGACCTGGCAAATCCACCATAGACCAGATATTTACGCTACGACAAATCTTGGAGAAGACCCTAGAAAAACAAATCGACACACACCATCTTTTTGTCGATTACAAAGCCGCCTTCGACAGTCCAATAAGGAATCATCTATATTCCACCATGTCTGAATTTGGTATTCCTGCAAAGCTCATCCGCCTTTGCAGAATGACACTGAGCAACACCAGCAGCACAGTTAAAATTGGAAAGGACCTCACTCCTCCATTCGATACCAAACGAGGTTTCAGACAAGGTGATTCCTTATCGTGTGACTTTTTCAACCTTATGATGGAGAAGATCATCCGAGCTGCTGATTTGAGACGCAGCGGCACGATATTCTACAAAAGTATTATGCTGCTGGCGTATGCTGATGATATCGATATCATTGGCCATAATACGCGCGAAGTCAGCGCAGCATTCTCCAGGTTAAAGAAAGAGTCGAGTCGAATGGGTCTTGTAGTGAACGCAGATAAGACGAAATACCTAGTGTCAACAAATAAACAGTCCCAGCGTCTTGGAAACCACGTCACTGTTGACAACATCTCCTTCGAGGTTGTTAAGGGCTTCGTCTACCTGAGATCCAGCGTAAACTCTTTCAACGATGTCAGTATTGAGATAAAGCGAAGGATAACTCTTGCCAACAGGTGTTACTTTGGGCTGAGTAGGCAATTGAGAAGCAGAGCCCTCTCTCGACGAACAAAACTCACGCTCTATAAGTCACTAATCATGCCCGTCCTATTATATGCAGCACAAACCTGGACGTTGAGCAGTTCGGATTTCTCTTGGGAGCCTTCGAGAGAAAGATCCTTCGTAAGATCTTCGGTCCAATCTGCGTCAATGGCGAGTACCGAATTCGATGGAACCACGAGCTGTATGAGCTGTACGCTGACATCGACATAGTTAAGCGTATTAAAATCGAGCGGCTCCGCTGGCTAGGTCATGTTGAGCGAATGGAAAACGACGCTCCAGCGAAAAAAATATTCGATTCGGTGCCCGGTGGTGGTCAACGCAGAAGAGGACGCCCACATCTTCGTTGGAAGGATCAGGTGTTGGATAACCTGACTACACTTGGTGTTTCCAACTGGCGCCAGCAAGCGCAAAACAGAAATGGCTGGCGCAATTTCTTATACGAGGCCAAAACCGACTTACGGTTGTAAGCGCCAGATAAGTAAGTAAGTAAGTAACTAGATCTAGCACTAAAAGCACAGACCTAGCAACACTGTAGACTAGAGAACGAAAAAGTAGGAAAGAAAATAAAGAGCAAAATATGCAGGCAAATGACAATCGGTGCAAGAAATTCGTGAGAAAATATTGAGTTGTCACCTCAGCCTACATAATTCCATCATGCGATCACCCATCGCACTCACAAAGCATATTGGCCAAACATCCAAGCTATATTACCCTCGCAACAAAAAGCAAACGAGAACCATAAGAAATCGAAAGCAAGAATCTTAATTCTAAAAACTTCATTAATAACTGCAGGAATAGAGTGTGTAATGTTCAAGCTATCAACAATAAAATTATTAAATTCATATATAAGAAATTTCACTTAACTTAAGATATTTTTCTAAAACGCCCCTGAATGCTTATTAATGTCTCCAAACAAATTCATACCAACTGTGAAAATTAAAAAACTTATTTTGTTCGCAAGCTATGCTGATGTTGGTTAGAACAAAAAAATAAATCCAACTTCCTTTTTCGTTGAACCATCAAGCAGGAAAGATTATCAGCTCAACGCACATATTTTTCTACTTGGATCTGATTGCAAAAAACCGAACCGCATCCTAAAATATTTGGTCAATATAAACAATTTTTAAGTGTATTGATGACATCCTTTTTATACCTCGGTCAAAAGGGCTACACTTTTGCCAGGAAAGAATTTTTTTTTCCTGATCATCAAAATCAACCGGCGTAAGTTAATTTATCAGACCTTAGTCCAAACCTACCAAAACAATAAATTGTAGGGTGTCCGTCTTCCATGCTGGCCAGCAGACGCATGTTTGAACGCATCAAAAGTCTCCAGAGAAAAAAGCTCTACGCTTTGTGCAGAGAGTAAAATTCTGATCCATCAACTTTACTTTGGAAACACTGAAGCACTTAGTCTAAAAATCAGCACATGCAGTTTGTTCAGAAAACTACGAAACTCTTTCCGCACAGCTAAGCTAAGGCTTAACATTCAAAATAATATAATTTTTCATAAAAAAATTACAAAAGAAACAATCATCAAATAAATATTAGTTTAAATACTGAAGAAAAAAACAAAAGAAAAAAAAAAGAAAACTAAACGGGTGTTAAAGTCACCTTGAAAGTAGTGAATAGTTAAAAACCAAATGTTAAAAGAAAAAGAAAAAAAAAAAAACTGAGTTTTCAAGCAAAATAAAATTTACATTCTTTAAAAATTCCCAAGTCTAAAAACAAACTGAAAAATAAAAAAAAAAAAAAAAAAAACGTTAGTGCTTAAAATGCTAAAAAAATTTTTTTTTAAAGTGAATATTGAATTTTTTTCGTAAAAACCACAGAGAATAAAAATTAGTTCCAGTTCGATTAAATATTAACAAAAAAATAAACTAGTATATTAGGTTGCATAAAGGGTTAAAAGATAGCTTATAAAATAACAAAACATTGATCAAATTTACAGCAACAACATTTGCAGATCATCTCTCACCAACAAACAATGGAAGGCCTTGCATCGTAGTTGGAGGTAAAAATGTAAGTTTTTGTTTTCTTTATTCTTGATTATTGTTTTGTTTAAAAGCTAAGCTTCTTCTGTTTCATTTTTACCGTAAACTAAAACAAACAAATTAAAAAAAAAAGAAAAAAAAAAAACATAATAAAAATTGAATTCGCGGAGCGTGAAGCAATACTTAGGCGTTAATAAAATTAAATAAAATACTAAATCGCTCACTTAGCTTTGCTCTGGTTTGAATCCTCGCTTAAAATTTGAGCGCGGCTTCGACTAGATCAGAGCTCTCTTAACTTCAAAATGATATACAACGAATGTAACTAAAATTTTTGCTTCTCTCTTTCTCATAACAAAACGTCATTTGCTTACTTCGATTTATACTCATATGAAAGTTTAATAGCCTTTGCCAGTACGTTGTAATAATGTTACAACAAAACTACTAGAGAATGTGAATTTTTTTTTGCTCTTTCTTTTCAATTCCTATCAACCAATTTACAAACCTGAATACAGAGTAAAAATAAAAATGTTATAAAATAAAATATCTTAGCATTTTTAATAAATTTATCTTCCAAATTATATACATATATTTATTTTTTCTCTTTGGTACACTACATATGTAACTAAACAATATGATTGCTATTTGTTTTAACTTCAACTATAAAACTAAAAGTATGCTAATAAAATTTAATGATTTTTTCTGAAATAAAAACGAACTTAATTGACTAAAAAAAAAAAAAAAACAAAAAAACATGAACACTTAAATTTTAGTGAATTCCTTGTGGTATAGAAAAATTTAAAAGACAATGATGTTTGGGATCTTTTATAAAATAAAACAAAAGATCATGGAGGGTGGGATATGAGCGTTTATCTGAACATCATCATAAGATATCGCTTAGGTTATTAGTACAGAGAAACCACCTTTTTTTTCACTTATCACAATTAGATTATCCAGAGCCTTTTCAGTTTTGTGTACTATTTTCCTATAGTGGGTGTATTAAGGGACTCTGTAATATTATATGTGTATGTGAGCGCTAAGGTTGGACAGCCAAGAACCTCCCCACAGGCTGATAGCTAGCTGCTAGAAGGGTCCCGACCGGCTTTCTTAACCTTGCAAACTTTAAACTTTTTTTTAGTTTTGAACAACACGTTACAAGTGCAATGTTGTTGCTGCTTGTCGGCTATTTCAGCTGTATGGAATAGGTGTGTAGATGTGTGGAATAAATAAAATTTAATTACGGAAAAAACGAGTTGTAAGGAAAATTCTTGGTTTATTCACGTAAATATTTAAATAAAATTTATACTCAGGCATGGATAATGTTAATATCCGTTATTTTCCTTAGTGTAGTTAGCGCATTTTTAAGCTCCAAATTTTTTTATTTAGCCCTTTTTTTTAGAGATTCCAGCCCTAAATGGATATTTTTTCTGCCAACATTGGTATGTACCGCTGAAATCGAAGCACACATCGCATAGTGTTTGGCATTGGTTTGATCGGCTCCTGCAAAATCATTGCCGTTGGCAGTGAATTCAATAGCGTAGAATGCGTTTTAACATAAAAAATATTTAAAATTAATAAAAAAAAATTTTATAAATAATTTTTATAAATAATTTTTTAGTATTATTATTTAGTACTATTCACCCAACATACATAAATTCTTAAATATAATTCCCAATTCAATTATCTCTTACCGTTTTCTTGTAAAAAAATTTTATATTTTGACTCGAATACCGAGCGCGCCAAGTAACTGTTTGTCTTTTTGTGGTCATCCCATTTGTATAAGGTCAGTCAAGATGCTGCCGGTCTCCAAGTGACGGCACCACCACTCTTCAAAAGCATGACATTTTTAACGGGTGGCAGCCTTAACGTGAACACACGATAAATGTCAGATCTATCTGTAAATGAATAGTGCCTTAACGTGTTCTAAATTAAACAAGTTTTGGTGCTGTTATAAAAATGGACAGAGAAGAATTTCGTGACTTGATTAAGCATTACTTTTTGCATAACAAAAGTGCAAAAGAAACAAAAGAAAACCTCGATAAAGATTATGGTGAATCTGATTCGTCGTATTCAACCGTAAAATATTGGATTGCAGAGCTCAAAAGAGGTGAAAACAGCACAAAAGATGAACACGTCGGGGAAGCACCAAAAACAGTGACCACTCCAGAATGTATTGGAAAAATTCACGATTTCATATTGAGCAAACCGAAAGTGAAAGGACATGATAGCTACAGCCAAAGGCATATCAAGTGGGTCGGTGGTTTGAATTTTACATGAGCATTTGGGTATAAGAAAGCCGACTGTAAGATGGATGCCGCGCGTTCGTTAACAATCAATCAAAAATATAAACGTGTTTGCACTTCCCAACAATGTTTGGACATGTTAAAACAAAATCCGACTGATTTTTTGCGTAAAATAGTGACCATGGATGAAACATGGATCCACCACTATACACCAGAATCGAATAAGTAAAAGAGTTGGTAGGTCGGAAAGGTATTGGCGTCTGTTTTTTGGGATTCAAGTGGTATTTTGTTCATCGACTATTTGAGAAAAGGAAAAACATTTATTGGACCGATTGAAGAAGGAAATTGCAAACAAATGGCCCCATTTATCGTAGAAAAAAAATCATATTTTGGCAAGACAATGCTCCAGCTCACAAATCGATAGAAACCATTGCCAAATTCCACCTCATCCCTTATATTCTGCAGATTTACCCCTTGCTCCCAAGTTTAAAAAGGTGGCTCCAGGGAAGGAGATTTGCTACGAATTGGAAATCCAATTCGACCCGTTGAATTGGAAACTAAAGCATATTTCCGAGATCTTGAGAAATTTTACTATTCAAAGGGTATCGCAATGTTAGAAAATAGTTGGTATTATTGTATCGATCTGAAACTATGTGGAAGAATAAACGGTAATTTTGGCAAGAATCGTGTGTTTTCTTTGCTAGGCCAGCAGCATCTTCCTAGAAAATAAAAAGCTTTTGCAAAATATTTTGTGGTTTATATTTTTTAATATTTGGTAAGGAATCCCTTTTGGCGTATGATTGCTCCCCAATCTCCGTTTGGCATCGGTCCTGAGGAATGGAATTCCAGAGATCCGGACTTTGTGCAGGCCACAGCTTAACAAGCCGTTTTCCCCTTCGTTGTATAAACACAACGCTTATAGTTCAGAATTACTTGTTGGACAAATTGTTGCTGTATAAGCAAATTGCAAGCAAACGGAGATAGCAACAGAGGTGCGATGAGTGCAGTCTATAAGAAGACGGACGGACATAAGGAGAAGGAAATTAATATAACAAATAATAATGACCGAAATAGCGTGCGGCAAACTTAGTGCTCTCATATGTTTTGGTACACGGTTTTTTTATCAAAAAATAAAAACAGCTAAAGATATTTTCAAAATTATTTTTGTTGTTTATTGAGTCATTCAATAGCTACAAATTGTAGAACAACTTATTCGAAATGGGCACCATTTGCTTTCCAGCACGAGCGAAGTCGATCAGGCCAGTCATCGATCGCAGCACGCACGACATGCCTAGGAAATGTCTCCACTACTCGGACAAGAGCGCGATTTATAGACTCGAGTACAGTATATTTGGATATCGAGTAAAGCAAGCCATACCCTCTAACATGGACCACAATTTTTAATACAATGGGTTCAGGAGTGGGCTATCCGCTGGCCACTGATTTGTGGCAATCAAGTCCGGTACATTGTTTTTGAGCCACTCTTGAGTCAATTTAGCCTTATGAACCGGAGCAGAACCTCGTTGAAAGGTCCATGGTTGTTTTGAAATAATGTCGTGTTAAAAGGCTTCACAACGAATTCCAAAACATCGGATTCATACACTTTCGACGAGGTTTTGAATGCTTTTAGACAAGAATGGAGCCTGGTGATCCCATCATAGGCGACTCCCTGCCAACCCATGACAGAAGCTGAACCTCTCAGAACTTTCGGAACGAGTTCTGCTACATCTCGTGATGACAGAGCATACACTCTATCATTTTATTTAATGAACGATTCCTCTACGGCGAAAATTTGTTCATCCCTAAACAGAATTCGTATGTGGGCATTATCTGCGTGGTTGAGAAGTAATGCTTTTTGATTTTCGCTTACGTTGTACCTTTAACGCTACCGTGTGAAGGTGCCCGGTGTGTCTTTTGTATGCTCTGGACCCCAAGTCATATTTAAGGATGCGAGAGATCGATTGCGCCAAATTATTCATCTCCCGCGACAAGACTTTCTGCTTTGGCAGCGGTTTTAGCTTGATTCGAGTCTTCACCGCCTCTATGGCTCATGTTGTTCTTACAACACGCTGATGGCCGGATTTTGGAAGGTCGAATATTCCACCAGTATCCTAAAACTACTTCATAGTACGATACACAAAACTACGTGTGACTCCGAGTGGTCGCAAGGTCCGAACGATATTGACTCTTTCCATGCCACATCTGCTTATACCAACTATAATAAATAAATATTGAAATATACACATGAAAATGTATACACATGAGAACGCAAGGTGTTACTCTTTAAGACCAACTTTTTTTTTTGTTGGTGCTGAAAGACTTTCAAGGTAAGCTATCATTGTAGAAGGTGACTTTTTACATTTATTTTTTTTTTCCCTAAATATATATATAAAGAATTTAATAACTGGTATTTATTTCTGTTAACACCAAAAATTCTTCGCAGCTAGACGAAGAAACGCTTAATTAATATTGTATTGGTGACTACATCAGCGCAATAAGACGCGGCTCCAGGTGCCTCATACATTGTTTATAAAATAATAAATTAAGTCTCATCGTCAAATTACTTTTTTATAAAAAAAAAACAAAAGTAACAATTACCAAAGCCTATATTAACGATGTATACACAATATTATGGCTTAAGGCCCAAATACAAATGATTATTGAAGTGTTAATGACTTCAACTTAAAAAACTGACAACATTTTAAAGATACTAACAACATTCTTGTGATGATTGCTCTAAGCCTATGTGTGCAACCAAAACTACGTTTACATCATGCTGTGACCACATTGGGGGGCACCTACGGCAGTTTGGGCAAGTTTGCTGTACGAGGTAACACTTTATTTTTGATACAAACAAAACAGTAAGAAATAAAGTATAAAATACTTTATTAAAATAGATAATAATTTGAACATGTCATAAATTATATTAATTAGCTAAGAAATTTGAATGCGTATCAAGATGGCACCTATTGAAACCAGTTAGACGAACGGGTGAAATCGTAAGTTAATCATTTCTTGAGTTGAAGATAGGTCCACTTTTAGTAAGATATAAATTTATACATATTATGGTTTAAACTAAGCTTAAATTTTAAATTTGACACTGGGTCAGTCCCAGATGCACTGTCAGATGAGTGCGAATTTCGAAAAGAAAAAATTTCAGAATATATATTACAAAAAAATTTCAAACTTACGTTAATTTTGTGGACAGGAGTATACAACACAGGAGTATATAATCACAACAAAGCATATATCTTTCTTTGATACTGACGATGGAGGGTGCAATCGAATAATATTTAGAACTTATGGAGTGTGGTACAGAGGGGAGTAAAAGCGCCAAATAAAGGTGTTCAAGTACACTTACTTACTTACTTATCTGGCGCTTACAACCGTAGGTCGGCTTTGGCCTCGTATAAGAAATTGCGCCAACCATTTCTGTTCTGCGCTTGCTGGCGCCAGTTGGAAACACCCAGCGTGGTCAGGTTATCCACCACCTGATCCGTCCAACGAAGATGGGGGCGTCCTATTCTGCGTTGACCAAAACTTGGCACGGAATCCAATATTTTTTTTGCTGGAGCGTCCTATTCCATTCGCTCAACATGACTAAGCCAGTGGAGCCGCTCTATTTTAAAGCGCTTAACTATCGAAATCGGTACTCGCCATTAACGCAGATTGGACCGAAAATTTTACGAAGGATCTTTCTCTCGAAGGCTCCCAAAGTCTTTTTATCAGAACTGCTCAATGTCCAGGTTTGTGCTGCATATAATAGGACGGACATGATAAGTGATTTATAGAGCGTGAGTTTTGTTCTTAGAGAGAGAGCTCTGCTTCTCAATTGCCTACTCAGCCCAAAGTAACAGCTGTTGGCAAGTGTTATCCTTCGTTTTATCTCAGTACTCAGTACATCGTTGAAAGAGTTAATGCTGGATCTCAGGTAGACGAAGTCCTTAACAACCTCGAAGGAGATGTTGTCAACAGTGAGGTGGTTTCCAAGACGCTAGGACTGTTTATTTGTTGACACTAGGTATTTCGTCTTATCTGCATTCACTGCAAGACCCATTCGACTCGACCCTTTCGCTAATCTGGAGAATGCTGCGCTGACTTCGCGCGTATTATGGCCAATAATATCGATATCATCAGCATACGCCAGCAGCATAATACTTCTGTAGAATATCGTGCCACACTGCGTCTCAAATCAGCAGCTCGGATGATCTTCTCCATCATCAGGTTGAAAAAGTCACACGATAAGGAATCACCTTGTCTGGAACCTCGTTTGGTATCGAATGGAGGAGTGAGATCCTTCCCGATCGTAACTGTGCTGCTGGTGTTGCTCAGTGTCATTCTGCAAAGACGGATGAGCTTTGCAGGAATACAAAATTCAAACATGGTGGAGTATAGATGATTCCTTATTGGAATGTCGAATGCGGCTTTGTAATCGACAAAAATATGGTGTATGTTGTTTCTCTAGGGTCTTCTCCAAAATTTGTCCTAGCGTAAATATCTGGTTTATATTGGATTTGCCAGGTCTGAAGCCACACTGATAAGGTCCAATCAGCTGGTCTACGATGGGCTTCAGTCTTTCACATAATACGCTCAACAGGACCTTATATGCGATATTAAGAAGGCTTATCCCACGGTAGTTGGCGCGATTGTTGTTCTAGTGGATTGGGCAGAGCACACTGAGGTTCCAATCATTTGGAATGCATTCTTCCGACCATATACTGCAAAGAAGTTCATGAATGCATTTAAATAGAGCTTTGCCTCCATTCTTGAAGAGTTCAGCAGGTGTAAGCCATCGGCTCCTGCAGCTTTGTTGTTTTTAAGCTGAGCTATAGCTTTCAAGACTTTACTGTGGTCGGGCAGCGGAACTTCAACGCTGTCGTCCAAAATTGAGGTTTCTGTGGTATCATATCTATTGCCGGGATGTTGTCGTCGTCACCATTCCGAAACCTAGAAAAGTCTTCCCTCCACATCATCTGTGTACATGATATCTGTCACTAGATTCCCAATATCATCCTTGCAGGAAGAGGCCCCGGTCTTGAAACCATCGGACAGGCGTCTTATTTTTTCAAAAAATGTTCGGACCTCATTCCTTTCACCATGCATCTAAATTTACTCGCACTCATGCCCTTCCGCTTCTCTTTTCTTTCGCCTGAAAATGCGTCTCTTTTCCCTCCTCTTCTCTTTGTATCGCTCTTTAGCAGCATGCGTTACAACCGACTGCAGGGTGGCTTTGTAGGTTACGTCTTTTTCTACAGTGGCGTCACGATACTCGTGATCGTGCCAGTGGTTTCGGCGAGGGCGGTGATATCCAATCAGCTCTTCGGCAGCCGTACGCATAGAGTGGGAAATATGATTGCACTGCGCGCATATATTGTCGATCGGAGGAGTGCTTTCTTGAAGCTTTTCAGCTTGAGTGCTTTCTTGAGAGTCAAGTAGCATATATTATATTGAAGAATTTTGCCTTGGATTATGGCAAGTCGCTCGTTCACAGGTGTGCATCGCAGGACATGATGCCGTAGTCTCTTGCCAACCACGAATCCGCATCCAAATTCGTGCTTTTACGCATGGCCGCTGTAGTAGATATCACAGGATGCTTGCCGTAAGCAACCCTGTCCCTTCCATCGCATTTCTTGGATTGCAGTGATATCAGATTTGTATCTTTCTAACATATCCATCAGTTTGATAGAGGCGCCATCCCAATTAAGGGTTCAGACGTTCCAAGTGCATATCCGTAAATCATTGTCAGTTTTACGTTTACAATAGCCGTCATCAGATTTGGGGATAGTTTTTATCTTTATTCTTTCGCGTTTCATTGAAATTGTTTTTTACGTGGTGGGCTTCAAACCCGACATGCTTCAAGGCATGTAGCCTGCCGCTTAGATTAGCCATCAAACTAACGGTTGCCAGTTTGCCGCTTCTGGAGAACACCACGGAGAGGTTTAAGTCGACTTGAGTCGAGTTCGACATGGATAATGCTGGCCTCATCAGGTTGAGGTAGCCAGACAAGTTGCAATGTGAAAGTCGCCCCCTTGACCCTCACATGTTGCCTAGTGAGGTTCGTCCTCCTTCAGCTCGTTTCTTTTAAAATCACACGTTATTTTGCTTAAAAATAATTATATGATACACGGTATAAAATATATGATTGAAAGGCAAATAACCTTCTCTTCGATATCGCTTCGACATCGCTTCTTTGTATGGACTTTGGAGCACCTGCAGAATGACGGCGGAATGATTTTGATGAAAAGAAAGTTATTTTTGCATTTTGATCTTGTAGGCTATTTCACATCATAAGAAGTGCCGTTTCTTTGTGAGGTGTCGTTAAACCGCACTTAATCAAAATATTATTTACCATATTGCTAGAGCACATCGTAAATGCGTTGCAAAATTGGTTTGAAGGGATAGGCCACTGCAGCACTGGCCAAATCAAATGAATTTATATTCCACAATCACTTGCAAAGCTTATAATAAAACAAAACTCATTGCAAAATATTGAAAAACTAATAAACCCGTATGGCGTTAAAACGCCAAAATGAGAAAAAGAAATCTAGTTTAAGATTGTTTTGTTTTTATTATTAGAACTGTTATAATTTTTTAACATATTTCTGAGTAAACTACCATTTGATGTTGCAAAACTTTCACTGTTGGGTAGGATAAGCTGCATACTCTTTTTTACTTCAAATTTTCACGACATCAAAAGAGCGGATTCGACTTAATGTCAAATATTATTAGCCGTGTGCGAATTCTGGTGCTGGCAACTTTTATCAACGACTGTCTTAGACTCTTATTAATAATCATAAAAAATAACAGAGACCGGAACTTGAAAACGTTGCATTTTAAGTGGAAAAAAAAAAAATGTTTCCAATGGGCGAACTTTATTTTTGGTATAAGAATTCGCTGACCAATGCTTGCACCGATAAGTTAAATGCATTCGACAGTATTATTAAAAGGATTAAAAATCTGCAGTCGGATTCTATTGATAAGTCCTTTCACTGTATTAAGATTCCTCATCAGCATAACAATTGCATCTGTTTTGAGCGTAAAGTGGTGTCACGAAAGACCACTTACCTACTTTAGGGCTATTAAGGAACTCCGTTGGGAAGTTTATTTGTGCGACACTTCATCAAACACGGTTGTACAAATGCTTTCATACAAAACTTCAAGATAAGATAATAGTACAATTACTAAAAAATTCATTTTGAAACCATACTTCGTCCGTTGGTGCAAGAATAGCGTTTTCTTGAATAGTATCACTGTTTATGTCGTTTTGTAGATCGTCATTAATAAAATCAATCCACAATCCATGATCTAAAAGGAGCTGATCAAGAATTAACCTGTCGCATATACCTTGAAAATTCCTTTTCGCCTTTGTCTAATCGGATGTTTTTTTCAAGCTTCATTGTTTTTACGTAAGATCACAATTTTCTGTTGTTACAACGTGTCCAGAATAAGAGATTTCTGAAACTGTTTCCTTAAAATCATCAGAAAATACAACTTTTTTTTTTAAACAGTTTACGAATATCTGGTAATATCGCGAAACACACGATCAATTACTGTCAGTGCTACTGCAGGAATCATACTTGCTTCATCAATAATGATAAGATGGGCATTATCAAAGTAGATTCCGTGCTCAAAATTGGGCTTCAGGCGTTAAGCCGATACAGATGTATCTCAAGAAGAGGTCTAGGAAGTTTGAATTGTCTGTGCAAGTTACGTCCTCATTCAACGAAGCTAGCGGCGATGCCAGTAAAGGCTACTGGAGTAGCGATTTTGCATGAACTTGCTCTTTTGCGGGTGGTACATAAATATATCATTTATTTGAATATTTTTCGCTTTGCTCAACTGCTTTAATTATACAAAAGAATGATTTTGAAAAATTTCAGAAAAAAAATATCACATGCTTTTAGGCATCCCATAGAAAACTTACTTTCTTTGCAGAAGATTGTTTTGCTTTTTTTGTTTTAATACACAATACTTTAGAAAAAATAAGACCCTATTGCACATCTGCAAACCAAGACCTTTATATTGATACCCCATTTATGAAAATCGTATTTTCGGTATACATTTGATGGTCATCACAAAAAAAGCACTTGCGTAATAATAATATAGAAGATTGTTTGTAAAAAGTGCCGAGTAAAGGCGGGTACACAGAAGGAAGATACACAAGTGCTGAAAGTTTCAATTTCGAAATATCAACATATGATTTTTCTATTAATAGGCCGAAGTTTGTTAATGGGATTAATAAGTGTAAAGATTTATTGTTTCTATTGTTATTGTTTCTGAAATAATCCGTGTTTAAAATGCTAGTCTCAAGACAAAATAATTCTTATGCCTTCTGTGCAAAATAACTTTAATTAAGATTCTTTTATGAGTATCTAAACATTATTCGATCATTATATTTATTCAGTCTCTCGTAAAAACTGAGATTTCTTAATAAAAGCTACATTAAGATCACAAAGACATATTGTTCATCTGAAAATATTTATGTTAACCTGTCAGTTTTATAATTTCACTAATTTATGGTTATTCTTAACAAACAGTTCTACTCTGTAAATTAATATACTTATATATTGATGATATATCATTTGACAGTTGTAAAAAATAACGTGAAGTCTTTTGTGGTTTTTCTTCTTTTTAATTCATTGTAACTTTAACTGAAATTCTCGCACAACCAAACAGCTTTAACTCTTTCAACTCCATTGAAATTGATTAAGTAATGTCCATAAATATATTCAATAGCTGAATAAATCCATCGAACTTTGTTTAGGTTATTAACATTAGTATAGCAGGGTCTGATAAGAGGGGGATAAAATACCTTTCAAAATTTTTTGAGATTTTTTAAGTGTCATATCTTGGCTTTTTCAGCAGAATATATTAGGTAACGGCTCAAGATTGAGTTTCAATAATAAAATTAAAATTTTTGGAGATTGCTTATTGAATTTTAATTAAATGTTATTAAGAAAAGTCAAACGCAACTTTAAAATTTCAAATTTATAACTCATAAACTTGTCCAATTAAAAGATAAAGGTAGGCCTGTGTACTGATAAGTGGGATATTTTTGGATTTAAGTGCTAGTAAATAAAGCTAAAAAACTATTAAGGGCAGTTTTTAAGGCAAAAGTGATTTGAATGAAAACCGAATAAAAAGAATTAAGGCAATATTCTGAGGGTATCCGATCAAATCTGATCTGATCTGATCTGATTGATGGAGAGTTAATGAAGTATGCAAGCGGCACTTAGCTTGAGAAATGCTATGCCATATTTTAAATTCCCTGCATTCTCCTCTACAATCTTCTTAAGTCTGTTTTGTCTGAACCAGTAGCTTCCGGTAGCACTTCAAAAATATGTTAACCAAAGATAGATATCGCCAAATAACTTCCGTTTGCATGTGCTTAAGAGATCAAATGATCATGTTCAACGTTGTCAAACATTCATCATTAAGCACACGAACCAGCGAGAAACGAGAGAACAAAGGTATTGCTGACGATCATCAGAAATTCATTGTGTCTCGTAACATTCCAATTTCAATGGGCCTCATTAAATCCTCTTCAGCTTCATTCGATATGAGTGGCTTTTACCGCCGATTTATTGTCACGTTTAGGGTTCAGCCAATCCATTTCAAAGAGACTCTCTGGGTCTATTAATTTTACGAGCATAACTAAAGATCGTTTTAATAACTGTTAGCAATTGTTGTTTAGGTCATAGTAGTACAAAAGTGGAATCAAAACAAAAACAAAAATATAAACAGCGTGAGTCTGAGCCAACTAGCTTAGAGATTATCTGAGGTTTAAGTTGTCAGAGCGAATTTTAAATATTCGCTTGGGATTTAGAGAAGGAGAGAGAAACCCTAAATAGGCCACAAAATGTAAACTACTCTCAACTGATAGATAAATAGCTTGAGAAGGAAAGTTCATCAAAATCGTAGGGTAGTAGTTGAAAAAAGATCGGCCAATGAAATTTCCTCTTTTACCGGCACTTTATTGCTATGAATAGTTTTCGAAATCGAAAAGCCAATTCAGCCTCCTCTCTGTTTTTTTTTGCTGGCGCAGAGCAATCGTTTTCTGTTTTGTTATTTCCACTCTTTCGGTCTCTCAGCAACACGATGATCATCACGTGTAGCAGACCGGCAGCAGCCACTCTGGCATCATTTGAGCAGATCAGCCGGCAGATCCCCAACCCAAACTCGCCGTATCTTCACAAATCCAATTTGAAATCCAACGATTCAGTTAGTCGTAAACAAACGAAACGATTGCAACGCTCGTTAGTGTGACGCGCGGAAGGCAACAAAATTCAAGAATCTTAGAGTCTATGTAGATTGCTTTCGTAAATCTTGTGTTTGAATGTCTCTAAAAATATCTCAACGAAAAAAATATCTCAACATTCTGTAAGATCGCAAAACATTGAACGTGCGTCGTCGCATCTTTTGGAAATTTTTTGCTATTTCGGTGCAACGCAGGCCAACCCTCGCTCGATGATGCCTGGATTGTGTTAACATTGTGTTCCCGGCATTGCAGTGTAAGAAGTGCGTTCAGATTGGATTAAGTGTGTGTTTGTGTTGTTCCCGCCTGTTGGTTAACGGTTCTAAAGAAACAGCGGGCGTCGCTATTTTAATACATTTACGCCGCTTTAGCGCGAGTGCATTTCTTGGCACTGAGCCCCACATGAAGTTGCAGTTAGTTCAAAAATAAATATCTGTCCAGAATAAAGAGCAGCAGCAAATTAGTGAAAAGTGAAGTTCGTGCTGTTCTATTTATAAAATATTAATGTGAATATACGCAAAGTGAAGTGGTACAACATATTTTAAAGTATTTGCAATGTGTTCGAAGATATGCCATTAATGTAAGATTAAGATACGCAGATAGTTTTATTATGGTTCAGCTTTATAAATTATTGCAAGATGGCTTCCAGTAAAGCTGACATATCTATTGCGACTAATTCTGTTTGCAACTTAATGTCGATTGTTGCTGTTATCTTTTACAATACGTACGATTTTGGTGTGGGTTACATCGCTTAGATTTGTGGACAAGAAGAGTGGAGAATGTAAGGCTCTGGATACAAATTTGAAGGTAACTTAAACACAGTTGTTGCATTATCTTTTGGCAGAGGCATCGTAAGCATTTTTCATCCAGTGTGCCTGAAAACAGTTCAGGTAAATTATTTAAAAAATGCACATTTTCAAAACGGCGCGCTCTTTATTTGTGGATCCGCGTACTTTAACCCTCTGAATCCTAACTTGTAATGTTTGACTTGAAATGATGTTTTTATATTCTTGCCTTGTGAAACTTTTTTTTTTATGTCAAACTTAAAAATAAACTAAATGTTCTGAAACAGCTACACATATTCATAAATTAAGACATAGACATATGTAATGCCTTGAGTTTACAATGTTTATCCATTACCCTAAAACAAATAAGATTTTTAAATACTTACTCCACTCCTATTTTCTGTATTTATTAATGATATTTTTTCTGTTTGTGAATATGCAACTGTTCATGCTTATGCGGATGATATTCAACTGTATCTCTCTCGACTTACAGGATTCTTAGAGGATTTGACTTATAGACTGAACCACGATTTGACCTTGTTAAACAACTGGGCTGTTAATAACCTGCTCCTTATAAATCCCCTGAAAACTAAAGTTCTGCCAATTGCAAGAAGCGCTTCATGCTTCATTGATATTCCCCGCTTTTCATTGGTGATAAGTAGCTTGATTTTGTGCATAAAGCTAAAAATCTAGGATTTATAATTAACTCTAAGCTGACCTGTACAGACCACATTAATAATACGATTGGTAAAATATATGGGACTTTACGCTAATTACGCAATTCTCGGGACTACACGCGTCTTGAGACTCGTCGAAGACTAGTTGTGCAGTTAATTATGCCGCACATAACATACTTTGATGTTGTATATAGTCAGCTTGACTCACAATCACAACACAAACTCTTGGTAGCATTCAACAACGCGGATAGATATGTGTATGGAATCAGTCGTTTCGATCATATCTCTCAAAGAAGTAAAGGAATTCTTGGGTGTGGGTTACTGGAATATTTAAAAATTCGGAACATTATATGTTTGCAAACACTTATACATACTCAAAGCCCTGAATATCTCTACGTGAAACTTCAGTTTTTTCAGTCCCAACGGTCAACTAATCTTGTGGTTCCTAGGGTTAACTATCTCAACAGCAGCAGACTCTTATTCATCAGCACCATTAGGTTGTGGAATTCATTACCAAGCTTTATAAAACAAATAACCTCATGAACCAGCTTCAAACATGCCATTTTTGAATACAATAGCTCTTTAAATCAATTTACCTAACTTCTTTAACTATGTTTATCTTTCTTTTCTACAGTTTTATCTGTACTTCGAAATCTCACCTCTCTCTGTCACCTTTAGTCTTATTTATTTGCCATTTTTTATACTCTTTAAGTAATATAAAATCTAAAATGTACCTTAATAATAATATTATATTTTGTTTTTCATATTTAACTTAATTATATTTTTTGTATTTAATATATTCTTAATATTAATGTTTAATTTAAATGAAATTTTGTAACCAATGTATATTTCTTATGTAGTACTATAAAAGACTAAGTCTTATTGTACACCACTGTTCGTAATAATAATAATAATAATAATAATAATAAAAGTTTTTACAGATTTTTTTTAAGCTTACTTATGGTGTTTTCGTGTCTACAAAAAAATGTTGCCCTACCACAGTGCAACATTATTCAAGTGTTGCACCCAACCCTGAAAAAATGCAGGTTTTGAACACAAAACACTGCCCTGCTTACTCAGTCAGCTGATATATTTGTGTGCGCCAAAAAAAAATTTGATATATTAAAAATATTATAAAGTGTCAAATTATGAATGCATATATTTATCCTTGTCTAGTATATATATTTCATAATATTTTCGCTTAAAACAATCAGCTGATTTTCAGGGCAACATTCTCCCTTCATAAAGTTTCGCAGGTCAAGAAATGTGTCTTTTTTGCCTTATATAAATGTAATATTTTAAGAAACGAACACAGATTTGTTTTACCCGTTTGCATTTATTTTACAATCGAACACGAAAAAAGGAGAGCACATTTTTGGTAGAAACGAAAACACCATTACTAAGGTATAAATTAACATTGTTACTCCATTTATAACTCTCATAAGGACTTGTGGTAGATAGAGAATAGTATGCCTACTGATCAAAAACATATCCGGAATTTCCCATTCAATCAAATCTCGCTTGAGATATTGTCAATTTTTTTTTTATATTAGTACATCTGTCATCTAGAGCTCAAATATCTTTAAGTCTCATTTGCCGAAGCTTGCTACGACTTAAGTTACGCGGAAAAGGCGGTTCTAAAATTAGCCAGAAAAGTATTTTCGAGATTGGAGGCAGCTTCGGAAAATGTGTATTGCTTGCAATGGAGACTACTTTGATGGAAATAAAATGAATATCGATGAATAATTGAACCGTTTTCATTATATTAAACAATTTTATTTTATTCCGGATATTTTTTGATCATAAGGTATACATATATTCTAGATCAGCATCACGAGCCGAGTTGACACAGTGATGTCCGTCGTCTAGATTACAGCCGTCATATGGAAACTCTCGTTATGAAATTTAATAAAATGGGTATATCAACAAGAGCTAGGTTTTTTTAATAAAACGAAGAGCAAAGATCTCTTGTTTCTCTTTAACTTTTTTTTTTAATTATAGAGTAAACACATGGAGACTATATATGAAATGCAATACCTTTCCAATGGCTAATTCAACTTAACTTGTTGACCTTAATCCTTTTATCGAAATTTTCAATCATTCTTTCGCATTTTTGGGGCTATAAGTCCAGGGGAAACCACGCTGAACTGATGCTCATAAGACCAAGCGATTAGATTTTAGCCGCAGACACATGTGTTGTTCTGAAGAATGGCTAAATTTTATTTTTCGGATGAAACAAGTTTAATCCCGACAGGCCGGACTGTTACGGTTGTGCGATTTGAACAAACACGGCTGGGTACGTTCATAACGCGATTTCGTTGGGGGAATTGTAATGATTTGGGAGCTTTTTTGTACTTTGAAGCAACACCAACTTGCCTCATCACAACGAAAATGTTCTCCGAACCCTACTAGAAGTTATTCGAATATATATTGCTGTCTTGTTACATTTATAAAAGAGCCAGAAAGTTCATTTCCTAGCAAGAGAATGCCTCCACATATATTTCAATCGAGAGAGTAGATTTCTTCAAAAACCATCAACTTGCTGCAATGGCTTGAGTGCAGTCTAATTTGTAGCCCTGTCGAGAACCCTTACGGCATACTTGCTGGTAAAGCGTGCTCTAATGGGAAACAGTACAACATTGTTATCGAACTCAAATTTTTTGATCGAGTAAGTTTATCGTGTTTTATACCAACTACTCAACACAAATTCAAGGTAAATATTTGAGTCGTATTGGTTTAATGTTGTTCTTAAAAGATATGAAGTGTTTGTGAAATATCTATCGAGTGGTTGTGTGATGCCAGCCGTGTTTTCAAAATGAAACGTTTCACCCCACAAACGTTATAATGCGTGTTTTTTTGTGTGTGGGTTTTAATGCGTTCTTATTAGTTTTTTTGGCATTTTTCAATTCATTGCAACAAATGCGACCGGCCATATCACTTGAAATGCGTCGACATGGGCAATCGTGGCTACTACACCTGTCGAAACTGCGACTCTGACCTCGATATTAGCGATGAATAATAAATTTGGATTCGATGACTTTTATTCACTATTTTAGTTTCTTGTTGACTAAGGAGCCTGCCCGAGGCCATTAAACTGATTTATGTTGATGTTTATACATTAAACGGAAAGATTCTATTGGTGAAATGCTTCACCTTGCCATTTTTCAAAATCGAAAATGAACATTTTCGAAGTATCTCCATTATTTTTTCCAACATTTTTCCAAATTTTGTTTTTTTTTCCAAAAACTGTTTAAATCCAAGCACATAGAAATTACGAATAATGTCCATTCTTGCGATTTAAGCCAAAAACCTATCAAAAATTGAAATTTTTGGGGATAGTGAGCCCCAAAAAAAAAAAAGGGAAACGCTTCACCCTACCGCACTCTACAAAAATATACAAAAATTTAGATGCATACTTTGGACATTTTTCTTGATATTCAAAGAGTTATATGTTAAAAACATTCAATATAAAAGATATACAGATTGCTAAATGTGGATATCTCGCCTTTTTGACAAGCCCGGCTAGAAAATGCATAGCTTTCGATATAAAAACGATAACTCAAAAAATCCCACGGGATATTAAAATCAAAGCTTGAAATTATAATAAAAAAAATATTTGACAAAAAAAATTTAATTTAAATTGCTTAATTCTTCAACCTCATAAGACGAGCATTCACCATAGAAGCTACATTGCCGAAGTTTAACCGATAAGTTCTGTCGCGGTAACGTTTATCTTGTTACCGTAGAAATTCATCTTTTAGAAACTTTTACACCCTGTTGGTATTCTGCAACCAAGCGTTACCGGTAAATATTGTTACCATCTCTTTAGGTGGTAACAAGAAAAAAGGTGACATTTTTATAGCTTGGATTATGAGAGGTGCTTGTGTTTTGAGTAATTAATTTACTTTTAAAATCCTTAAAATTGGAGCAAATAAAAATAAAAAACATGTTAAATTCACTGTTGCTGCTTCTTCAGCACTTTTCAGTGAATAGCAATTTATAATAATTCACTGTGTAATATTAATTAATATAAAATGCATACATAAATTAAATATAGATGACACCGCAGCTGCGCGGTGTAGCGCGTGCATATTTCCTGCTAAGGATAAGAAATATTATATTAATAGTTAACGAAATAATATTAATTCTATGTACTTGCTTCTCAATTTCTATTGTTCATATTTCGCCAAGCAAGAAAATAGTTTTATTTCAATAAGGTGAGCTTGTCACATTTGACAGCGTTACCGAGTGCATAGAATACCGATTTCTAAGACTGGTAAGGCACAGAATCGATCTGCAACAGATTTATTATCTGTTAAAGATAGTATTATAAATCTAGCGTTATACTATATAATAAATATAATAATTATAATAATAATAATAATAATAATAATAAGCTGGCTATTTCAGCCCTTGAAAGGACTTTGACCGAACTTCTTATGATCAAATTGTGTTGTGCGTGTTATTAAATGTTTGTACACAATTAATCGAAAACTGGACCTACTAGTTTTATGCCGACTCCGAACGGCTAATATGCGTCTTCTCAATAAGCTATATATGGCAATATTTACTCTCTGAGGTTTGCCATTGTCTGCAGAGAGGTATCTGCCGAACAGAAAAATTAATTCAAACGAAAAAACTTTCTGTGTAAGCTGGAAATTGAATCAGGGGTCTTGTATGGGTCACGCATTCTACCCACTGCGCCACGGCAGCGACAATAATAAATATGTATATACAATGAAAATTGTAATTTTTATGATTAATACGGAACTTACTTGCCGTGACACATGGGGTCTTTCGTGTCCAGAAAAAAATTTCAATAGGTCCGTACTACAACACAGTTAGAAGCAGACTGTTTAACTCTTGGTCAGGTTGCAGGTAACTGCTGTCCCAAACTTTTTTCAGCGTACACCCAGCCTCATCTAATTATCCGTGAGAATTACCGTCAAAATAAAAAAATGTTTGAACCCTATGTGTCACGCGAAGGGTTAAGGGGAGGTTCAAGTAGAAATCGACGGAAAAATTTTTGTGTTTTGCTTTATTTTCATCATTAAAATCTTGAAAATATGTAGTCAAAAGGATATTTCCCTATCTAATTTATTATATGAGTCATAGCCAACAAACATTACTTACGATTTTTTTATTTGTCAAACTTTAAATACGTTTTTCTCGAAACACCTTTCTTCGCGATATACACGATTCCGCTTCAACGACTGGACCGCTTTCGATGTTTGACGGCTTAAATTAAAGCTTATTGAACTGAGGGGGCCTTCAGGAAGCGTTTCTTTAAAAAAAAAAATTATTATTATTATTTTTTTAACGTTAAAGCAAAATAAATAGGAGGAAAAACAGGGGTTTTTTTAAAGGGCGGTAATTTATTTTAAAAAAGGTTTTATTAAAATCGGAAATCTACAAGGCCCCCAAATTTCATATAGGTTAACATTTTTTTTGTTTTTTTCGTTTAAGATCACTTGGCCGGGCTGTTGAGTGTACAGCGCACATCGGCTATCGCCGCGCACGGTTTTGATCAGCGAGACCTTCAGCCGCCATTTTGAATTGTTTTTAATCGAAAAAAATTGAATAATGTTCTTGAAATATACATTAATAAATGCCACAAAAGATTTTTTCAAAAAAGATTTATGTTCGCTTGAAAAAAAACCTGCAATTACGTTATGTTTCTACTAGAACCTTAAGTTTGAAAAAAACATGCATGATCCTATGTTTTTAAAGCCAACCAAAATTCCGAGTTGTTTTCTTCATTAACACACTTGGTCTAATGCTCAACAATTAGTTCCAAAACTCTTTTGTTTCACAAGTTTGGCAAAAATAGACATGCATATTAACGAATTATTAACTGTATGTGTCAAAATTTCAAAGCAATCTGACATTTTTTTTTCTTATGATATTTTTTATGCTTTGCTCAGCTGTCTGCGAATTTTACTTTAGAGATAAGGATGGATCCATGGAGATAAATGATTCATTGTCACAAACCGCATGAAAAAAATACCCTTTTATTTCGCTGAAACAGTGCACCTCTGAATTTTCGCCTCGTTGTTGTTATTTTTGATCGATTGTTAATAAATGCGGTACCCTTTTCGAACACAGCTTTCTCATAAACGAAATGGCGAACAGACTGCCTTCTAATATCTTTAAGGTGTCAGCTATTTCATTGCAACTTCAATTTACGATAGGCCAAAACTGTAGACTTTTAATATTTTAAGAAATTTGGCCGACCAGAGCGTTCAACACCATCGGTGTTAATACACCCAAGTTTAAAATTAGCAACCACTTCTCTAGGATTTGGCTAGAATCGCAACTTTTCTTGGACGCTATTTTTTCCCATTAAATATCAATGCTTTATCGATACACAAAATCCATATTTTCCATTGTTTTGGAAAATTCAAAAGTAATATCAGATTGCAATGAAATTTTGAGAAATGTCATATGAAAGTTAATACTACTCCTACGAACTTATTGATTGAAGTGTTATGTAAACGTTAATATAAATATAATAGACTCGATGTTATAACGTAATAAAAGCAAAGTTGTCAACGAAACGTGAGGTTATTAAACAATCTGTTTGTTTTTACGGTAATCATGTTATTTGCCGAGTATACACGGAGAGAAAAAATCAAGCATTCTATGCTTGAATCAAGCAAGTAGGCCATCAGTTACACTCAAGCGTATATTTTTCAATTTAAGGGGGGTTATATACCCAGAACCATTTTCTTAAAGCTTCAAGTCTCAAGAATATGTGGTTAAAATTCCATGTCAATATCTCAAAAAATAACAAAGTTATAGCACAGTGAATGCACTGCCTTCAAGAGCGCGCAGTACTGGCTCTTATTTTCAAACGCGATTTTCTCGAAACCATGTTTTCAAAGTCGGTGACCAAGATTTCTCGAAACTCAGTGAACCTATCCTTATGATTTTTTTGCAGGCTTATTTAAGGTATAATATACGTGTAACAACCAAAAACAGGAGCTGTTTACAAAAATTTTTTTTAAGATATAAGAAGTAATTATTTTTTTTTTAATTTATGCAGGCTTATTGTACATAAAAAATACTTTATAAAAATATTTTTTTTTTTTTAAATAAAGTTCTGGTTTTTATATGACATTTTAAAGCATAGACCTTATATTAAGCATTCCCCCTACGCAAGACCCCCGGGGTTTTTTTTTAATTATGGCGGAAGTTGAAGTAAAAAGTTCGAAAAATAGATACATTTTCGCGCGCTTTTTTGTTTATATAAAAAAAACAAAAAAACTAGATGCTTGAATTTAGGGGGATGTTTAAAGGATAAAATGACGAATAAAATTAAAAAAAAATCATTGAAATTGAAACAATAGATTTCGAGTTATCTATCGAAACGTTTTAAAAAAACTAGTTTCAAGGAAATCGCGTTTGAAGTTTTTTGTTTCTTGTATGTATAAGTTAACGAGAACCGTTATAACTTCTGTGTTTTTTTAAATATCGATTTAAAAATGTGTATGTATGTTCTTAAAACTATAAAGAAAACATTAAACAAAAAATTTATTTTCGAAAAGCTTACACGTACCTTAATTCATAATAATCTCGTACTTGTCATAGGATTCTTTCAGGCAAAATAGGCAAAATAATGACAAATTCTTGTCGAAAATCGTTATTTTACGTTCGGAAGTCCACCATTTTGTGAAAAATTTTCAAAATCGGCTATGACAATTACGAGTTTTAAGTATCTAGTTTAGTGATACATATAATTTTTTTTTTTTGTTTCAAATGAATTTAGGAGGAGCAACCTTGGTTACATTTTTTTCACCATTTTTTCAAAGCGCTCTAAAAAAAATGCTGTATTTACCTTAATATTATTTTTTTAATAAAAAAAAAACTAAACATACTTTTGAATGTGTATATTTTTAGGTATAAAACCCTCATTTAAAAATATTCCTTAGGTTTCCTTAAACTAATTCACAAACATGACCTTTTTTCGGCGTCTGGATATATGACCCCCTTAAGCATCATTTTGCTAGAATTAAGCATATTTAAAAACACATGATATGAAAACAAAAATGTTTCATTCAAGAAACATTTGCTTAAAACCCTAGAATATCTTTTCTAAATTCAAATTTAATATCTACTTGAAGTGAGGAAAATTTGTTTAATTCAAGTAAACAATTTCCTGAAAACTAGAATAATTTGCTTCATTTAAGAAGTTTATTTTTTCTTGAATTGAGAAGAATTTGCTTCATATAAGTAAACAATTTCCTCAATATTAGAATGCTTTGATTTTTCATATTAAGAGAGGAATTAGCTTGATCCAAGTAATTAATTTTCCGAAAATTAGGAAGTTTTGTTTGATATATACGATCTTGTATCTGAAAACAGTAAAAACTTAACTTATCTTATTTTCAAAGATTTTCTGATATAATATAAACTATAATATAAATTATTTGATATCTTTTGATAAATTAATAAATTTATTAATTGTGGAAAATTAATTGTGATTAAATAATGAATTATATATCTTTAGATGAGAGTTGGGAAAGTGATTTTTTTTTCACTCATAATTTGAAAGCTAAAGGTTGAAAGAATTAAGATTGAAAGTACTTGTACAATTTTACATACTTGAATCAAGCAATTCTGAAAAAATTTTGTATATCCTTAAATCAAGCAAAATAATTGATTAATTCAAAAATATTTTTAAAAATCAACTCTGCCTTTGCTTTAATTAAGACAATATTTTCTTGATTCAAGTCCTGTTCCAAATTCTACAATCAAGTATTGTATTCTTGTTTCAACCAATCTTTTTTCTCAATTTTAGTTTTTAGTGCTTGATTTTAGGAAATAAAGTTTAATTTTAAATTTTCTTAGACTAAGCAAAATATTTACTTAATATTTACTTAATAATATCTACTTAATAATATTAAGAATATTATTACTCTCCGTGTATGTATTATACTTACATTATGATATAATACGGTAGCATTGTATATTTGTTTCAAGGAGACACTTGCACTGAGAAAATAAAATTATATTTGTACCATATCACTTCATCCTATTCAAAGTGTGGTAACAACTACTGGTATCTTTATAGCCTCGAGCTTACTGTGTAAAGACAATATTAAATTGGTCTCAAGGATTTTAAGTCTCATAAGAAGGCATTATAGGCATGGAAAAGTACACGTTGTGTCAAATAATATCCCGGGATTGCCTCCAGTGCCCGTGTAGTAGCTCGTAGCGGAATATCGTTGAAAAAGTATCCTTTCAATTTCATTTTCAATTTCGGGAACAAACAAAATTCGCATGGTGCTGTTGTCTTGATCCTAGCTGAAAAACTTTGTACGGTATTGAAATCCTTTGCTATAAGAGGCTGTATGGAAATTCAATATTTAAGCGTGTATCTAAAAAATAAAGGTCAATTTCGAAAATGAGCCAAATCGGATGAAAACCACGCCTACCTCCCATACAAAGTGACTTTATCACAAAATAAAAGCGAATATAACTGTTAAAACTATGACAGTCGAAGATAATTGTTTACTAGTTTTTTTAATTTTTATTTTGGCTTTTGCGTTTGGTAAATTTAGGTTAATTTAAGGAGTTCCCTGGGGGCCGTTAATTAATTTTTTTTATTTTTATCAGGTGACCATAAACCGAAGCTTTAATGACGTTCCATAAAATTTACCACAGTGGTTATATGTATATGGTCATCCAATTATAATTTCATGCAATGTTTTTACACTGTTGCATTTTCAGTGCATTAATCGGGTTCCTCCGTGGCACAGTGCGCTTTTTTCGATTTTAGGATGACATTTGGTTTTTTTTTTCTAAATTTTATAAAAAGAACAATTTCATTCATCAGATTATAAAACATGTATTATGAATGTGATATTGGAAACTTGATGTGTTGTATGGGTTTTTTTATAAAATTCGTCAAAGTTGAAACATTTTTAACAAAAATAAGCTCAATAAAAACCAACAAAAGAGAGTCATTTTTAAACAATAATATCTTCGAGCACAAAGTATGTTTCAAGGTTTTATTTTTTGAATTTTTTTTATATCTGAACCCTCATTGAATTTATTGTAAAATATAATAAAAAATATTAATTAATAAAAATAGAAAAATCGTAGAAACATGACTGCAAATTTTTCAAGAAATGAAAATTTAAGTAAAATTTAGTAGAAAATATCTAGAAAATATAGCATAATTAAAGTCAAAGGCTATAGCTATCATAAAATATAGTACTTTTACCTTCTGTTTCTGTAAAAATCTGCTGCTTCCAGCAGTCACTAAGAAAAACCACTTAATTTGAAAAAAGTCTTAAAAATCAATTTTTGCCTTAAAACGCACTTGTTTTCAAGACGATTTTAGACTTGTTTTCAAGACGGCCGTAATTTTCAAGCAATCATCACGAAATTCGATATTTAAGCTTGTATATAAAAAATAAAGATCAAGTTGAAAAATGAGCCAAATAAGATGACAACCACGACTACCTCCCATACAAAGTGACTTTATCAAAATCTCTTCGAATTCCACAAAAATTAATATAAGCACTTGAAATTTTGCATATGAGTTTTGATATTTAATATACATTCTAAAGATGAAATTCAACCAAATTGGATAAAAACCACGCCTACCTCCGATATAAAGTGACTTTATCAAGAAGGTAAAATCTCTTTAAATTCCACAAAAATTAATGTATGGACTTGAAATTTTGCAAATAAGCTTTAATGTTTAATATACGCATGAAACCACGCCTACTTACCATATAAAGTGACTTAGTCAAAAAACAAAAACGAATATTTTCATTTAAAACTATGACGGAAATGTTTTTACAAATAAACATTTTATTGGCTGCTTAAGACTTGGAATATACTTTGGTTCGGCCCTGGGGGTATTTTAACTTCGGTCCAGTGGAGGATCATTTCTTACCATATATTATATATTGTTTTGTTTTTAAAATTAAATTTTTTTAATCTACTTCATTTTAAAGATACAGAATATTTTTGGGAGGTTTATGTAAAAGTGGGCGGATTTTTGTAATGATGTGACATTTGTAACATTTGTAATGATGATATGAAGCTACCTACCAAATATCAATGAAATTCACTGTACGAATCGAAAGTTATGCCATTTTAAACCATTATATACATGAATGTTATATGGGAGGTAGGCGTGGTGATTGACCGATCATGCTTATTTTCAATACTAAACAACGTATTGATAATAGTAATATACACACCAAGTTTCATTCGCTATGATTTCTCTGTTTGTTCGTAATCGTAATTTTAGCACAGATGGACAGACGGACGATCGGACGGACAGACGGAGAGACGGACACGGCTAAATCAACACAGGAGGTGAAGTTGATCAAGAGTATAATATATGTTTGTACTAGAGATGTCTTTTTATCTGCGTTATACATGCATACTTCCCATATAAAGAAGCCTTGTATGGGAAGAGGGCGTGGCAGTTGACTTATAATATAATTTTTGGTCAAATTACTTTATTGGGTATAAAAAGTATGGTACAAAATTTCATGAATCTAGCTTTTATAGTTTTTGAGATAATTGCAAATGTCATCCTAAAATTGAAAAATGCGCACTGTGCGTGGTGACGTGCCTCAAAAATTAATTTTTTTTTTTCATTTGTATTATGAAGTCAAAAAACCAGTCTTTGGTGTCGTAAAGTAAAATTTTTCAGAGCACTTTTATTCAGAGAGTAATGACATGTAAGAATATTCCATTTGTGAGCGTTTACCTATGCGACCTGACGACGTCATAATTTTTTTGTTTTTTTTTTTTGTCGTAGGGCCAAGTATCCTTAGTTCTTAATTTTTGTTTTATAACATTTACTGAGCTACATATACTCACCGAGTCATAATTCCATTTAATTTTCAATCTTAAGGCTACTCTATTCGCGTCCCCCTGACGTAAAAAATGTTTGTCTATTTTTTCAAGAAGGCTAAAGGCAGCCTTTACTGCGAGCCTTTACTATTTAATTTTTTTCTTTTTGTTTCTGACATAAAGTAAAGGAGCTACTTCTTTACTGCCGTGGCGAAACTTTTATCAAAACACCTATACTCATTGAGTAACAATTCCATGCAGCGCCGTTGCATTTTGGAAAAAATTAATTTTTCAACTTATTTGGAAACCTGGGTTGTTAAAAGTAACGTTGTCAAAATTAAATCAGGTATGTAATATAAACGCGTCCGTGGCGTAGTTGGTTAAAGTGCGTGGCCGCTATGTCAACGAACCTGGAGACCCGGGTTTGAACGCCAGCAGCGACAGAAAATTATTTGAATTAAAATAATTTTTCTGTACGGTCGCCACCTCTCTGAAGACAATGGGAAACCTCAGAGAGTAATCAAAATGCCATGTAGAGCTTCTTGAGAACGAGAACATTCCGTTCATCGCCGTTAGGAGTCGGCGTTAAACATGTAGGTCCGGTTCTCGGTCAATTGTGTACAAACTTAATAACACGCACAACACAATTGATCGTAAGAAGCTAGGTCAAAGTCCTTCCAAGGGCTGAAATGGCCAGTTATTTATTTATTTATTTATTTATGTAATATAAACGCTTTTAAGTATGATTCAATATGGCAATTTTTTTTTAATAAATATTTAGTATCTAAAATTTTTTAATAAATAACTTAATTTCACTTTATTTTTTTTCAAAACAAAAAAAAATGTTTTCTCCCACGCTTAAAGTTCTTATTTACAGCTGGGGTTTATTTTTTCTTGATTATTAACGGAAATGAAATTAATTTTTTATTTATATGTTGCTTAGCATTGTTCCTTAAAAATCTCCTTCGCCCGGATGCATTTGCATTGAAATTGCCCCAACTCTTTAATTACGACCATTATCTCATCACCGTAAAAGGTCATCAGAAGTTGAGAACATACTGTAGCAGCGACTAAGAAGTTCAGGCAGTAAAGAGAGAGAACCAGCAAAAGGATGATGACTAAGTAATTGCGGAAAGATTTATTTCCTCGCTTATTTTTCACTTAAATCTATTGAAAGAGACAGAAAAAACAACTAGCTGCTTCATGCTTGGAGCGCAAACACGAATAGCGTCGTGATAATATATTTTGACGAAAAATTCTCATGAACTGAGCCAGACAAATAGTCGTCTTATAAATGTGGATGCAATTTATAGAAAAATAACACCAAGTTTCCCTCATTAATAAATTAAACGAATTGATTGCTTCCCAGGTTCAAAGATCTGCATTCAAGAAAAACCTTCTGATTTTTTTTTTGTGGTGGTAAATTTATTTTTCAGCAATAACTTGTTTTTTTTTTGTTTCAGTTAATGAACAAAAAAACAAAAAAATAAAAAAACGTAAACGATTTCTTAAAAAATAGCTTAAATCATTCGTGAGATGAACCCAAGAATAAAAGTAGCATTATTTGTCTTTTAAAGTCTTCAAATTTTAGAAATGACCTTGAAAATTACCTTTTTAATTTTCTTTTTTTTTTTAGGGGGGTTTTTCTTTGGGCGATTTTGCGGAGAGCCGAGTTGTGCCATCAATCAAAAAATAACCGGAATTTCCCATTCCAACAAACCGAGATTCAGACATCAAGAAAATCTGTTTTTTCTGGGTTGGCACATCTGTCACCTGGAGCTTAAGGAGGGTTATATATCCAGAACTTTTTCATTTGCTTAAATCTTCAAGTCTCAAAAATATGTGGTTGAAATTTTAAGTCGATATCTTTAAAAATAACAAAGTTATAGCCTAGAGAGTGAACCACCTTCGAGGGCTCGTAGTGCTGGCTCTTATTTTTAAACGTTTTTTTTCGAAACCATTTTTCAAAGTCGGTGACCAAGATTTCTCGAAACTCAGTGAACTGATCGTTTTGATTTTTCTGCAGGCTTATTTTATGCATAATAATCTCGTACTTGTCATAGGATTTTTTTCGCATTTTCGTTCATTAGTTATAGTCAAAATAATAACGAATTTTTGGTCGAAAATCGTTAATTTACGTTCGGAAGTTCACCATTTTGTGACAAATCAATATTATCAAAATCGGCCATGACAAGTACGAGTTTTAAGTATCTAGTTTAATAATATTTTTCGTTTTTTTGTTTGAAATGAATTAAGAGGAGCAATCTTTGTCACCGCATTTCAACTTTTTTCAAAGCGCTCTAGAAAAAACGCTGTATCTACCTTAATATTATATTTTTTTTAATACAAAAAACTGAACATACTCTTGAATGTGTTTTTTTTTAGGTGTAGAAACCCTCATTAAAAATATCGCTTAGGTTTATTTAAAAAAATTCACAAATATGACCTTTTTTTCGGCCTCTGGGTATCCCCCTAAGTCCCCCCTAAATATCTGTTTAAATATCTGAGAGCCGGGGCGTAAACCAGTAGTGTCACTCCTACAAAAAACACTAAAAAAATAATAACACTGGAATCAAAAGTTTCTATTAAGCTAAACAAAAATTCAATAAGAATTGTTATATTATGAAAATACATGTTATATAAGATAACAAAAAGAAAAAATATAAAGCTTTAATACAAAATTGCACACACTCAAGTATTAACATGAGTAACAAAAATAAGTAAAATTTACATTGGAAACCTTAAAAAACCTAAAACATTGGAAACCTTAAAGATTACATTCTTAAAAATGTACTTTTATAACTTTTAAAGCAGCGAAATTAGATATAACATCGTCAAAATCAATTGTATTTGTTAATTTGTTTTCAATCGATAAAAGAGCAAGGTCAGAAACTCTTGCCTGTCCCATAGTTGATCATAAATAATTTTTTATTCGCATTAAGCCACCGACACACAAATTGTTAAGAACAGTTTTAAGTCTAAGGCAATATTTGACAGTTTTACCAAAAAATAAAGGCTAGCATTTCTAAGGCAGTCCACTCCTTGGCATTTTGAAAATCATTTTGTGCTGCTTTTATGTGCCTTCGTAGCCTCGAAATTTCAACAAGAAGCTCGTTTTTTGAGATTTTTTTATAAGCTGTTGTCAACTTTGTGCAGTTACCATAAATTCATCTGAGTGTTCTTGCAGTAAATTATATTATATAACTGCAAAAGTTTCGGCAAAGTGATGAAAAGACATCGTTCTTGTTTTAAGTTCTGTTTGAAAGCGGTCGACACACTCTTCTGATTTCATCGGTAAGTGTCCTGCTATCCTCTTTTTGTATCGTACTCTTCTTGCTATGTAAATGCCCTGATCACAAGATGTTCGTCGTGCCTGCTCTAAAACATTTGTTACTACACAAAAGCCTCGAGTTGCGTCGTTAATGCGTTCCAAAAAACGAATTTTTTTTATGAATGAATGTGTACGAGTGAATTAGACCGTGTTGAAAAAAAGTACATTGCACACCATCTAATCTGAAGCATTTTTGTAAGAAAATTTCGAAAAAAACCATTGTTTTTTTTCCGGGACCACTGGTGAAGCACACTACCTACTTGACTACCGTGGCAGGCAAAAAACGACCTAAGAAAGAAATGAATTGTCTATTTCAGCAATTTTATCGAGCTTCTTATGATCAATTCGTGTTATGCCTTTTATTAAATGATAATGCACAAATGATCGAGAACTAAAATTACTAGTTCTGCGCCGACTCCGAACGGAGTTCTCATGCAGCTTTTCATTACATTACTTACACTAAGGGAAATAACGCATATTAGCATTATCCACGCCTCAGTATAAATTTTATTTAAATATTTACGTGGATAAATCAAATGTTTTCCTTACATCTCGTTTTTTCTCGTATTTGAATTCTATTTATACCACACACGTACACACATATTCCACACAAGCAAGCAGGAACAGCATCGCACACGTACACACATATTCCGACAAGCAGCAACAGCATCGCACTGTTCCTGCAGTTTATTTCTTGCATTTGCAGCTTTATAGTTCTCATTTAGTTTTTGTTACAAGAGTAATATAGCTTGCAAGTTTGGCAAATAATAAAAATGATGTAGGGTGGAGTGACAACTGATATTTCCTATGAAGTATCTTACACCGGTTGTCATTTACCTACATATTTTTCGTATATTACTTTTCCGTTCTCTATTTAATACTATTTTTAACAGTTGGTGCAATATTAGGGCACCAACTGTCAAAAATAGTATAAATTAGAGAACGAAAAAAGTGAAGCGAAAATGAATTATACAGGCAATGGCATTTGATGAACGCAATATGAAGAAAATAATACCATACAACCATTAATAACATATTCAATTTAAATATGTTGTTTTTTAAATTCAATATTTTTATATAAATTTTCTTTAAATGCGATAGTTTATTTTCAAATAGTAAATATTTGAAAGATATTTTAAAAAAATTTGTGCATAATTTTAATATATTTTTTATTAATTCTGTTTAAATATTTAAATATTTAATTTAATTAAAAAAGTATTCAAATAAACTTTAAATATTTACGTAGTCGATTTATGCAAATGCGTTATTGGTGCAAAAATGACTCGCTTTTTGGATAAATTAAAAAAGTTTTTGGATAAATTTAATATTTTTTCCCTTAGTGTACTTACTCTCCAAGGTTAGCTATTGTCTGCAGAGAGGTAACGGCCGATTAGAAAACTATCTCTAATGAAACAATTTTCTGTATCTGCTTTGATTTGAAACTCGGAACTATCAATTCGTAAAATGTATATCGAACGATATTCGCCGAAATGTCCAGCATTTCCTCTGCGAATGCCCGGAGCTAAGTAAAAGGAGATTAGAAACTCTGGGCCATCCCTTCTTAAATGGACTTACCGAAGTCTCATGCCTGGAAATCAGGCATAAAATAAAATCCAGAATCCGTTCGTACTGATTTGTTGAGAAGGGATATCTCTTATACATAGGTCAAAAGAGATTATGTGGTATCACAACGGACCTGCAATGGCCTAAGTGTACGAGTCGTCTGCCGGCTCAGCCATAAAAACCTGACCTAACCTAACCAATTTGCCGAATAATAGTACTCGTACAAACTTAAACATTTTGTCTATGTACCAAAGTTTTGGTCACTGAGACATTTCCTTTTATTATATTTTTCATCTGTTGTATGAAGTCAAGCTACTGCACACGCAAAGAAATTTTTCTTTTAACGCAACTGGAAAATTCACCAACTACACTTTGCTTGCGAGTATTTGCCGCAAACGAATATTCAGTTATCATCAACTTAAGCATGTATCATATATATAGCTATTTCGGTCATTATTATTTATTATATCAATTATCTTTGCTCCCTATGTCCGTCCTCTTTCTTATGGATTGCACTCATCACACCTCTGTTGCTATCTCTGTCCGCGTACCAACCAAATTACCAATTTGCTTATATAGTAACAATTTGTCCAAAAAGTAACGCTGAACTATAAGCTTTCTGTTTATGCAACGAAGGGAGAAACAAACGAAGTTTTCAGTTGGGAAAAACAAATTTTAAAATTGCTGCAATTTAAGAATCATTCGCGTTAATGTCAAACGAAATTTATTCCCTGCAACAAAATGGCGCGTATCTCGCAACTGACTATTATGTTGACAACTGTTGAAACGTTTGCAAATAACGATTTCAAGTACGACAAACAAAGTTCGTTTGCGGCAAACTGGCGATAAACACTTTTTTCTTTGCGTGTACCATGTTTCTATTTAGTGTTGTAAAACAAAATAAAAACAAACAAAAATGTGTGCATTTCCTTAAAAATACATATCTGACCCTTAAAACATCACTTTGGTTCCCTCAGTTATAAAAAATAAATTCTTAAACAGTTCTACATTTTTAACACTTTTAAGTGACATTACCTCGTTACGAACGCAAAGGCTCTTAATTATAAATCTTAAAAGAGTCATTAGTGACTCAATATCTCTGTTCATTCATTCTCAAGTAAAAAGAATAATAACTGGCAAGATATGAAAAAAATAGCTTTCGTACGTGAGCCGCTAAGAGAGATGTACCTACTGAAGTTAGTACCTGAATTTAAACCTTTGCGTTTACTTTAACGATTTCGCTGAAAAATCGATTGAAATATATTCTGTACAATTGATAAAAACGCCCCACTCGGTTCCCACGAATCGTCTTACCATGCATCATTAGAGGTATCTTGGGAAGAGTGTAGCAAGAACAACAACCACGTCAATAATAAAAAAAACAAAAAAAAACAACCAACAAGTGACATAAGTGAACGCTAAGAACGCAACTACAGCACAAACATAAAAGAAGACTACAACTAAATGGAACACAACAAGTAAAAATAACAAAAACTTCAATAAATAATGGAGCATAAACAGGAACAAAAACTAGGAAAGCCGTGCTGCTTATTTACAGTAGAAAATTGTTGGTTGGGTTGGATATAGGGTTGCCATATGATGGCGATGATAAAAACTTTCCAAGACAACAAAGTTATGGAAGGTGGTTAAAAAATTGGACAACAACTTTTATAGGGGACAAAAGTTTCTGAATAGAACAAGAAGAAATAAGTAGTACGGAGCACGTTACGAAGTGATGAAACGAAAACCAAAAAATGACAAGTAAATGTCAGAAAACATATGAATTATTGGCAGTCTTGTAGACTTTGTTGCAGCTTCTGACAAGTTATTGGCGAAGTTGAAGCAAGTCCGATCTCTTGACTTTATATTTATACGACTTTGAGTTAACAACGAGATTTCATCTCGAAGACGTGCAAGACACCGTTTTTCCACATTTGTTGTGTTATTGTTAATGTTGTTCCATGAAAAGATGCTGATGTTTTACTTCATTCCGGTTGAAACATCTGGTAGAACAATTTGGGAAGATAAAGCGTTATGGTGCATAAGTGCCGTCATATTTCATGACTTCTTGCTGATGAAACAAAATGTATCAAGATACGCGCAGGCATTTTACATATTCTTAGATCTCAGAAGATATGTTCCAGACATTCCTCAAGTGTTTGCATGGTTATAGAGATAATGATTCTTAAAAATGCAAATGTTGCTTTGGCGTTTGCATCTGTTAGTTGTAAAACCCTTTTTATGTAAACTTAATTTGTTTGAGAAAAACCATCTGAAGAGAATGTAAGTGATCGATAGTTCTAATATTAAATTTTTTTTGTTCAATTTCTTGCTGTGCTGCATGATGTTAACATTATTTACACTTCTAAAAAAGTCAACATGAGAATTCTTTGAGGCTACATGGATTATTTTACGATCGCTATGTATGTTTGAAAGTTATCATGAGGGATCTTAATGATGTTTTTATTTGTATGTTGTACTCGAAGTCATTATTTACCGTGCAAAGGCCTTAATTATGAATGCCCAACAAAGTCAAAACATGTGGACATATAAATAGAAAATGTCAAAAGAATTGTATTGGCAACAAGACAAACTTATAATGACAACACAACAACAACAACAACAACAACATTAGCCACAAAAGCCAGCAGCAACGACTGAGGAAGCATTGAAAAATGTTGACGCTCAAATAATGATCATGATGATCGGAAACATCCAGCAACAGAATCACAGTCAGAATAATCGAAGTCGATCATTGGTTCGAAGCATCATTACATCACGATAGCGCATATTTTATTCGTGGCAATTCTATGGACAAACATGCGAACGGACAGACACATTAACTTATGGCTGTTTCTGTGTATGTGTATCCATGCAGGGATAGACTTCATACCAAGAAACATTAACGTTTGGTGAATGTGATCAGATTGATCGATGCCGATCGTTTAGTAAAGAAATAATTTTACAGAATATGTGAAGTACGTCCGCAAAGAAATACAAAACAAACAAGCAAACAAACAAACATACACATAGGATAGTTAGTACAATGCTAGGGAAAATTGCTCCACAAATAATTCTAGCTTTAGATCGCATCAAATATGCGGGAATATTTATTTTTTGTCTCGAAGTAAAGCAGCCATATGTGGAAGACTGGTCTGTGTCAAACGATGCCATGCAAAGAAAACCATAACCCGATTTGCGAATTGATCTTATAATGTTTTTGTGTGGAAATCTTAAGCTAATAAGGAATGAAATTGTGGGAAATTTTAAAAGTTTTTTAACTACTTTGGAAAATTTTATTGCATTACTGCATGAACGAAAAGGTTGGCTTTCCTTAAGTTTAATATTTTTAAATGGACAGTCCCTTCAGTATTCAAGCCCCAGCAGACTTAAGTTCTCGGAACAGTTGGATAAGTGTTGTACACTTTTGTAGTCAGAGATGCCGTGAGATCAAATTCTAGTTCATTTTCAAGTAAATATTCGCAACAAGAACAAAAGTTTGCACTGAGAAAAAAATAAATCCTCAAAATGGGTTGATCCAACCACAACCACACTTGATTTAGCTGCATTAAGATTTTTGGTTATTTTTAATAATATATGGGTTGTTATATCTGAAATGTAGTAAAGCATCATGAAATATCGAACAGTATAATGTTCGAATCAAGCGTAAAAAAATTCATTCAAACTTATTTTCTCTTAAAATACGAGTCAATCAATATCTTGTTAAATGGCGCATACTTTTCGTTTGAATACTTCGTGAATATTTTCGGGGTAGTACGAGCGGTACTATTTATATTTCGGGAATAGCAAATAATAACAGACATTTTTAAATCAAAATGGCTTCATTGTTTATTTTCAAAATATTCCCCTTGATGATCAATACACATTTGCATTCGTTCAAACCATTTGTCTTAGCAGTTTTTCCATTCCTCTTGGGACACCTCCTAAACACGGTTTTTGAACGCTTCAACTGCTTCTGCGGCCCTCGTACATCGTTAACCACGAAGTTTACCTTTGATATTCGTGAACAAGAAGTCATTGGGTACCAAATCAATACTGTATGAAGAACGAGTCATCAATTCGACTTTTTGACTACTCAAAAATGCACATGTTTGATGAGATGTGTGAGAGCTCGCATTCTCATGATGGAGAATGATTCGTCTTTGGGGGTTGGTTTTGTGAATTTCTCCAAAGAGTTCCGGCAAACAAATGGTCGTATACCATTCAGAATCGCCAAATGACCAAATGAATGAAAAAACAGGTAGAAGAAACAGTATTTGCCTAGTCTTGGCATACCCACACGGTCGATTGCTGTTTTGTTTCTGGCTCATATGCATATATCTATGATTCGTCACCTGTCACGATTTTATACACTTCTTTTGAAGCATTACGATTGAACTTTTTAATCATTTCTTTACACCAATCGACGCGAGACTTTTTTTGAGCGATTGATAAATTACGGGGTATCCACCGAGAGCAAATTTTTTTTACAGATGAGTGTTCATGCAAAATCGAAAGTATTGAAGTGGAACTAATGTGCAAAAATGCCTCTATCTGACGATATGTCACATGACGATCTTGCATTATTAGTTCACGAACTGCATAGATGTTTTGTGGAACAACAACTGATTTTGGACGACCTTCACGGAATTCGTCGGCGACCGAACTACGACCACGATTGAATTTACTATACCATCGATATACTGTGGTTTTTGACGGTGCTTTATCGTCTTACAAAGAACTGAGTTCATCGACACATTCTTATTGAGATAATCCACGTCGAAAGTTGTTAAAAATAATCCAACGAAAACCTTCTCTTGTAATTTCCATTTTGTGAACAAATTGATTTTCTTAACTCAGTGTAAACAAAACAAATAGAACTTGTACATCATAACGTTGTGACTACATTAATGCTAACAAATGTCAAGGTTATTATCTATTGACATTAGTGTTGTCAGTTACCGAAATATAAATAGTACCCCTCGTAGTTAACCATGGAAATATTAAACATACCAATGTTTGAAATGTTCATGCTACCTTTTTCTCTGTGTGTGATTTCTAAATTGAACTCTTAGAAATTTTGATATTTATTTGAGTGATTATTATAACTGTTACTCGTGTATCTAATGTAATGTAAAGTGATAATTATTAAAGTAAAATTTTGAATTCTTGTACTTTTTGAAATAAAACTTATTGATTTATGAGGCATAATCGTTTTGTATTTTTTTGAGAATTATTTAAAAAGCATTTATTCAGTAGAGCTTAATCTCAAAATGACTGCAAAAATATACGAAAGGCTGGTTATAGATTTCAAAACATAAATTTTGGTTCGAGATTATTAGAAAGAAATTGTATTTTTTACGATGTCAAATTCGCAAATTTGAAAAATCTTGAATCTGTTGGAGTTGAAACCGACAGTCAACTGATGTACGGCTCCCATTTAACAATTTGTATCACTTATGCGTACGTGATAGAGCAGAGTTCCCATAGGTTTTCTGCAACATTTTCAGTGCATCTGGACAAGAAATTCCGTTAGTAAAATACAATTTCAAGCACACTCTTTGCTCAACTTTTTTTTCCATTATGAAATACGCTGCTCAGACTCGAGGTGAACTTGTTAACAAAACAATAAAAAAAAGAGTTGGCTGTGCCGTGGACACACCCGTAGGTTTTGACGTGACGAAGTTTCTTGCTGTTGTTGTTAATGTTGATGTTGATGTTGATGTTGATGTTGATGTTGATGTTGATGTTGATGTTGATGTTGATGTTGCTGTTGATGTTGATGTTGATGTTGATGTTGATGTTGATGTTGATGTTGATGTTGATGTTGATGTTGATGTTGATGTTGATGTTGATGTTGATGTTGATGTTGATGTTGATGTTGATGTTGATGTTGATGTTGATGTTGATGTTGATGTTGATGTTGATGTTGATGTTGATGTTGATGTTGATGTTGATGTTGATGTTAATGGTTATGTTGATGTTGATATTGGTGTTGGTGTTAGTGTTGATGTTGGTGTTGGTGTTGGTGTTGGTGTTGGTGTTGGTGTTGGTTTTGGTGTTGGTGTTTGTGTTGGTGTTGGTGTTGGTGTTGGTGTTGGTGTTGGTGTTGGTGTTGGTGTTGGTGTTGGTGTTGGTGTTGGTGTTGGTGTTGGTGTTGGTGTTGGTGTTGGTGTTGGTGTTGGTGTTGGTGTTGGTGTTGGTGTTGGTGTTGGTGTTGGTGTTGGTGTTGGTGTTGGTGTTGGTGTTGGTATTGGAGTTGCTGTTGGATTTGGAGTTGGTGCTTTTCGTTTAGCTTTTTTTTTGCTTCCCTTAGGGTTGTGCTCTAATTTCAATTAATCCAGCAAAAGTGATGCATATGCGTCACATTAGGCGGTTCCCTTAGGGTCTTTGACACGCCGTGAATTTTTTTTTTATTTTTATCATATGCCCGAAGACCTCACCTTTGTTTTCGTTCCTTAAAATTTACCGTTGCACCAGTAGTCACAGAGTTAAAAATCCATGCAACGTTTTTTCTTGGCTGTAGCATTTTTACTGCATTATGTGATTGCATCCCTGAAACCATGACACAAGAATTTTTTTGTAATTTAGTTGTGAAGCCTAATAACACATCCATGCTGTCGTAAAACAAAATTTACCGTAGCACTCCTCCTGAGTGAGTAATAATTCCATGCAACAATATTACATTTCTGTTACATAAGCTGCTATATTCACGTCCTGACGACGCTGGAATTTTTTTTTTATTTTTGCCGTAAAGCCATTTGTAAAACCTTCATTTTCCTTTTTAAACTTTCATCGTAGTTTATATACTCCTTGAGTAAAAATTCAATGCAACGCCGCTGCATGAATGTTGCGTTATCGATTTTTGAGCGGCTGTCTCAGCGGCCCCATGGCGACAGAAATTTTTTGTCTAATTTTGTTGTGAGAACTTTTAGTAGGCCTTCATTGGCGTATCGTATTTTTAATCCTAGCTCTAATACTCAGCGAGTAATAATTCCATGTAACAAATTTTCAGTTGTGTTGCTTAAACAGTTCCCTTTGCGACCCGTTGATGTTTTGAATTTTTGTTTTGTTTTTATAATTAAGTCAAAGAATTAACCTTTACGGTTATACCCTTTTTTTAATCATAGCTCTTATACTAAGCGAGTAACAATTCAATGCAACGCAGATGAATTTTTAAAAAATTAATTTTTCAACTTTTTTGGAAACTAGAGCAGTACAACGTATGTAACTTCGTCACGTCAAAAAAACTACGTGCCTATAACCTTTGATATAGATCTTATGAATTTTTATCAGTTTGTCTTTGAAAAATTTTGAAAAGGAAACAAAGTTTTTCGAAACTTCTTGCTTGTATAGTTTTTTAATTGAGAAATTTGCTACAGTTATGTTTTAAGCATGGTAAAAAAGTGAAAATATTTTATAAAATTTTAATTTAAAATTATTTTTATCAAATTTTACTCTGAAGAATATTTTGTTACATACAACCCCACCCCGCCTTGCTACGCTACTGATTATCAGCAAGGCTTATGCTATAATGCGATTTCTGATGCAAAACTCTAAAGAATCCAATGATCCGTGTATGTGTAAGACTTGTTTATATCTCTTATAAGATCAATTTTAGAGTATGGATGTGTTGTTTGAAATCTATTTTATGAAATACACAGCGTAAGATTGGAGAACATACAGAAACATTTTACACGGTTTGTTATAAAAAAACTGCAATGGGACTTGACGCCAAATTATTTTTAGATATCTGGTTTTCTAGGTCTGAGCACTTTCGAGTTCAGGCGAAAGTATTTCCTTATTGCTTTTCGTGCGCGAGGTGATAATAATAATATTAATAAACTGGCCATTTCAGCCCTTGAAACGACTTTGACCGAACTTTTTATGATCAAATTGTGTTGAGCGTGTTATTAAATGTTTGTACATAATTGATCGAGAACTGGACCTACTAGTATTATGCCGACTCCGAACGGCTATAATGTGCATGGTTTCAAGAAGCTTTACATGGCATTGTTTACTCTTTGAGGTTTGCCATTGTCTGCAAAGAGGTGACGGCCGAACCGAAACATTAATTCAATTGAAAAAGCTTTCTGTGTCAGATGGAAATTGAACATGCACTTTACCCACTGTGCCACGGCCGCCACAATAATGTGGTGATAACGTACCATATTAAATTTGCACCAATTTTTACTGATGGATCCAAGCTTCAAGAAGAAGTAGGGGGGGGGGGGGGGGGTTAACTCCCAGGATCTTAAAATCGAAGCTTCCTTTAGGCTTCCAAATTATTTTACTGTCTACCAAGCGGAGATGATGGCTATTCACGAAGCCGCTAAGATTCTAGGTCAAAAATACCTTAGGGGAAAGTATTTATGTACATCTTCTCAGATAGTCAAGCTGCCCTTAAGGCGCTGAACTCACATATTGGCAACTCCAAAACTTTCACTGAGTGCCGCAGATCTCTTAACGAGATGGCTAGGTTATTCAGGACCCATCTCATATGGGTACCCGGACATAGGGATATGGAGGGCAATAATTTGGCTGACGAATTGGCAGTACGGGTAGGGTACGACTTCTAACACTTTCTTAAATGGGGATTTTAATGGTATATCCACGTCCTCCTATAAACTCCGGCGCAGGAACAGATCTTTAAGTCTTGCACAAGAACGCTGGGAACACCTTGCTACATGGATGACAGGTAAGCTAACGTGACGTTCCTACGACTTAAAGCGCAGCAACTCACTGTTTGAGCTAAGCAGGATAAACCTGCCTAAAATAGTAGGAATCCTCACGAGTCACTGTCTAATCGGAACGCATGCTCTTCGGTTAATACCTAATTATTTTTACAGAAGCTGCAAGTATGAAGAAGAAGTAGAAAATGTTCAGCGCTTCCTCTGCAAATACCCGGTACTAACAAAAAGGAGAATGGCAACTCTAGGACATCCCTTCCTAAATGGACTTATCGAAGTCTCATGCCTGGAAATCAAGCATATCTTTAAGTTCACCATCCGTTCGAACTGGTTTGTTGAGAGGGAAATCTCTCATTAGTTCAAAAGAGATTATGTGGTATCACAACGGGCCTGAACTAGCCTTAGTGTACAAGTTGTCTGTCGGCTCAGCCACCTCCACCTATCCTAACCTAACTGTGCGCCACTTCTAGAACTTCTTAAAATACATGCGCCTGAAAGACATTTTAGGCAAAGAAATTTCTTTCATGTTCCTCATCGTAGAGTCAACTATGGTCGAAGTAACCCTATTTATAATACATGCTCGCCATTTAAGTCTTTAAGTGCTCAAATAGATTTCACTCCGAACAAAATGGCGTTTAAGCGATCCGTATTAAAAATTTAAAAATTGTCTAAAAATCAGTTTCGGATTCAAGATTAATATTGACCTTATTAAGTCCGGGATGAACCCAAATCGCTCGTTAAGAGAGAAATTTATCTTCTATGAAATCTTTCACTTTGTTTTGTTACTTATCGCCTCTTATAAGCATAATTTAAATCATCGCTATTAATTTGAATTTTTACTGATTTTCTTACTTGGTTACCTACTTAGTTATCTTCTAAAAAAATTTTGTTTTTTTTTTAATGGTCAGTTATGAAATCAGTTCGGATTCATACAGTTTTAACAGATAAGAAACTCAATCAATGTGACTTTAATTTGGAAATTCCATGAAATTATTTCATTACATATGCTGGAAAAATAGAAACCAAAAGATAGTAAAGCGTAGATTCATAATTCATAATAAGTAATGAAGATTGGTTACGCAACTTCAAAAAGCTATTCCATGTATCTATGCGTTTTTATTGACCGTTTCCATTTAATTAAGACTGATTTAGCTACGATATTAACAAGAACCGAAGAAGATAGTTAGGAAAACAAGCGGCTGGCGAAGGAGGGGCCGCGATGAAAGCGATGCTGATGCGAAGATGATGAGTAAAAATGACTGACAACATAACAAGACTAACGCCAACCATAACAACATTAAAGGCGGCAACTGTTAACTCGGCTTCAAATAGATTTACCGTGAAAGTAATCCTTTGTTGTTGTTATAGTAGAAATTTAATAACTTCCCAAGACGTCACGAACCACAACGGAAGCAAAATGACGAGCAGAAGTTTGTGTGGATTAATTAATTATCGATTAATTAAAAGGAGCATAAAATACAATCGAATAGTCAAAGTCAACAGATACGATAGCCACGATAGGTTGGTTGACCAACACTATTGCAACAAAACCAGTCACTCATACAAACAACGGACGACTAATGTATCGAATGCTAATTGACGCTAGTTTGTATCAGAGCATAACGACATGCAAATGGGTTGGACTGTTAGATAGTCAACCAGATAGGCAGGTAGCCGGTTTGGCTTGCAACGTAGGGTCAGTAGGACAGTTTAAAATGAATCAGGTTTATTGGTTTCTCCTATGCTTGGAGACATAAATGTGCATTATGTTCAGTCATTGTTCCCCGTAGATACTATTTATTAGTGAAGCGCGCAACTGTTTACGTCTCCACTTGTCTTAACCCACTTTTCATTTTAAATAATTCTCCGTAAAACGATTCACTCCTTCCATTCAGTTTGTTTGGTTCTGATTAACTGCTCTTAGAACCACATCTTCGTGTCGCGCGGTGCTTTGGGTTGGGCTGCAGTCATTTTCCTTTCATAGCAGCAGCGTCTTTCCTGCACATGCCAAACAATCATTTCTTCTTGCCATCGTAGCTTTCTGAAGCATATTCATATCAAGTCTGCGTAGTGGATTGATTAGCCTGCTACCTCTGCTTTCAGTTTCATTTAAATACACCTCGTTTCCGCACAAATCCACTCCTTTGTCTACTTCAACCACCACAACTACTACTGGCTAAGTGTGGAGTTCATGTTTCTTTGGTTACAGCGAACTAGCTTCATCCACCCAACTTAATTTCTCAGAGTAATCCACACCTTAGTATTGACTGTTCTGGAGTGAGACTTGCATAAATCAACATTTATGTTGGCTCATAATGGGAACTGATGCAGAGGGGTTGGCAACGCTGTTTAATCGCTGACAGTTATTAATTAACAAATCCGCTAACGGATAACTAATGAATTGGTTCAAAGTGTTGATAGTAACTCGAAGCTGACCCGATAATTTGTAACTTTTAAATAAACACCTTTGTCTTGTTTTAATGGAAACCTCTTTCTTGCCGAGTATCACCGTTTGTTGGTGAAAATTGAAAATTAATCTTTGTAATTAATTTCCAACTTTTCTTAACCTTTCTTCCGCCATATTTTTGAATATATTTTGTTTGCTGTGGATTCGAACACCTTCCTATACATTACGAGCGTATAAATCAAAACTAATCACCATCTACTAACGATAATTAATGGTTGACTGGTGTCAGAGTGTGCGTTTTCAATACATATGCGTTATTGGAATTATTTGCCATCAAATGTGAACGCACTCATATTAGCAGCTATTGAATTTAGCTACGATTTGAATTGTTTACTTTCTAACTTAATGACAGCAGCGGTATCGAGTCGAAATTGTTGCGGACATAAATTTGCTTTGAATGAATGTTCAATATATTATAAAATAAACATATAATATTTATGATACTTTTACATTTTTTTTTCGTTTTTGCATTTGTTTGTATGCAATTGGAACCTGATATTTAAAGATTTTTTTATTTTAAATCAAAAACAAATACCAGCACTTTGGTGGATGTCTAAATTCTTAACAAAGTATACATTTCTTAAAAGGCAATAATAAAAACGTTAAATAAGATAATTCATGCTTTTTTATGAAGAATTCTTAAAACTCGTTGTGAAATTTCAAATTTCAATTCCATGATTGGTTGAATTAATAAAGTGGTTTGAGTTTGCATTGTTTGTCGATAGAAATTATTTTCGTACACGCAAAGAAATTTTTCGTTTACCGCAACTGAAAAATTCACCACTACACTTCGTTTGGGAGTTGTATTTGCCGCAAACGAATATTCAGTTGTCATCAACTTAAAAATATATCTTATGTACCGCAAGCTATTTTGGTCGTTACTCTTTCTTTCTCCCATGTCCGTATGTCTTCTTATGGAGTGCACTCATCGCACCTATGTTGCTAACTCTGTCTGCGTATTAAGCATATTACCAATTTGCTTATACAGTAAAAGTTTGTCCAGAAAGTAACTCCGAACTATAAGCGTTGTGTTTATACAACAAAGGGAAAAATAAACGAAGTTTTCAGTTGGGAAAAACAAATTTTTCAATTGCTGCAATTTAAAAATCACTCGCGTTTATGACCTGTAACTAAATGACGCGTTTCTTGCAACTATTATTATGACAACTGTTGAAACATTTGCAAATAACGATTTCAAGCACGACAAACAAAGTTCGTTTGCGGCAAACTGGCGATAAACGCTTTTTTCTTTGCGTGTAATGTTTTCATTTCGATAATCTTACACATATGTATGATCATCCACCACTTTTTTTATATAGATTTCCTTTCCTTAACCAACAGAATTTAAAAATAATTTATAGCTTAAAACAAAAGAAGTCAAGTTAATTCTTAATAAATAGTTCGTGAAAACGCTGGCCTTTACTCTCTTTTTTATTTTTCTTCCACTTTCTAGGTCATGAACAAGGGTTATGGACTGAAAAAGCTTATATATGAAAGAAAAAAAAAAATAATAATATAATTATTATTCGAAAAAACGAATTAAGTATTCCGGCCTTTGAAAGTAATTTGACGAGGTTCTTATGACCAAATTATGTTGTTAATAAATATTTATAAATGTTTATAAATTGTTGTTAATAAATGTTTATACACAAATGATCATTTGAACCGAACCGGCTTGTATTAACTTTGAGTGGCTTGGTTCTCAACTATGTCTTCGAGTTCTCAATAAGCTAAATTCCACCTGAATATATTATTCATTTATTCTCATTAAAAACGGGTATTTAACTGAGAGATCCTTGGTACGAATCCTCCAACATGGACAATTTTTTCAATTGAAATTGATTTTTGAACCTCAAACCTCAAAGAGAAAATAATGCCATTTAAAGCTTTTTGAGGACATGCACATTCGGAGTCGGCCTAAAACTAATAGTTCCAGATATCGATTCTTTGTGTACAAAAATTTCATAATACACACAACACAATTCGATCGTAAGACCTTGTGCTTGGCAATACACTAAAAATTAAAACACAAAATATACAATCAGATTGCGGAGTTAACAACTTATACAATAGAATGGCAATATTGTTGCATTGAATTATTACTCACTCAGAACTTAGTAAAGGTGTGTAGAACAAAGAACTAATTTCTTTGACAAGAAGGCAACCGCTTAATGCTGTAAAATTGCAACAAAAATTAAAAAACGTTACATGAAATTATTGCTCCGTGATAATTGGCGCTACCATAAATTTTATGGAACGACATAAAATGGAAAAGCCGAGGTTTTCGTCAACATGAGAAAAATGAAACCAATGGTGTTCATCCATGTAACGTAAATGCACCTTGTTGCATGGATTTATTGAAGAGGTTTACGTATGTTAAGTGTTAAGATAGTACAAAAAAGAAAAAGCAAAAACAAAAACTAAACCAAAAGCAAAAGCAAAAATAAAAGCAAAAGCAAAAGCAAAAGCAAAAGCAAAAGCAAAAGTAAAAGCAAAAGTAAAGCAAAAGCGCCGGCGAAGGCATTTCTTCGAATTACAACACACGCTGAAATATTGAAGTTGTTGTAAGAGACATAAAAGAGTCAATTCAGCTGTGGAATTTACAACTCGGCTTAAGAGCACGCCTTTATTGGCGTACGATTTTTTTTACACTAGCATCAAGACTCAGCGATTAATAATACCATGCAACAAATTTTCAGTTCAGTTGCTTAACCCATTTTCTACCACCGTTGCGTTTTCGCAACATCAACTTTGGGTGTATGGACCAAAACTTTAAACTAATGGATTCCTATAGTTTTTTCTTTCTCAAATTAGTTTAGGGCTTTGCCTTTAAGATATTGATGAAAAACAAATTTTATTCAATTTTTTGGACCATGTTATGGGAGTTCTAAAAATGGTCCTAAAAAAGGCTTTTGCAAACATGTTAAACTTTTAAAATATATATAGATATTTTTTTTTGTACGTTTGAATTTTGATTGGAAAAGCGTTGGAAAACATTTATAAAAAATCCTAATTAGAAAATTAAATAACACTTCTTCAAGCTGGTGCTTTAAAAATAACTGTTGCGAAAACGCAACAGTGGCTAATTTCATGCAAATCACTTTTAGCTTCTACCTTGTCGTCGTACTTTGCTCTGATTTTTGTTTGTTTGCTTTGTTTTTTTATTCTTTTTGTTCGTGAATCGAAAGAAAAAAAATTGAGTAACAAGTGCAACACGTGTTTTAACTCTGATTTTTTGGTGAATTTTGGTAAATTATTTTTTTAAAAATGGCAGTAAGAAACTTTTTAACGCAAAGTGAAATCGAAAATTTGTTAGCTGAATATGACGATAGTGAACAAACAGAGCAAGCTAATGCGATTGTTTTTAATGAAAATACTCGTATGGTATACATTCCACCACCTAATAAGGGCGACGTTACTGATGAAAAATTTATTGATGATGAAGAACTTATGGAAGACGTTCCACCTAACATGGAAATTGCTGGTGAAATTGAAGTTCAATGTGATTCCAAGCTAAAAGATTTTTCTGCACCGATGACTGTTGATGAAAAGGAAACCGTGTTATCTACATCAAACCAAAAGTATGCACCTGAAAAAAGTTTTGGTGTTCCAAAATGGAAAAAAACAAAACGCATAAATTTGAGCTTTGACCGGCCAGACGAGGACTCTGTGAAACCACTGCAAGCCAAAATCGTGGAATCAATGAGTGGAAAATCACCCTTATAACTCTTTTTACAATTTTTTGACGACGAAATTATGGATATGCTTGTAAAGTATACAAATATTTACAGTCATCAAAAAAACATGGTGACAAATATTACTAGAGAGCATATGTATCGTTTCATTGGCATACTTATTTTGTCAGGTTATCACACTGTGCCTCATATCGGACATTACTGGTCTACTCAACCTACTTTGATTGACACTTTGAACCACAAGTATCAGCAGTTTGGAATATTCACAACCTATTTGTCAATAGACGATCAAATGATTCCATACTTTGGAAGACACAACTGCAAGATGTTTTCGTGGTAAACCAATACGGTTTGGGTTTAAATACTGGTGTCTATGTTCTGACACGGGATATTTGTTTGAAGCTAATCCATATGCTGGCGCAGCTTCATCATACGACAAGGGCATTGGTTTAGGAGCTTCCGTTGTTTTGCAGTTGTTGGAATCTGTTACAAGTCCGGAAAATCATGCAGTGTTCTTTGACAATTTCTTCTCTTCATACTATTTGTTCTGTTTGTTGAACGAACGGAAGTTTCGTGCAACTGGAACAGTAAGATCCAATCGTCTGAGAGGTGCAAATGATATCCTTGCTTCTGGCCGCTCTCTCAAAAAGCATGATTACGACTACTGTATTGAAAAAAACAACAAGTTATTCGTTGCTCGCTGGCAGGACAACTCAGAAGTCACCGTTATTTCGAACTTTGTTGCAGCTGCTCCAGAAGTTTCTACAAATCGTTATTCGAAAGATCAAAAAAAGATGGTAAATTTAGATTGAGTTTTTTAAGACTCGAGGTTCACACGATGTTGTTTTTTAGATTTCAGTTCAACAGCCGCAGATTATAAATGAGTAGAACAAACATATGGGTGGTGTAGATCTTCACGATAATGCTGTATCTAATTACCGTATTGCGATTCGTGGGAAGAAGTGGTGGTGGCCCTTATGGACGAATGCAGTCAACAGTACATCTGTAAACGCTTGGAAAATCCATTGTCTAATTGCTAAAGCCGAAGGAACTCGACCACTATCGCAAATAGAATTCAAAGCTGAAATAGCTTCAAGTCTACTTCTGTTTCAAGAAAACGACGATCAAGAACAGCAATCAGAGGATTCACGATTGCAAGAAATGGAAAATCCACGGAATCTTGCACGTTTAGCTGTCCGCGAGCACATTGTTTGGAAAGCTCCTGACAATAAACGCAAAAGGTGTGCTGAATGCCATTCGCAAACGGTTTACCAATGCAAAAAATGCAACGTTACATTGCATCCGAAGTGCTTCGAAAAATACCACTCAACAACAAAAACTAATTCAAAGGTATATTTTAAGTTTTCATAATCAAAAATATGTTCCTATAATAATTTAAAAGAATAAACTGGAATTAAAAAGCAACTTGACTACATATTATTAAAAAAAGTGATTTGCATCTAATTAGCCAGCGTTGCGTTTTCGCAACAGGCCACCACAGCCAACATATGTATGTGAACAAATTTTTGTTTGGTTTTTATTTATCAGGAGGTTGCCAAGGTTCACCATACAAAAATCCAGAAAGATATCACATCGATTTCGGGTAGTGGTAGAAGATGGGTTAAGCAGCTCTCACCACGTCCCGATGACGTTTTCAATTTTTTTGACACTAAAAACAAACGTACGCGTTCAATTGAAAAACGATCCATCAGCAGCTCAATTTTAAAATTTGGGGATTGTGCGGACAAAGTAATTTTAATCCTGGCATTGCAAAAAAGCAAAATTGATAATCCTAGTCAACAGGAATACAGGAATGATAATACTACCAAACGATTTTTGCAGTTTCACTCAATCAAAAGAAGAACTGATCAAAGCGTGTTTCCAAACATAGCACAAAACTACAAAAAACATGCTTGGTGAAGGGGGAGTAAGGTTTGACATTTTTTTTTTCATTTTTTTTTTTTATTTTTGTTTCTGAAAGTACAATATCTGAAGAATATTGTATTAAATTTTTAGGTCATTCGAATCAAAACTAACGAAGTTGCAGTACGTTGAATGACAGTATCTCCAACTAGTGTTGCTTAGTGTACAAAACTTTAAATCGATTTTCCCAAACATGTAATTTTTAAAGTCGGTGAACAACCTACAGAAAAAACTACTGAACCGATCGTTTTGAAATTTTGTACACATATTCTACATATGTATAAGTAGAATTTTTTAATTACTAACAATTTTAAAATAACAAATAGGTAGATTTTTTCGTCAAAAATCGTCATTTTGGCTTCAAAATGGTGCCAAAATTGAAAAATTTTAAAATTAAAAAAAAAACTCGACGTGACTGGAGAGATAAGGTAATAAACTCAAGAAAGCATTTGGAGTTTTTGATTTCAGATGATCCAGTGGTGCTGTAGGCTGGTCACCGCACAAAAACTTTTCTTCGAGGCGCCTGCGGAGATCTACAATAAATCCGTTATTTCTCTCTATTTTTTAACAAAAATTTTTTTAAATATTCTTCAAATGTTATACTTTTATATAATAATATGTAAAATAAACCTACTGTTATAATTTTCTCTAAAAAAATTCATGAAAAAAGGTCTGTTTTAGACCAAACCAACCTTACCCCGCCCTTAAGCAAGCGAGCGATACCGGCCGAAAAGAACAAAGATGTCAATTATCTCAACGAGGCTATTTTGACTGAAATACCAGGTCTACATTCAAATCAGTGAATACCATCATGAATCAGGATGAGTTGATGAATTATCCCACAAAATATTTAAGTGTACTTGATTTGCCAGGAATACCACCACATGTATTGCAGCTCAAAATTGGATCGCCTTTTATTATGCTTCGCAACATCAACTTACCAAAATTTTATAATGGCACCAGGCTTTCCGAAAAAAATATTGAGAAATTTGGTAGAAGCAACAATTTTGAATAGGAAATTCAAAACCGAAGACGTTTTGAATCCTCGCATTCAATGATTCTCGCATTCCATCTTATGTTCCATTTGAATTTAAGCGTCTTTAATTCGAATTCAAGGCGAACATTGAATTCTCCGTTACTATCAATAAGTTGCAAGGACAATCTTTTGAAGAAAGATGGTGAAAAGTTGTTTATCTAAAAGCATTGCAATAAATGTTTTGATTTTGTACAAATTTTTCGAAAAAGCTTTTTTTATTTGCCTGGCGAAGCGGGCGGGGGTTCAGCTAGAATAATATATGTATGTATATTCCTAAAGATTTCATAAAAATAGTAGCACCATCTTAATAGAATTGGAAAAAATATGAATTTTAACAAGTCTGTTTTAATAAAAAAAAAAATTTATTGTGTTATTTAGCACTTACATGAAAAGAAAAAAAGTTTATTGCCAGTTTGCCGCAAACGAACTTCGTTTGTCGTGTTTGAGATCGTTTCTTGCAAACGTTTCAACAGTTGTCATAATAATAGTTCAGGTGCGAGAAACGCGTCATTTAGTTGCAGGTAATAAATTTCGTTTGTCATATACGCGAATGATTTTTAAATCGCAGCAATTGAAAAATTGTTTTTCCCAACTGAAAATTTCTTTTGTTTTTCCCTTCGTTGAATACCCACAACACTTATAGTTCAGAGTTACTTTATGGACAAACTGTTCTATATAAGCAAATTGGAAATTTGCTAAATATGTGGACGGAGATAGCAACAGAGGTGCGATGAGTACAATCCACAAAGAGACGGACGGACATAGGGTGAAAGACAATTAATCATGCTGATTGTGGAATCCGGCGGATCAGTTGCGGCGGGAAAATGATTCGATCTCGTTGATTTAGCTGTTGTAGAAACCGGCGAGTAAGTTCTATGCGGATCGATAGTTAAGTTTGCGGACTTGGAGCGATTGTTGAAAACGCAACCGATCCGCACTTCATACAAATTTGTTCACTTTTCATCCGCAATAAATTTGGTGCGGATCAGTGCGGATTTAAATAAAACTATTCAAAAGACAGAATGCGATACATAATTTCAGTGTAATTTGAGGTCGTTAAACTCGAATTCAATTTAAAAATTATTACTACACTTCGATATTTTTCTTTTTGCTAAAAACAATTTTTAAAAATTTTAAAAAATTTTCAAAAAATGTTTTCTGTGTTCAAAACAAATTTTAATTTTTTTATATTTCAATTTATTTTTAAATTTATCAGAGCAAATGCAAACATTTTCTGCAGCGTACTAAGCCTTGGTAAGAAAATTAATGCCGCTCCAAAAAAAGTCAGAAATACCATCGGCATCTGTACCAGAAGCCGCAGAGCTACAGCTGTAATGTCTTGGTTTAGAGCCAGAAGATTTAGGACCCACGTGACACTTAAAAAACATCATCACCAACAAGAGCTACTGCGATGTGTCCTGACAGCTCCATTATTAAGGAACAATGTTGCACTCATGTTGTTTAAGCAATATATTTCTTTTAAGTTTACTTTTAATTGTCTTTTTGTTTATTAAAACGACTTTTTATATTTTTTATTTGCACTTCACTCCCTATTTTATTTTGTTTTGGCCGGTGAACAGCTGTTGTAAGTTACGAGTAAATAGCTTTAGGAATAACGAGTGCGGATCGGTATTGCAGTTCATTCGCACGGATTCAACAATGGGAAAGTAAGGGGAATGCGGATCGAATCAACTCCCGCCGCAACTGATCCGCCGGATTCCACAATCAGCACGAATATAATAAATAATAATGACCGAAATAGCTTGCGGTATATAAGTATATATATATAAGATATATTTTTAAGCTGACAACTGAATATTCGTTTGTGGTAAATACAACTCGCAAACGAAGTGTAGTTGGCTAATTTTTCAGTTGAGGTGAAGGAAAAATTTTTTATGCGTGTATAGTTCAAAAAGAGTGAACAGTTTTCTAAGCTTGATAGATAACTTGATGGCCTTAACTTAATACAATTACAGATAGACTGTTAAGACAATTTCCTTAAAAAACAAACAAAGCAATTTTTACTCGTTTGCAATTTTTTATTGAAATATATAAGTTCGTTGAACAATTTTGATGCTGGAGTAGTCAGTTTGCTACGAATAGACCTCACAATACTTCAACATTCATTTTGTGAGTGTAAATTTTGCTTATATTGAAAAATCCATAAATAAAGCGGTCTTACAATGGGAATCATATATATATTTATGTCTAAGTCAAAGCTGATGATGATGACAGGTTTCAGCGACTTCCGTTACTTAAATGTGGTGTTGTATATAAACAATCAACTCCCAAAAGGGGAGATAAATTCACAAAGAATACAAAAAAGAAGATGGAGCAAAAGTTTCCATCACTCAACTCTACAGATAAAACATTAAAAACATTGGGCGCCAAAACAACAAGAACTAAGCAGGCACATTTGGAAGTGTTGAGTGAGGGTGAGATTCGCGTAGCTTGTTTGTTGCCTTATTTTGATGTTTTATTATTGTTTACTTTTTAAACTTTTCTTGTTATTAGATACATTTTATGTGACCATGCAAAATATGAACATAAAAAACATTTTTAACTAAAAATTAAATGAAAACGAAGTCGGAAGAAAAGGCGCGCGCAAAAAATACCAACATAGACCCGCCAGCACAAGGCAGCCGCGGGAGTGTTCATATCGAACTGAGTTTTTGAGTAGAACTCCAGTTCAGCCTACACTAGACGGGTGGCAGGGCCAACAAATTTATTAGTCTCACTCGTGCATAAATTACTGCAGTGCACTTCATGGTGGCTCAGAATCCGCTGAACATGTGTTGACTTCTTGGCAGCTTCCCGAACACTCCCACATCATGAGGCAATTGCTGTTGCTTATGTTGTTGTTTTTGCCAATTTTGCTCTCTAATGATGTATGTTTGTACATCTCTGTAGGTTGCCTGACTGTCGGTGAGAGTTTCTTTCATTGCGGATATCGCTCTGCTTAAAAAATAAAATATAAAAAGACCATGAATGGTGGAACATAGTTGTGTCCATACCAGTCCCTAGCACACTCCATATCTTTTCCACATTTTACACTTTTCAACATTTCAACATCGTATTTAATTCTTATTTTGGCTCTGCTAAAATTTCTCAAACTCAAATTATGAAGCAAATTCGTCAAATGCTAAGACTAGTAGTACAAAGGGTGCCTTTTAAGTCTTGCACCTCGGCAATACTAAGCATTGCCAGATAAATTTCGACATTTCTATCCGAAAATTTGACATTTTCTAGCATAAACATACTCACAAAGTTATGGTGTATGTGCGCTTATTATGTTGTTTACAGTGGTTTGAAAATTATTTTTCAGCATAACAATGGAATTTACACGTGAACATTTTGAAGATTTTTTACTATTTTCCACGTGGATTGACAACAAAAGAATTCATCGATCAACCAAGTTCAACTGTTCATGATGAAGCACCATACCCATCGACCGTAAAACGCTGGTTCAATGAGTTCGAGCGTGTTTGTCGTTCTCTCCAAGACAAATTTCGTGAAGATCGTTCAAGAACGTCTGTTGTGGCTGAACAGAACATTGCTGTGCATGTGGATATTTGCTGGCTTGCTGCTATCTGAAGCTAGTGAAAATATATTAATTTACCCAGCGAACACATGAAACAATTTGTCATAGCAATTTCAACACATATAAACTTTTGTTACCAACACACTCATAACTTTTCAATTGCCAGCACAATTGTTTGCAACAATCACGTTACATCTCGGCTTGCAAGAAATTTGACATAGAGTGGCAAAATTTGACGTTTACTTGAGAAAGTGTAAATAAAAAAACAAACACCCTGAAACTGAAAGAAATGTTACTTCTTGTCATGCAATTGTTATGCCACCTACGTCACTACCGGCAATTGGCTTGATGGCGACAATAATTTGACAACTTACACATATTTTAAAATTTTTACGCCAATTTGTTACGTGTGTTCGCAGCGTTATCCACTGGTTTAAGATATCCAGATGTGAACAACGCGGCTCTACGTCTATCATTTTCCAACACGCAGCCATGATATATTGTAAATCTCAACGTAAATAATAGTCAAAAGCTGTAAATGTTTGAACTTTTGTGTGGTAGGCTGTGTTTTTTGATATCATCTCAAAAATTTGTCAACTTTTTTCAAAACTATTTGGCTTTAACTAGTTGTGCAAGCGGTGTAGTAGTTTTGATATCATTTAAACTAGTTCTAATTGGTTATTTATTGTGATTTAACATAAACTAATTAGGTGTCAACTATTTTTGTAACTAGTAAATTGTGACAGAATTTTAACTAGTTGGTTTTGAACTAGTACAAAAACTGCTCATTATTTACTGCTGATTAGTCTTACACTGCAGGGTTGCGTTTGCACTAGAAGTACATTCTAGCATTGTTCCCGTTAACAAATACTCGTATTCTGGAAAAAATACAGCAATACAATTATTAAATTACTTTATGGGTAAATTATTTGAATATAAGTTTATTATATAATAATTTTTCAAATTCGTTATACAGGTTAGACTGTATCTTTACACCATACATTTTGAAAAAGTATCTCATATCCTCCCTCCGCAGGCAGATTCTGAATTCAGCATATTTGAAGGTCACGAAGGATGAAAAAATTTGAAAAAAAAAATTAACAAATAAACTCTGAGGAGTTAGGGTCTTATGCGTAATTATGATACAATAAATTATAATATAAACATTATGGTTTTAACATCATTAAGTTAAAGGAAGATATATTAAGCTGGAAGTTCATTCACTGCATTTGCATATATGTCCGTCTACTCGTATATTTTCTTTACGCAAGAAAATTATGGCAGAGTTCAATGGTTACGTTTAACGTTCAGAGCAAGCACGGCTACAAAATTATAAAACATTTGGTACGTTCTTAAGATTGAAAATAAATTTTTTAATTTTGAAGATTTATGTACCAGAGCCATCCCTGAAAGTAATGAGCTTCTGACTCTTCCTTTTTTCTTCTCGATGTTCGTTATAAGTAACAAGCTATCAAAAAACGCAAATTACGTTAATTGCATTTTTTCAACATTACACACATCATGGTGTAATAATAATAAGGTGTTAGTTAATTTGACAGTTCTCTCTCAATATGATAAATTTTTTCGCCCCGCTCCTGTCAAAAACAGCTGATGGTGAATTGGAATGAAAATAAAGCATCTAACGTGCAGTCGGTCGAAGCTCAATGCCATGTCCACTTCTTTTGATGGCTATTATCAGTTCAGGTATTGAACATTCTTTGATGGCATTCGATATTTTCTTGAAGCAGTCGATGTGAATGCAAACAATTTGCATGCTGGCCAAGGCTTCATGTCGGTGGCACCTTCCAGCGCACGTTTTTGATAAAATGGCAAAACCATTCAACGGCGAACTTGCCCAATGGGCGAAGACAACTGCAATAACTTCTTGCAAACACAACACGGCACAATTAATTCAATATAATATTTATTTAAACTTTATTCGCACAATAACCTACAAAAACTATAAAACATCATCATCTAGCAACTCAAACAAGTAATAGAATTTGACAACTATCAACGGCTCCTCTCTTTCGATCTCAATATTTTGACAGAAAGAAAGCTATTCTTGGTGTTTTCAAAAATTCACTAACACCTTATTATTATTACACCATGACACACATAGGCATATGTAGGGCATAAAACTCTCTCTCTCATATAGAGAAGATAAGAAATCATTAGATATTCCGTCTCGTAAATTCTGAAGCCTAAGTACCATTCTACAATAATCAAATATCTAAATCAGTGGGGCCCAAGAAATTTGAGGTGCCGGCCAAAACTTAAACGAAAAATTACTCGACACACACGTAACGGGACAATCAGCTTCAGCATCGACATCATCGAGTGTGTGTTATTTTATTTTGGCTTTGCATGCAATTGTTTTTGTAAAGTTCACTGGAAAATGTGCTGAACACTGAACGAGTCATTTTGTGTCGTTGTTTTTTGCAGATATTCTTTGGTTTTGGCTCATCGCAAAGACAAAATTGAAATAGAAAAAAATTTGTACGAAGGGCCACGCGGGCCAAACGGGCAACTACGTGGGTATGATAGATCTAAATAAATATATGAAGATCTTTAAAATTTAATTTTATATCAAATAAATTTATTATGTTTTGGGATTCGTTACAAAAGATTATCTTAAAAGGAAAATGAAAAGGTTAAGTGTTGCTTATTAGCGTGTGTTTTTTAACTATAATACTTCGACTTCATCGAGTGCTTGCAATAAAGAAACAAAGTTAATGCAGAGAATTTTCTCTTATGAATAAATATTCCACTTGAACATATTTCAAAAAGACGAAAATATTTGACAGTCATCAAATTTTGACAGTCATCGTTTAAAAGATCTAAAAAATAATGTGCCTGGTTTTAACTCGACTATTTGGTTGTTGTCTTCGAAACACTTTCATTCTTATGTGTAAACAGTTGAGGTATATTACATAGTGCATAGCAAACAGTGCATAGCAATCTGTAAAAAAATCATCTATGACAAATCAATGAACTTAATTTTATTTGCCAGTACACTGCGGCAAGGATTAATTTCTATTACAATAACAATGCTTGCACGAATGTCGGATATGTCGGACTACTTATTGAACAGCATAGTAACAACGTTCTAAGAACGATATTCCTAAAATTCCTACGATTTTACAATTCTCCTATGTTTCCTAAATAACTAAGGATTATAGCGTTTGCTCTACTACACAATAAAATTAAAAAAAAAACATGAAATCAGGGCAAATAGTTCTTTCAAATTCCTAGCAGTTAATCTTTTTGAAAGTACATTTATGAAATCTGCTCATTTTGAAAACTGTATTTGACCTGTATAATTAAATATAAATAAATATCTAACAAATAAATACCAAGTTTTTACTTTGTGATGATATGGGCATAAAAAGAGTTAAGTTTATTGGAAAGAATATCGCTGCCTGGTAAATCGGCATTGTACACCGCAAAACATAAATTTTCCGCATATTCGTATTCCTTATTGTTAGGGGGATTTTGACACTGATTGGATGCAAGAACCGCATAAAAACCCTTGATGCGATTTGACTCATGCATGCCTTTTTGGACAAGAGGCCATTGCCAGAAAAACAATCGAAGCATCATCGATTGATGAATTGTTGACAGCTAAAATGAACTAAAGCAACGTACATGCAATGAGCATGGAAACCGACACATAAGAACTGAAGCGTTGGTTGTAAATTGTAAGAATGGACACTGGTTGATCGGTATACGCAAACTTTTGTACGGAAGGATGTACTGACGACGGGCAACAGAGAGAAACGATTTATTTTTATTAAAATGGCCTTTTATCAAAGAGGCTAAATGTATTTAAATAACTTTTAAAAGCGATATTTTATGTGTGCCAAACAAAGTCGATTATTCAAAGTCATAATCAGAACATTTAACTTTCTCCTGACCCTCAAAAACAGAAAAAAACTGATCATATAAATACACTTTAAGGATTTAATATAGAAATGTAATAAATCGCAAAACCAAAAATTAAATAAACCACTATATAAAGAAATTTATGAGTACAAAACATATGCTATGCTTATACTATTTAAGCAAAATTGATGAGGTAAAGCTCAAATCCATTTAGTAGGTGTTTCTATTTTAATAAGTAATAAAGCCAATATAATAAGCCGATTTTTGGCATCATAAGACCTATCATGTTTCTTGCTACCTTTCAATTTTAAGTTTAATTTTTCTTTAAAATTAAACCATAACATGAAAAAATTAAATCAAGATATATTTTATACAATTTTTTCCAGTTTTATTTTAACAAAAAAAAAAGATTATTTAAAATTTAAGAAACAAAACAAAATATTACAATATTTTATTAATGGGTGTGGTGGACCAATTTCATTCCAACTTTGTATGGCTCAATTAAAATCAATGTTGTTTTACAAAGATTTGACACTTGGTCAAGTCCCCTTACAATACCCACACAGTCCCATATATATGGAAGTATATTCGAATAAATGGGGTTTGATTATTTCAATGATGGCACTGTGTGTGGAAGGTAGATGCTGTTTTCATAAAATTTTTCCATATTTAAACCAAAATATCATTTGAAATATTAAAGCTAATGAGTAAAATATGAAGATAATACATAAATTTTTATGGAATTTATGAAGGTCTTGCTATTTTTATGACGTCACTCATTCGAGGTTTTCATTTGATTTGACTCATTTTCGAAATTTATTTTAATTTTTCATATGCAATGTGTCAAATTTCGTAATGATAGCTTCAAAAGGACGACTGTAATCGTGACAATAAACAGACGGACAGATTGACGAACAACAGTAGACAAAAAAAAGAACCTAGTGTAATCGACTCAGGTGTTGATTCTAATCAAGAAGATATATAGATACTTCACTATACCTGCCATACCTCGTAAAATCTAAAGAAACTCGAAGAGCTTGAAAAGAAGAGTGGTAAGCTCAAAATGAAGGATATGAAGAAGAAGAAGAAGTATTACTTAATGTTGCTGGAATCGTTGATTAACCAGTGATTAGTATCAGTACCAGTATTAGTAAATTCATTAATGCCTTAATTCATTAATGCAGTATTTAATTTTAAGCCCTTATTTTTTAAAGGTTTTAGTTTTTGAAACCTTATTGATTTCATAAGAAAACTGTGATCTCCAGAATATTCATTAACAGCTTAGTCTAATGGTCACCTACGATGCGTAGCAGCTTATGTCTTCTGCAATTTTCGAGCAAATTCTTCAGAAAAATTGGAATATTTACTTAAATAAAAGCATATTATTATATAAGCATAGTAAAATTACTTAATATATGCACTTTCTTATTGTTTTAATAAATAATACACATTCCTTATTTGTAAGAAACAAATTCATGGATATCAATAAAATAACGTAGTCCTAAAGCTTAAGGGGTGGGGGGGAGGGGGTCAGGTTTGACAACTTTTTATTTTTTTCAATTTTTTTTATTTTTGTTTCTGAAAGTGCAACATCTGAAGAATAATGTATTAAATTTTTAGGTCATTCGGAGCAAAACTAAAGAAGTTACAGTAGGTTGAATGACCGTACCTCCAAATAGTGTTGCTAAGTGTACAAAACTTTAAATCGATTTTCCCAAACATGTAATTTTTAAAGTCAGTAAGTAACCAGCCTACGGAAAAAAACTACTGAACCGATCGTTTTGAAATTTTGTACACATATTTTACATATACATAAGTACCTCTCAAGTTCAAGTTGAGGTTTTTTTAAATTTTTTAATTACTAACAATTTTACAATAACAAATAGGAAGATTTTTTTCGTCAAAAATCGTCATTTTGGCTTGGAAATGGTGCCAAAAATTGAAAAATTAAAAAAAACTCAATGTCACTGGAGAGATAAAGTAATAAACTAAAGAAAGAATTTTAAGTTTTTGGTTTCAGATGATCCAGTGATGCTGTAGTCTGGTCACCGCACAAAGAGTTTTTTCGAGGCACCTGCGAAGATCTTCAATAAATCCGTTATTTCTCTCTATTTTTTAACAAAATTTTTTTAAATATTCTTAAAATGTTGTACTTTTATGTAATTATATGCAAAATAAACCTACTGTTATAGTTTTCTCTAAAAAAATTCATGAAAAAAAGTCTTTTGTAGGCGAAACAATTTCACAATTTTGAAATTCTGACAACGGATTCGGATTCAGCGACCCATTTTTACCTAGTGTTCGCCCCAGCATCGAATTCGTAAAAATAAAAAAAACTAGGTGGCAACCCTATCAGCCATCTTGAATTTTAAAATTCTGACATCAGATTCGAAATCAGCGACCCCCTTAAACTGTTGGATAATGTTTAAAACTCTTAAAAAGCATATTTTTAGGTGGCAACCCTATAGGGTTTAAGATTTCACAATTTTGAAATTCTGACAACGGATTCGGATTCAGCGACCCATTTTTATCTAGTGTTCGCCGCAGCATTGAATTCGTAAAAATAAAAATAAAATTAGGTGGCAACCCTACCAGCCATCTTGAATTTTAAAATTCTGACATCAGATTCGAAATCAACGCGATAGAAGAGGCAAGCATCATTCGCATGCTGACTCTTTCCACGGAGTTTGAGTTCAATGCCTTTTGCATACCAATGATCATGAAACGTTTGATTAGGTTTCGTTTTCTATACTGACACGTTAGCAAAAATTATAAAAACTACGTTAGTTCTCTCTTCCACTGAAAAGTTTCGTGTTTCGTTAGCCCTCACGAACGAAACGAATGAAAAATAACGTTTTTGTATCACCCTCTGAGAGATCGGTTCGGATATACGAGTACGAGTATGATGTCGAAACAATCTATCACAATCTCAGAGTGACGCTATCTAGATCAGCCGAAACCCAAAAAACCATGACAAAATCGTTAAAAAAATAAAGGTGGTTTGGACAGTTTTCTTCGATTCTTATTTGAGTATTTCAAAGTGTGAATATTTTACGAAAGAGGTCACAATTATGGAAGTACCATTCATGGCTTATGCACCCCGATAATGCACCAGTTCACACATTATGCATTTTACGCGATTATTTGACAAAAACAACGTCAATATCGTTCAAGAAGCACCACATTCGCCAGATAAAGCCCCCAGTGACTTTTTTTCTGTTCCCCAAACTCAAATTGCCGCTTGGTGGAAAATATTTTGAGACGATTGAATTCATCAAAATGAATTCGCAGACGGAACTACATGCCTACATACAAAATGTTTTCAAGAATGGAAAAAACGTTGGCATTAAGTATCGCCTCCGGTTGTGATGATTTCAAAGGTGATAAAATAAATATTGAAGAATAATGTTTTATTTGTACAGTCCGGTTCAATTTTGAACATAATATATAAGTGATTTAACCTAAACAGTATGCGTTAAAATATTTTGAATAAAACCTAGCGAATTTGTTTAATTCAACAAAAAACTTTATAAAATTATACGAGTATCTTGGGCAAACAAAGCGTTAGTAATATATTACGGGTATTATAATTAACTAGCACTTAGGAAATAAAAGTTGACGGAAAATCACATAATTTTACTTAGGTCATCCTTATCTGTACAAAAATTTTATGCAAAACATAAATATTTTAAGAAAGGACGTATAAGTGTGTTATATTTTTTTTTTTTAATTTGACAAAGAAACTTGAATAAATTTAGAAATAGAAATTTTTGTATAATACCATCCCTTCTTATATAATTTTACAGTTTTTTGTTTTTTATTTACTTTTTTACTTTTAACGGACTTTTAAAAGTAAAAACTGCAATTATTTTCCCATAGATTCGCTAGTCAAATATATAACAGTAAAAATAAAAAAAAACAAATATGTATGTTCAAGTTTAAATTTATCTTTGCGTGAAAAACTTTTCAACCCGCACTTTAATTATAGCTATATTTTAATAAAAGTTAGATATCTTTAGTTTTTCATTGTAAAAGTTCTGACTAAGTCCTTTTACTCAAACACAACTCCGTGTTCGTTTCACTGGACGAGTCCAATACCTGAGCTTAGGTCCAATAAACTTTGTAATGCGCTTTACCGTTGTCATGTCCTAAATCTTTAATTTCTAATGAAACTTACATCCGGCAGGGATGCCTCCGACTTGGTGGATACAAATGCATGAAATGCATTTTCTTCTTTCCTTCAACTATTGATTTTCTAGCCAATGAAAACAAAAATGAATCAGTCTTGGTCGGCATTAGTGCAAAGTCTGGTAAGAGGCAACCTTCAAACACTATTGATTTTTTTTTATTCTCTTTTTCCACAACGACTAGGGATAAAGATTAAGTACCTAAAGGATATGAGCAGACGACTGAGATGAATGCACAAACTGGACAGTAGTAGAAACCACGAGGACGAACTTTATTCACATTATTTAATGTTCGTTTTAAAATATTGCAAATGCTTGCAATAAAGTTGGATGTCGAAGCAGTTTTTAAAACAAAGAATAAACTTCATTAGTGGAAAGATTAAGTTTTTGAAGAGGTTGGTGAAGCAGACACCACCAGTGCAACTATAACACAGAAAACCCAGAAACACACACTCACAAAAGTATAACTATCCTGCTGGGTTCACAAATGTCTTTGAATAATTAGAACAAATTACGTTTTAAACCATTTTCTTTTATTGTATTTATTTAAACTTAATATTTATTGCAAAAAATAACTTCTTTTCATAAAAAAAATATGCGTGTGGCCACCACGCACGGTAGAAGTGAAACTTTAACCCAAAAAAATTAATTTTTAAGTGGTTAAATCACTGCAATATAGCTTTACTAAAAAAGTCCTATTTCATATAATGGCAAGAGTAAATGAAATTGTTTTAATCAGGGAATGTAATTATTATAAGCGATATTCAAAAACGCAAAGTTTAATTATTATTTTTAGATTTTTATTTTATTACTCAGCAATAAAAATTATCTTACGATTTTAATTGTTTTTATCAGAAATAAGTTATTTTTTGATTTTTATTTTTCTGTTCAAGAATAAAAATTATTTTTAAGTTTTATTATTAAAAAAATAAAAGTATATCGAAACTCATTAATTGTGCTGTCAAACCGATCAAGAAAATTACTTCGTGAAAAGAAGCTGGCCCGCCGCAGATGGTAAATAGATGGGAATAGAAACAGTCAACACGCCGGTGCACTTAAAACCATAATGAAGTTGTTGACTAACATGGCGTACAATTCAATCGTATCAGATTATAATTCGTTTTGGGAACATAAATTCAACGAGCTTAAAGCCGACAAAAACATTTTTAAGAATTTTAAACGCTATTCCAATTATAAACTAGTAAGAAATGATCTTCGACTGGGCCGAAGTTAAAATACCCCCACGTCCGAACCGAAGTATATTCAAAGTCTTAAGCCGTCAATAAAATGTTTATTTGTATAAAACATTTTTGTTATACCTACATAGTTTTAACAGAAAATATTCGCTTTCATTTTTTATAAAATCACTTTGTATGGAGGGTGGGTGTGGTTTTCACTCGATTTGGTTGAATTGTATACACAAAGTGCATGTTATATATCAAAGTTAATAAGCAAAATTTCAAGTCCATATATTATTTTTTGTGGAATTTAAAGAGATTTTACCTTTTTGATGAAGTCACTTTGCATGGGAGGTAGGCGTGGTTTTTATCCGATTTGGTTGAATTTCATACTTAGAATTCACTTTAAATATCGGAGCTCATATGCAAAATTTCAAGTCCATATATTAATTTTTGTGGAATTCTAAGAGATTTTACCGTTTTGATAAAGGCACTTTGTATGGGAGGTAGGCGTGGTTTTCATCCGATTTGGCTCATTTTCGAACTTAACCTTAGTTTTTTTGATAAAAGCTTAAATATTGAATTTCGTGATGATAGCTTGAAAATTACGGCTGTAATCGTGACGACAGATGGACAGACGGACAGACAGACGGACATGGCTAAATCAACTCGGGTGGTGATGCTGATCAATAATATATATACTTTTCTATACCTACCACGCCTCCTTATGGGCGTTACAAACGGAGTGACAAAATTAATATACCCCCATTTACGTTTTTTAAACGTGGGGGTATAAAAATGCAGCGAATTACCCAATGATATACTAATAGATGACGGAGACACAACACATATCCTGAACGACATTGATAAGGCGAACGCTTTTGCCGAACATTTCAAACGGGCACACAACCTTACGCTGAACACGGGACATCGTGAATTCAACGACGAAGTGGAAACATATATTGCCGAAATATTTAAGGACGAAAGAATCACCGACTTTGCAGCAACCAACGAAGCTGAAATTTTGAATACCAGAAACTCACCTTTTGTTGATGCAACCGATGTTGAGATGGCTATAAAATCAAGAAATGCTAAGAAATCCTGTGGAAACGACATGGTATCAAATTTCATGCTTAAGAAAATTGCTAGCTTTAAATTTTGTTCAAATATATCTACACTCTTCAATCATATTATAAACAATTCATATATGCCAAAATTGTGGAAAGAGTCCATTATAATTCCCATTGCTAAGCCTAATAGAAATAATAAATTTATATGCAACTACAGACCAATTAGTCTGTAGAAAAAATTCAATCAATAAAACTTAACGTAGAATGTTCGAGATTAAAAATTAATTTCAACACACAATTCGGTTTTCGCCCAGGTCTTACAACAAGTCATGCACTAGTAAAGTTAACAACCACAATAGCTAATAGCCTGAATAATAGAACACCGTCACATTTAGTAGCATTAGATTTTGAAAAAGCATATGATACTCTTTGGATTAAGGGATTAGTATATAAAATGCACTGCAAATTTGGTATTAGCCTGCCGTTCTGCAGATTTGTTTTAAATTATTTGACAAATCGCACATATAAAGTTGAAGTCAATGGAATATATTCTAACCCACATTTAGCACCAGCTGGAACACCTCAAGGTTCGGCAATATCTTGCCTACTGTATATTCTTTATGTTTCAGATTTCTCGAAACATAATGGCATCCTACATATTTCAACTATACAATTCGCAGATGACATTCTTTTATCGGCTCAAACTAAATTGACCGACCTTGCTGAAGAAGAAATCAACTATTATCGAACTATAATCGCTGATTACTTATATAAATGGAAGATCAAGGTAAATGAGAGTAAGTGTGAAGAGATTTCAATACTGGGAAATTTAAAGCAAACGACGCAATTAACTAGACGAACAGCATATCAAATTAAGTTAAAAATAAATAATAATCCCATTCCGAAAACTTCAACTTTAAAATACTTAGGTGTACATTTGACAAAAAACTTTAAATTCAACGTACATTTACAAATAATAAATAAAAATAATATCAGTCTATTTTGCATTAAAAAACATATTTTTTAATAGGAAAATAAATCAAAAATGAAAACTTTTAGCATACAAGCAAATTATTAGGCCAATCATAATGTATGCAGCACCAGTTTGGCTGCAAGTATCCAAGCCCCAAATTAATAAAATTGCAATATTAGAAAGGAAAAATTCTTAGAGCATGCACAGGCCTTTACCGGATTCCGAATTGTGTAAAATACTATTCTAATAAAGTGTTATACGAAAAAAGTAAAATAAATGAAATTGAAAATGAAATCATAAATCATGCACTAAAATTCTTCAGTAAAGAAAAACAAAATGTATCTTCTCGACTTAGAAATTACTTAGGCCAAGACGAAATGTACTTAAGTTCATTAAATTACTACAAAAGCAAACCTCCAATTTATATTTAGTACTTATTTAACTTAAGACAGAATTATTATAACTAGCTATGTACCTAAAATCAGAGATAACATAAACACCAGTTATTGATATTGTAACATATAATAAAATTCTAACCTTAACTAAGACGCAGTTATTTCTAAGTCATAGTCTTAAGTTTTATACAAAAACAAAAACAAAATAAAAGGTTTTTAATTTTTTTCCTTCAACTTACATAATTTAGCGTATAATAAGAACAAGCTAATGCGAAAAATCGAATAACCTAAATTAATAATGTAGAACTTTGAAAAATCCGATCAGGATGCTAAGCTAAGTAACATTAAGAAATAACTAGTTTATCCTTTCACTAGTAATAAGTACCTCTATGAGAAAGTATTATTTAAATAAAGGAATATTTAAAATTTAAAAATTTAAAATTATTTTGCTAAGAATAATTGAAAAACAATTTTTATTTTTCGCTCAAATCATTGTTTTCCTCAAACATAAAACTCAAAACACCACTTTGTTGCTGGCACATGTTAATTTTTATTCCCTACGCCTGAACAGGGGGGCTTTATGGGAGGGCCGCTGAGGATAAATATGTATGACCGAACCCTATTATTTATGCAAAAGGAATCTATTTCCTCCGACCAATCCCTAGAGGGGCTTCCATACAAATATTTTGATTTTTTGTATACTTATTCCCTACACCTGAACAGGGGGGCTTTAAGGTTTTATGTATCATTAAACTATGTGGTATGTTAAATTTTGTATGAAAAACATTAAGATATAAGGAAAATAAATGCACTACAGAAATATACTCTGTGTTCTCGCTTTTTACTCTCAAAAGTTTGAAATATACTTTAAAATGTTGTATATTAGAACTCTGTTACTTAGCAGCAGTCAGTGTTTGTCTTTATGTTTAAGGTTGATGTTTTCAATATGAATATCAAAGACATGCTCCATATGCTTCGAAGTTTTATGGCAATATTATAATTACTCGGTATATGAACCATGCAGTTGAAAAGCTTCTGTGTCCATACTATATAATAATTATTAAATTTTGCGTAACACTATGTTAAAAACACGCCGAAGCATTTCACAGCGAAGTGTTTCATTGGCGAATTGATTCATCGGTTTTACTCCCCATCGCGGCTAAAGAAGTTTCACTTAAAAAAAAAAGAAATATTCAGATATGGGCATTTCCATAGACACGCACGTTACGTTCGTACGCATTTCATGTTGCTAAAATTTAAGAAAAAGCAAAGAAAAATTTAACACTTTAATAAGTGTAAGAGATGGAAGCGATAGAAATAGTGGTCCAAAGATAAAGCAAACAAAAAATTACACGTACGTAACAGAAAATAGAAGTGGTTTTTGTATGCATCAATAAAAACGAAAAAATATGCGAAGTGTGCACGATTTTTGAAGCGAAGCTTTTTACGCCTCGTTCTGCGATTTGCTGGAGTGAAATCTGAAAAACGACACTTTTTTCCGACACCGTTTTTCTTAGAATTGATATTGTGTTTGCTTGCGTCTATTGCAACAAGAAAATGTTAAATTAAAAATAATTTCTTGCCCACTGCAGGAATTGAACTCATGTCCGTCGACTGATAGTTCGACGCTCTAATCATCAAACTAAAAGCACTCATTAATAATTTTTGCTGATTTAATATTAATCAATAACTAACGCTATTTTGCAGTAGATCACAATAATCTATTTATAGGAATGTGTATTGGCTAGGCTTGGGTAGCTCATGAACGTACTAGTTCAATTGAACGATTCCCACTCATGAACGATGTGAACTTGTTCAGTGTTTCTCGTTCTTTTAGTTCATTTTAGTTCAGTTAATTTTACAGCGATTAGGAACAAAAGGGACGAGAACAAAAATAACTAAATTTACCAAGCTATGGTTTGAATCTTCGGTTTGTCCAAGCGAACTAAAAGAACTAATCAACTAAAAGAACGAACGAACTAAAAGAACTAACGAACTAAAAGAATGAACGAAGTAAAACATGCAACGAATAAAAAGAACGAACGAACGAAAAAACTAAATGAACGAACTAGTTCATTACGTACGATTGAACTTAAAAGAACGATCTTTGTGGTGAACTAAAATGCCCAAGCCTAGTATTGGCTACATATCCAATACACAATATTCACTAAGGATTGTGTATTGGATGTTGATTCTACTTACTACTAGAGGTCGTTATTCTTAAAAATAAAGAACCTGTAAGTTGATTAAATTGTAGCAAATTTAATGATTTTGGTATATTTATTCCCTACAACTGAACAGGGAGCTTTAACGGTGGACCGGAGAGGGTTAATAAGTATGATCAACCCCATTATTTTTGCAAAAGGAACATTTTTCCCTTGAGGACCTATCCCAACTACTCTTTACAGGTGCTCCCATACAAAAACGTAAGAGGGATATATTAATTTTGTCCCACCGTTTATAATCCCCATAAGGAGGCGTAGTAGATGTAGAAAGCTACATATATTCCTGATCACCATCACCACCCGAGTCGATAAAGCCATGTCTGTCTGTCTGTCTGTATGTACCTTATAAGTATGTACATAAAAAGAAGTTCTCTCGAGTTGCTTAATACCAAACAAAAAATACGAATACTCCTTACTACACGATCTTTAATTATGTTGTTGGTACATGGTGTTGTTTTTTTTTTCTGTTTTTGCATTGCGCAAAGGAAAAATTAACAATTGACCAAAAGTGCCTTGACAAGTGCGTTTTCTAAGTGACAGAAAAAAAAAATATTCATGAAATATAATAAAACTTACTGGTGTGAAAATAAACGTGTGTGTTTTTTAGTTTTCTTTGTTATTTTAAGGTTTTAAATTTAAAAATTATTTTAATCGAAAAAACCATTAAATTATCAAATCTATGATATTGCGAAAATGCTTCCCTTCTCTCGTGTGTCCAGTGACGCACCTGTGTTTTTTTATGAAATGAATTGCGTACTTTGTTTTTGTTAGATTTGAGTTAAAATTAATTTGGGTTTTTACTAAAAAAATCGTTTTTTAATAATTTTAGTTGATTTATTTTGATTTATATTTTTTTCAGTGCTGAGAACGAGACTCCACTACCACAAGCACAAAAGTACAGAAAATATAATAGTATTGGTGTGCCCATCCCAGCCCAGCTAGCATTTTCAATCGTAGGCGACTCTTCCACGATCGGAGCGGGCGATTAAATAAATCGTCGACGATGTCGTATTCCGATCGCGGAAGTTCAGTACAACGGGAGAAACTGTGTCAAGCCGGAGACTCTTCCATTCGAGTCGTCTACGATGCTCAAAAAAGAATCGTGTAAGATGCTTTTATTCCTTCTTCAAACGATCCTTGAATCAATCGCCTAATTGAGTCGTGTACGATGCTCAAAAAAGAATCGTGTACGATGCTTTTATTCCTACTTCAAACGACCCTTGAATCAATCGCCTAATTGAGTCGTCTACGATGCTCAGGAAAGAATCGTTTAAGAGTCTTGAAACTATTGCCAAGACGATCTTTAATTTACCCTAAATGCTTCAAAATAAAAAGCATTGTTCTGTATTGTTCATTTTTTAGTTGTTATATATGTAATTAGTTTAAACTCGTATAAATAAAATAAAAATAATTCAAGTATTAATTAAAAAAAAAAAACAAAATTCAGACATAGAAAAAAAAAATATATAAAAAATAAATTATGTAGCTAAGTCCCCCTAATTTTCTTCGTTATCCTTCTTCGTCCGATAACCCTTCCTGAGTCGGTCACCAGCATGGACAAAATGTTGCTTTAGCACTTTATTTATTCCTGCGTCGTCACCTTTAAATTTTGAGTGACATACATCTTAAAAAAGAAAAACAAATTAGGAAACTGTAAGAGCATGAAATAAAAAGTACTTACTTGCTATAATTCTTGGACACGTGTTCACTAGCTAACAACTGAGTTAATATGAAGCAAACATCAGTTGTTCTTTGTAAACTTTTCTAAACACAACGGTTAAATTCGACAAACGATCGCGGGAATGCGTAAGCGGCGATTCCTAAACATAACGGTTAAATTCGCCAAACCATCGCGAGAATGCATAAGCGGCGATTTTAGAGTAACACAAGTACACGAATGGTCGTCAGAACGATTAAACGATGATTGTAGAATAACAAAAAAAAACACTCTCCAATCAATCATCAAAATGAGTCGCATTCTTGCTTGCACTCTTTTAATGCTCGCCAAGACGCGTGAACGACAATTCACTCGTGGAATTTTGAACGAGTGAATCGTCGTTCACGCATGTTAGCGAGCATTTAAAGAGTGCTAGTTGCCAAAAATCGCATAAGACTCTTAAAAATGGTACTTGCGCGATCGGAATACGACATCGCCGACGATTTATTTAATCGCCCGGTCCTATCGCGAAAGAGTCGTCTACGATTGAAAATGCTAGCTGGGGTAGCGCACGTAACTCAAGAATATCACAGATAACATATTAAAAAATTACCGTCAATTGATCTTACTTTGCTCTCTTTATATTTTTTTTTAGTTAGTTATTGCTATAAATCACATTTTGTGTTTTGAGTGCAATACTTCTTTTTAAAGCTTTAAAGTAGTAAAGTATAAATATCAAAAGAAAGTTGCTCCCAGTGAAAAAGATATAAATCCAATTCCAATCCGTTTCCTTAGCATGGCAACTGAGTTAAGCTGAAAATCGCTTAATATAATAAAATATCAATATTCATATTATATGGAATCATATATAAATTTTGTTTTTATTAATTTTTTATTTTTTGGTGTCGGTGGACTTTTCTGTAGAAATGTCCATATTGTGTGTATGCCTATGTTTATAGTACAGGTGGCGCAAAAATAACCTTCCGATGTTTTTTGGCTGTAATTTAAAAAAAAATGAAAAACTTTGATTCTTCTTGTGGATTATTTTTATTTGGTCTTTTAATTTTTTTTTACATCAAGTCGAGAGTATGATGTCATGTAAATGGCCGCCGCCACAGTTGATTGTCATTTGAGCCCTTTTTATGGCATTTTCCATCACTTCGGCCAAAACTTCCGGCGATAGGTCCTCACATTCTTGACGGATATTGTCTTTAAGAGTTGCAAGAGTCTGAGGCTTGTTGACATAAGCCCGCGACTTCAAAAAGCCCCACAGAAAGAAGTCTGGAGCGGTCAAATCAGGCGATCTTGCTGGCCAGTGCAAATCGCCAAATCGGGAGATTAGGCGCCCGGGAAATGCATCCTTCAGCATATCGGTTGTGGCACGTGCAGTGTGTGCCGTTGCACCGTCCTGTTGGAACCACATGTTTTCCAATCCCAATTCATCAAGTTGCGGCAAAAAGAACTCGTTGATCATTGCTCCGTAGCGCTCACCATTCACAGTAACCGTCTTCGAAGAAAAAAGGACCGATGACTCCTCCAGCGAAAACAGCACACCATACAGTGACTTTGAGCGGGTGTAATGGCTCTTCGTGGGTTACACGCGGATTTTCAGTGCCCCAGAAGCGTAAATTTTGCTTATTTACGTACCCGCTAAGATGGAAATGGGCCTCATCACTCATGATTATTTTTGATGAAAAATCATCTTCCTCTTGGTGGTGATTAATTCCGCGTTCTGGAGCAGTGTAGCGTAACATTGTTTATTAACGTGTATTTCGCATGTGTTTACTACACAAATGTCAAAACAGAACTGACATTAGGGGCCAATCGCAAAATTTATAGCATTTTCTGATAGGAGGATTACTTTTGCGCCACCTGTACAAACAGGGAAGGGTCACAACAAATTACTGCAAGTGGATATCATTGTTCGTGGCTCCATAACAATTCCCTACTTAAAGAAAGATTACATAAAAACGTAACTTCGCCACGTCATAAAGGATATTATATCAATAAAACATTTAATCATAAATCCACTTAGCTAAGCCTTACCACTTTAAATGGACATGTTCAACCAGATGCTGCTGAGTTTCGTTAAGTTTCGCTAAGAATTCCTTTTCTGTGGATTTACTTAATTCCGATAACTAAAAGGAAAAAAAATTCATCAAGTGAATAAAATAGAAGTAAGCACAAAATCAAATTTTATTATAACACGAATTTCATTAAAGTTTCCTGTCGTTAACTTCTTTTACGGTCAAGTTCAGAGGCAGAGCGATAATGAAAGATACAAAAAAGCGCGCCTACAAAGGAAGTTCATGTGTTACTATTAACGGAGTATTAAAGTTTTGCAATTAACGTTTTTGTTCAATCTGGCAACACTCGTTCCTCTATTTGCTTGCTCTCAGACAACGTGTTATAGTCGTGCATTATGTGAACGTATGTGTTTGGTTTCCGTGCGTGCGTGCGTGTGTGTAATGCTTGATTATGAGTGTCAAGCGGCAAACTTAAGACTACTTAATGCGTCACTTAAATAATAAATTTTATTAATTGTTTTATGTGCTGATAACGTCGTGTATAAGAGCAGAAAGTTGACCGCAAAGACACAAGAAACAATTTTAGTAGACTTTAGTTTATACGAGTACTCACAAGTTAAATTCAATTTATGTACAATAATTATTGTTGTTGCCAAGTATTCTAATTCATCGGAATTCAGGCCTTTTTGGGTTAATGTTTTTCCTAGTTCATATTATCCTCGAGTCCATTTACTATAATTCAAATGATTATGATAGCCTCGCTATTCTTCGAGTATTCATACAGCAAATAATACCTTAAGATTAATCCAAGCCATGCATAAATATTTCGTAAATTGACGTCAATAAACAATAATAGAGAGAGAATAAATTAATAACTATTTTCGATAATAACAAGTTCGGACTTCGTGTGTTATTTGCCCATGAAATATTGGATAAAAATGTTGATTATTTTATTTGACCTTGATTTTGCAAAACATATACATTTGTGAATCTGAAAATGGCAAGTTTTAAAATAAATAAATATTTGTTGTTTTTATATATACGCTGTCTAAAAATTTTATGATTTGCCATGACTTTAGGATTTACATAAATCCTCATTTAAATATTTTGGTCTAGTAGTCCCGTAGTTCATTAAACACTGGAGCTCCGTGAAGTCTCTTCAAGTGCTTCGCAAACCGACTGCGATACAAAATTAACGAAAATCAATTTGATTCCGCTTATTTTTAAAGTTTTAATGAATTTCAAAGGATGTGCAGTACATACTATTAGATGTTCATTATAACGTATAAAACATAATGATTATCATCATCCCCCGGTGCATTCACTGTTGAAAACTACGTATAGCGTGGATGTCTAATATAAAGAGTTTTTTGTTGGACCTGTTTCCTGTTGGAAAATTTTATTAAAATATTATATTACCAAACTCTATTCCAATAGAATGTGTTATAATTGAAAAGGAGACAATCATATGGCGTCCCCACTATGAAATTGATCCATTTGATTGGTTTGTCCTAATTTGTATAAGACTGAAGGAATATGAGTCATGGCAGAGTCTGTGAAGACTCAAATATAATGTTATAGACATAATATTTGACTTTTTAAAATATCGATGAGAACTGCTGTCACTGAGGCTACAAGAGAGAATTTTTCATGAATGAACTGCTCTAAAATTTTTGGGAAATCAAAATCGTTTTGTTAACGTAAAAATATAGATTTTCTACAAACTTGGATGTTATATGAGTTTTTTGTTCAATTTCTTGAGGAAAAAGGTGACTGATTTATAATTTAATAAAGGGTGTTTTTTTTAGAGGTATAGAACTTCGAATTGAAATAAAACACAAGAAAATCGTTTTAATGTCCATCAATTTGGCTTTATTGGAAGGATAACTTTATGCCATTAATGTTTAAATATGATTTCGGGCATGTGGCCGCCGCGGCTGGCTCGAATAAAGCCAATTCTACAGGTCCAATTTTTAACCACTTTTTCGAGCATATGGGGCGGTGTGTCGGCAATAACGCCACGAATGTTGGCCTCCAAGTCCCCTAACGTTTCTGGTTTGTTGGCGTAGACGAGCGACTTCACATATCCCCAAAGAAAATAATCCAATGGTGTCAAATCACACGATCTTGGTGGCCAATTGACAGGTCCAATCCGCGAAATTATGCGCTCATCGAATGTTTCCTTCAATAAATCGATTGTGACGTGCGCTGTGTGGCATGTAGCGCCGTCTTGTTGGAACCACAACTCATCCACATTCATGCCATCCAATTCGGGAACAAAATAGTCGGTCATCATGGCTCTATACTGGTCTCCATTAACGGTAACTGACTCTCCAGCATTATTTCGGAAGAAGTATGGCCCAATGACTCCACCAGCCCATAGAGCACACCAAACAGTCAGTTTTTGTGGATGTAATGGCGTCTCAAGGATCTCATGTGGATTCTCTTCACTCCAAATGCGGCAATTTTGCTTGTTGACGTAGCCATTCAACCAAAAATGAGCCTCATCACTGAACAAAATTTTGCGATGAAAATCAGCATCGAGATCAATCTCATTTTCGGCCCATACACCAAAATCACGACGCATTGCATGGTCTCGCGGCTTTAATTCTTGCACAAGCTGGATCTTGTAAGGTCGCAAGCCAAGATCTTTGCGCAAAATCTTCCATAAAGTTGATGGACAAAGCTCCAATTGCTGTGCACGGTGGCGAATCGATTCATTCGGGTCCTCTTCAACATTTTGCTCTACAGCGGCAATTGTTTCTTCGATGCGCACTGTTCGACGTCTCTGCGGATGCGTATTATCACATAGAGTAAACGTAGTGCGAAAACGACCCATGGTTAACCGAATTAATTGCTCTGATGGACGATTATGTCGACCATAAAATGGACGGAGCTTGCGGTAAACTTCGCGAACTGAACCATTATTTTCGAAATGAATTTGCATGATTTGCAAGCGTTGTTCTTTTGTCAACCTGTTCATGATGAAATAGCAAACCAAACTGAACATAAATAACATTAGAGTTGCCAGATTTGACCACAAAATGCCAGTTTTATCTCTATTCGAAAAACAAACCCCTAAAAAAACACCCTTTACAATAGTTTGTTTCATTCCGACTATTTCCAACTAATCTTAAATTTCTTAGCAAGTGTTCCGCAAGAGGAACTTGAAGTTATTGTTGCCCGACTTCAAATAAATAATATCCAGAGGAGTAAGCCATACATAAGAATATTTTGCAATTGCAACAATTAGAAAACAACAATCTAGAAAAACAGAAAAATTATACAGATGAAAGGAAAGAAGGCCATGTATCTATTTTAGATTTTAGTCGCATTAAAAGAAACTGCAGGGAACAGATTAAACTCTAAGAACAGATTATTCTTACAGTAAACGCAACATATCTCGATGATCTGAATTCAATATAAACGATTATATCGACTCATAACCGCCAAAATATCTTAAGCGCCAAAAAGAAAATTTTACAGGAAAAGTTTTTTTTTAATTATCTTTGCTATTAATTTTATCTTTTATCTCTTATCTCTTTGCAATTAATTTTATTTTAATAATTTTATCTCTTATATTGATTAATTTCTTTTAGAGAATTTCATCTTAAGCGACACTTTGCTGTCATGAAAAATGTAAACAAACATGTAGTGTGTACTTAAGCTAAAAATGCTTTTGGTTTAAATTCATAATCTAATTTCGTACACCTATAAAATTTTGACAGACGATGTAAACCATCGCAAATTATCGATTTTCATCAAAAAACATAAATCGGATATTATGTCGCTTAAGATATTTTGGCGGTTATGAGTCGATATTTTATCAAATCATTCCTTAACATATTTCAGTTAGAAGCTTCCAGAATTCGGTGAACATAACGAGTACACGGAAAAAAATATGTGCGTACATTTTTTACTACTTAGTAAACATATATGTAAATCCAAACCATTATTTTTCATGTGAAAAAATCAGGGATTGTAATTGTTATAAGCGATATCCAAAAACTCAAAATTTAATTATTATTTTTAGATTTTTATTTTATTGCTCACTAATAAAAATTATCTTACGATTTTTATTGTATTCATCAAAAATAAAAGTTATTTTTTGATTTTTATTTTATCCCTCAAGAATAAAAATTGTTTTTCAATTTTTATTTTTTCGCTCAGAAATAAAAATTATTTCTCAATTTTTGTTTTTACACTCAAAAATATAAATAATTTTTTCAGTTTTATTTTTTGTAGGTTATGAATAAATATATAAAAATTATAAAATTTGTATCAGAGCCCCCATAAGGAGTGGTCGGAGGGAATAGGTCTCTAAGAGAAAAATTTTCCTTTTGCAAAAGTAATGCGGGTAGGTTATACATATTAACCCTCTGAGGCCCTCAATTAAAGCCCCCCTGTTCGGGTGTAGGGAATAAATACCCCAAAATCATAAAATTTGTATGGGAGCTCCCCTAAGGAGTGGCCGGAGGGAATAGGTGTCTAAGGGAAAAATGTTCCTTTTGCAGAAGTAATACATACATCACTTTTGCAGTGATACATATTAACCCTCTCCGGCACTCCCTTAAAGGTCATCTGTTCAGGTGTTATAAATATAACTATACACTAAGGGAAATAACGCATATTAACATTATCCACGCCTGAGTATATATTTCATTTAAATATTTACGTGGACAAATCAAATATTTTCCTTACAACTCGTTTTTTCCGTATTTAAATTTAGTTATGCCACACACCGACACACATATTCCATACAGCTGCCAAGCAGCCGCCAAACAGCAACAGCATCGCACTCTGTTCCTGTGCGATGCTGCTGCAGTTTCTTCGCACCAGCAGTTGCAGGTTTCTTATAGTTCTCATTTAGTTAATGTTGCAAGGGTAATATAGCATGGATATTTGGCAAACGTGATTTGTGAGTGCAATCATGATGAATTCATGTAGGGTGGAGTGGCAACTCGGTATTTTCTCAAGAATGTCACTCCACTCTACATGATTTCATCATGCATCGCACTCACCACCGGACTCACAAATCATATTTTCACAAAAAGAAAATAAAATATACCACTAAATGGCGTTTGATATGGATGCAGCTCGTGGGAAATATTCAAATAAATTGTTTTTCAATTTTAGTATTTTTATATAAATTTCCCTTAAATGCGATAGTTTTATTTTCAAATAGTAAATTATTGAAAGATATTTAAATATATTCTTGCATAATTTTAATATATTTTTTATTAATTCTGTTTAAATATTTTAATATTTTATTTAATTAAAAAAGTATTTAAATAAATTTTAAATATTTACGTAGTCGATTTAAGTAAATGCGTTATTGGTGCAAAAATTACTCGCTTTTTGGATAAATTAAAAAAGTTTTTGGATAAATTTAATATTTTTTTCCCTTAGTGTATATATATATATAAATCTCAGCTGTTCAGGAATAAATACCCCAAAATCATAGTTAAGTGCGGTTTGTTAGTTTTAAAACATTTATAAAATAAAAGATAAAAACATTAAAATTCATAAAGATTTCCTTTTCTAAAAAGTCGACGTGAACAGCATAGCCTTCCACATTTCAGCCTTAGAAGCCGACAATGTCGAGGAGTTGGTTCCAAACATTGTTATTTTGTTTTCTCAGAAGATCCCAGCCCAAATGTTCTCACCTCAATACTTTCTGCACGGTCCTTTATGGAAATGAGATTATAGATGGCCTCTTCAGCAGAAGAAAATTTGTGATATCTATTAGGACCTCTACCGGTCCTTTTTTGTATTTTGAAATTTTATTTTTTCGTAGCTTTTTTGATCGGTCTACACCTTAAGTATAAACAAATTTAAATAAGAATAATGGCAACAATCCTTTATCCAGTCAGTTCTATTTTTTATTGGTGGTCTCATTGAGTTCAATTCAGCGTCATCATTTCCTCAGAATCGGACAAGCTCTTTCTTGTTTCCCTTAAAGAAGCCGCGCGCAATGGCAATAATTCCTTCTATCAATGATAATAATGGCTTATTTTATCGGGCTTTATTTCACAATGAAATAAGTGAAATATCACCCAAAATTTGTGAAATAGTCCTAAGTAATTGGGTGTTATTTCATATGAAATACCAGCCAAAAATATATGGACATTTGTTGGGGCCTATTTCATTTTTTTTGTTTTGGCTTATTTCCTTTGGGAGTTATTTCGTGGAGCCACTGCAGTCAGTTGAAGAAGTCATTCGAGTGAAGTTATATTACAATAAGTTATTAGTTATACACAATTAATTAGAAGCTTTACCCTTTCTAGAAATTCAAAAATTGTTAAACAATATCCAACGGTGTCCAGTTGCTCGTCTCTTGTCTATAACTTGGTTACCTAAATTACTTATTAGCATAATTTTTCTACTAATATTTTATGTCCAAATGAGGTTGCATTCTCATGGTCTTACGGCATATCGAGAGATTACAGTCTACTTAAATTTACAAAATAAAACAGTTAATTTCGATGATTAAAATCAACTGTTTCCTAGATATATGTTTGGTTATTACAATTGTTTGAAAACACGCACTGGCTATAAATTTAAATCAATCTACAGCAACACCTGAGCACTTCGTCATATTTTTAGGTTTTTAATATCAAACGCAACTAGATCTTATTTAAAAAAAAATATTACGTTGGCAACCCTGCAATTGTTCTGTGGTCTGGGTTACGTGTTGTTTGATGTATATATGGTTGGTTAGTAGTTTGGTGGTTTGTAGGTTGTGTGACTCGATGGTTGTTGGTTTTGCCTTCCCAACGTACCAATTTTGTTGCTGCTACTTTTGCTACCGTTTCATTGATTGTTATCGTTACAATCTAACTTAATTCAATTTACCTGTGCAACGAAGTGCCGAACACAGACATCTATGTAAACGTTTGCTGTACAGATGTTGCTGTAATTCATGGATAAAAAGCTGTGCAATTTAACGATTATAACTTGAAACATGGGGTTAAACCAACGTATCGCAATTGCTTAGAGATTATTCTGGATACAAATTTCTGATATGAACTTAAGAGCTCACAAATTCTGGCTTAAAGATTAAGAATATTTTCAATTGACTCCAAAGGAGGTTTAGTTAAATGTTGACAAATTCTGGTTTAGAGATTAAATATTTTCAATCCGATTCATAGGATGTTTTTGCGATACTGGTTACTGTTTAATAATCTTTATATTATTTTGGTTTTTTTATAAGATTTTTTTTTCGTGGGATTCGCCGAAAATCATTGGATCCGACGACTCACCGGGATGACTAGTTCACGTTTTTCACACAAAAAAAAAAAAATGTTTTTAACCAATTCTGTTAACTCTTCCTCCGAGACATCTTAAAATTATGAATTTTAAGTACTAAATTCCTCTATAATCATGGTGTAATAATAATAAGGTGTTAGTGAGTTTTTGACAACATCATGAATAGCCTTCTTTCTGTCAAAAAGAGAAAGCGAAAGAGCGGAACTATTGATAGTTGTCAAATTGTATAATTTTTTTGAGTTACTAGATGATGATGTGTTATAGTTTTTATATGTTACTAGCAACCCTCCGCGGCTTTGTCTTATTATCGTTTTAATATGTTTATTTTTTCATGACACATAAATTGCAATCATGTTAGAATTTCTGCATAAGCAATGTTTTTTTAATATGTATGTGTTATTCGTAAGAATAAATTGGTTTGATGGATTTCCTATCCTAGAAAGACCAACATATAACTAAAAAATAAAAAAAAAAAAAAAAATAACTGGCCATTTCAGCCCTTGAAAGGACTTTGACCTAGCTTCTTATGATCAATTGTGTTGTGCGTATTATTAAGTTTGTACACAATTGACCGAGAACCGGACCTACATGCTTAACGCCGACTCCGAACGGCGATGAACGGAATGTTCTCGTTCTCAAGAAGCTTTACATGGCATTTTGAATACTCTCTGAGGTTTGCCATTGTCTGCAGAGAGGTGGCGACCGTACAGAAAAATTATTTTAATTCAAATAATTTTCTGTCGCTGCTGGGGTTCGAACCTGGGTCTCCAGGTTCGTTGACATAGCGGCCACGCACTTTAACCAACTACGCCACGGACGCCACAACCACGGACCAACATATAACTGCCCGTGGGAAAAGCAGCTTTCTCGTAAAAAAATAAAATTCATTCATAATCTTTACATTTGTGTCGATCTCATACAAGTTATTTGATTTCCAACTGATTTTCTGGGGCGGCTCATAACCAGGCTCGAATTTATTTTAAGTAAAAAATAAGGTTTTAGGCAATCGTTCATAATTTGTTTGCTTGTAACTAAATCGATAGGCTCTCTTTGGGGAATAGTAAGCTTAAATTATTAACTTTCGTTTGACATAACAACCATGGAAAAATATTAAGCACAGACAATTTTATGTTGATTTAAGGAAACATGGCTCTTAACCGGAGACATTCTCCTACTTATTTAACCATATTATTAAATGGTATGAAAATACATTCTATGCAATGCACTTCGGCTATTTAACACAATTTATAGCTCAATTACACTGTGTGTAATTTTTTAAGTCATGGCAAAATAACCATATACGGACACCACTACGCGATAAAAGACTAAAAAAAGACCCGTGTCTCCCAATTTTTCCCAAAGTCATACACTTTTTTGTTTATGGGCCGCCAAAGATTTGGGGCCTCGGTATCATTTTCGCAAAAAAGTGATCATTTTCTCGGGCTCATATCTTGCAAACCGTTCAGAATTTCGATTTACTCTCTGAGGCAAAGTTGTAGCTCTTGTCATAAAGAACAAAAATTGCGAACATATAAAATTAAAAAAACTTCACCTTCCAGATCAAAATCGCAAAAAACTTAAAAAAATTCTATTTTTTCTTAGCTTTTTTCCCGTGTTCAGGTCCATAGGTAGCAAACCGTTCAAAATTCAAGGAAACAATCAACTACAAAAATTTACCTAAGATCTCAATAAACAAATTTCTAGAACATATAAACTTCCTGGGAATTATTCTTAACACCGTTTTTTAATTTCATTTGTTTTTTATTTACTTCAACATTGAGATACTATGCTATCTATTACAAAAATATTAAAAAAAAGTATTCGTATTATGTTTATAATAATGTTGATGGCCCTGGACTTGCAAATCGCGCTCTCTTAAGTTGTGGATCCAAATCGTCGTCCGAATCGTCCGAATCTGACTCTGATTCAGAACTTATGGTGTCCACAGGCACGTTGGTTCCAGACTGCCCTCCATCATCAGCTCTTTCTTCTTCAAATACTTGATTAACATCATACAGGGTGATCTTGTGACTCCACCAACATACCTCTGCAAGCAATGCGTCGAGGTTTTTGCCTTTGTACCGTTTTTCCATGGGCATTGTGGTTTGGTGAAACCGTTCTCCTTGCTCATCGGATTTGGTAGGGAGTTGTTTGATAAAATCGTCAAAATGAAAATGAAGAAAATGCAACTTTAATGTCATCGATGCGCCGATTATCTCAAAATAATGCAGCATTTCTTTCATCCATTCTCTTGCTTCCGGTTCCGCGTCTCGATCCCCTCCCAAGACTCTGGTGCATACACGCTGAAGGTAAATCCATGCCATTGAATGATTTTCATCAAGCGATGAATCAAAGTTGCTCTTGAATAGCTTTCTAATGTCAGGGCCATTAAGTACGCATGTTAAATGAAAACAAAAAATAAAGACAGAAAAGAAAACATTAACATAGTGTAAATAGTACAATTAGGTGAACAAAAATTCGTTTTAAATTTACTACAATACCTTTTTTAATTTTGTCATCGCTACGCTTTGGGAAAACGCTTTTCATATATTCGAATGCGTTTGGACAATTTACAACGGCCACTTCGATGAATTTTTTAACAATTCCCAATTTTATGTGGAGCGGTGGCAGCAAGATGTCTTGAGTATTGTCAATTAAAGGTGCATTCTTCAGTCTATGTTGTTGTATTTGTTCATCCACACTTCCACGAATTACATTGGAATTGATTCAGAGGTGATCGTGAATCCCAATTATAAAGAAAACAAAAGAATTTTGGGAAGCCGCCCTTATCGATGATCCCTTGCAAAATGTTGATGACTTTCAAATCACAGCAAATCTTCCATTTATTTTCGTAATATTTGATTTTTTCCATTATATCTTTCAATGTTTCATAGCTTTCTTTCATGTTGATACCCATTGCTAGCGGAATGGAAGGTTTTCGGTTCGACACATGCAACAACACTGCTTTCAAGCTTGAAACAGAACCATCAATAAATAATCTCCACTCACTAGCGATGTAGTTCATTCCCATTTTTACCACCAAAGCTTTGTCAGTTGCCACTGTACGAATTATGTTGTAGCACTTTATATAACTTTCACCGCGTCACTTTTTTCACTTTTGCGTGCTACCTAAACAGTGTTCAGAATCATCTCTAGGAAGTTTATATGTTCTAGAAATTTGTTTATTGAGATCTTAGGTAAATTTTTGTAGTTGATTGGTTCCTTGAATTTTGAACGGTTTGCTACCTATGGACCTGAACACGGGAAAAAAGGTAAAAAAAAATCGAATTTTTTTAAGTTTTTTGCGATTTTGATCTGGAAGGTGAAGTTTTTTTGATTTTATGTGTTCGCAATTTTTGTTCTTTATGACAAGAGCTACAACTTTGCCTCAGAGAGTAAATCGAAATTCTGAACGGTTTGCAAGATATGAGCCCGAGAAAATGATCACTTTTTTGCGAAAATGATACCGAGGCCCCAAATCTTTGGCGGCCCATAAACATAAAAGTGCATGACTTTGGGAAAATTGGGAGACACGGGTCTTTTTTTTTAGTCTTTTATCACGTAGTGGTGTCCGTATATGGTTATTTCTTTTCGTGTTGCACTGTGTTATATAAAACTCGTATTCGATAACGTGAATTTTTTTGGAAAGATATTGGTTTTAATAAGTCCTTACCTTTTCAAATGTAAACTTATGTTTATGGAATGATTTAAAAATCCTTTTTTATCACTTTCAATAAACAAAATCAAATAAAGTTAAAATATTTTCATAGGTCTTATTTCAGTGACGAAATTATACACTAAAGCTATGTAATGCCATAAAAACATGATAAAAACCATTCAACCCATACCAATGCGCAGCTTCAAAGCGATGTAATTTCACATCGCATGGCGTTTCAAGTTAAACTTAAATTGTTACTATAAATTTCATACACTTCTATTTTGAAGCTTAAGAATTCTGCACGCAGCTATTCAACATTTTGAAAACTCTCTCTGAATAATGAAACATTGAAGAAGCAGCAACAAACGACGCTCTTAGAGAAAATGCTTTAAATTTTGCATTCTGCTGTTCGCGAACAAAGAGCTATATTTTTACACCATGTCTAAATTAAAGAATTTTTAATATTTTATAACACAGTCGCGGGGGTGACGACATCAGCCTTTAATGAGTATGAATTACGCCGGCCGAACTAGGGTTAAGAAAAAATTATATATTTTCAAACCTAAGGCGAAGAACCAGGTGACGTCTATAAAATCAACTGTCAAAATAAAAAAAAAACATAAAAATGCAGTGATGCAATATTTTGATGCAATGAAAAGTGGACAGGCGTGGCCGCACTGCGTTAAAGTGCGTGAGCCACTCGGTGAAAATTTTCGAACCGCGAGGTACAAGGCTCGAATCCGCCACCAGACACAGAAAGTTTTTTCAATTGAATTAATTTTTCTGTTCGGTCGTCTTGCACTCGGTAGCAATTTTTATTCCAAATTAAATTAAAATAAAAATAACTAATCTTAATATTTGTATACGGCCTTTTTATTATTTATATTGAAAACAAATTGGCAGTATATGTAGAACCTAAGTAGCTTGAGTGGATTACAGTTTAAAGTCATACAAAGGCTACTGATGAGTTGGTGTAGCGGTTAATGAAACAGTCTGTATAGCTGTGTGATTTTCTCTATACAGAGCCGTTGTTGTTGTTGTTGGTTGTTGCCTTCTTTGTTCTTCATGTTGTCTTGTTGCCAACATGCTTGGCCTAGAGCTCGAACAATTTGTTTTCAATATAAATAAAAATAATTTTTAAACAAAATGGCTGCGAGGTAAAAGTAATATTGTCGAATATAGATCGTAGCAGAATATAATTAAATAAATATAAATATGGTGGCAATTATACACACAATTCTATAAAGTCAAAAACATGCTAAAAGTATTTAAACGAAACCATACAGTTGACAAGAGCAAATCCATATTTAGTTAATAAAAATGAAGATACCAATGCTCTTTTAAGGATAATTTCAAATCGTGTCGATACATATATTTAAAGTCGTAGGTGGATTCTTTTCAGATCTTATTCATGAGAATGACAAAAATTAATATAAAATTGAATGCAAACTTTACGTTAAGGCTTTTAAAAACTTGATGCAATAATAAAGAAAAGATTTAATATGATAACTCAGAAAGTGTACTACTGTCAAAAAGATATAATTATGAAGGAATGAATTTCTTAAAGAAATAAAGCATAATAATATAAAGTCCTATCTAGTATGAAGCCATTTTATCTTCGAATATTTCATATTTAGAAATTATGTAATGATCCAATGAATAAATTATCTGAGCTAACCACTTCAATGTCCCGATGTAAAGCCTATTCAATTTAGCCTATTTTTTCGTAATAATATTTGGAATGATGAGAAGAACCTTTGAGATATTTCAGTTAGACTTTCCCATAGTTGAAACAAATAAGATGCATTTCGATGTGTCATGGCAAACATCCGTTAGTTTTGACGGAACAACGTATCTTTATCCTCGTTTTTATTCTTATCTGTATCCTTTTCCTTGTCCCTAAACTTGTCCTCATCCTTATCTTTATTCGTTTGTTTCACCTCATACTTGTCTAACTCCTTATGCTGATCCTTGCCCAAATTCTTGTTTTAATCCATGTTTAAATGGACTACAACAAGAGTCCTAGTTCTTGTCCGAATCCATTTCATAGTCTTTGTCCCACTTCTTATCCCAATCCTTAGCTTTGTCCAAACTTTTGTTTCAATCCTTTTCCAAAATTTTGTCTGAAACCTTGTTTGAATTCTTGTCCTAATCTTTGACCAAATCCTTGTTATCGTCCTTTTTCCAATTCTTGTTTAAGTCCTTGTGCAAACCCTTGTACTTATCTTTATATTTTTCTTGGTCATTTGTACAAATCCTAGTCCTCATTCCTTTTATAATCCTTGTTCAAATCCTTGTCTAGACTTGAATCCTAAATAAAAAAAAATAAATAACTGGTAATTTCAGCCCTTGAAAGGACTTTGACCTAGCTTCTTATGATCAATTGTGTTGTGCGTGTTATTAAGTTTGTACACAATTGACCGAGAAATGGACCTACATGCTTAACGCCGACTCCGAACGGCGATGAACGGAATGTTCTTATTCTCAAGAAGCTTTACATGGCATTTTGATTACTCTCTGAGGTTTGCCATTGTCTGCAGAGAGGTGGCGGCCGTACAGAAAAATTATTTTAATTCAAATAATTTTCTGTCGCTGGCTGGGGTTCGAACCTGGGTCTCCAAGGTTCTTTGACATAGCGGCCACGCACTTTAACCAACTACGCCACGGACGCCCGCAGACTTGAATCCTTGTTCATGTTTTAGTTTTGATTTTTATTTTGCTTTTGCTTTTCTTTGGTACATTAGCATTTACCTTAGCGCCATGCAAAAAATTCATAAAATAAAGCATTTACATCACATCGAGCGGTTACCTACGGGGCCTCATGACGATATCGATTTTTTTATATTTTATCTATGTTTTATATATTTTTATCATGTGACCTTTCTTGCCGGTCCATACAATTTACCGTAGCGCCACTGGTCATAGAGTTATGATTCCATGTATTTTTGTGTTTTTGTATTTTTACTGCATTAAGCGGTTGCCTCCTTGTTGTTATGGCGCAACAATGTTTGTAATAATTTCGTCAAAGACCTCATATTTACTCTCGTAAAATAAAATTTACCATAGGACCTCTACTAAGTGAGTAATAATTACATTTTGTGTCATTAGTTGTTACCTCCGCTGCCTGACATCGCATAATTTTTTTTTTATTTTTGTCGTAAGGCCAAGTCCAAGCCCTAATCCTTTATTTTCGTTCAATGATATTTACCGTAGTGCATGTACTCACCGAGTAATAATTCAATGCAACGCCGGTGCATGATAGCTGCATTTTAAATCTTGAAGCAGCTCTCTCCGCGGCCTTATAACGTCATGAATTTTTTGATTATTTGTATGGTAAGGGCAGTCTTTACTGGCGTTAAATAATTTTTATCTTAGCACCTATATATAGCGCGTTATAATTCTATGGAAAAAATTTTCAGTTGCTTTGCTTAAGCAGTTTTCTCTGCGCTCCGCAGACGTCTTTAATTTTATTTTTATTTTTGTCATTAAGTCGAAGAATCAACCTTAAATGTCGTGTTGCTATTTTGGTCATAGCACCCATACTCAGCGAGTAAGAATTCAATGCAACGTGGATCCATTTTGAAAAACTGCTTTTTTTGGAAACTTGCACGGTAACTCGTAACATTGTCACTTCAAAACTGTACAAAGTCGTTAATTGTTGTACAGAGTTATTTAATTATTTCTATTCATTGCTTCATAGTGCTTGACAAATAAAATAAATTGTTATTTATTAAATTCAATAAAGAACTTGCTCATATATTTGTAAAAATAAAAATTTATATATTATACTCTTTATGCCCGATTTTTTTTCAATTGGTAATCGAGTTAGATACATCAGTGGATACATTGCAAACCTTTGAGGCAACTTTTGTTCATCTAGCTGTCAATTGTTTGCTGCTGATGATGTTGCCATTCTTGTGTTGTTGGAAACAAACAATAATTAAATTAAAAGTTGTAAACTTTGAGACAACGTCCCATTTTGCGTGTGAAAGTATTGCATGAAGCTAAGTTCATGTATATTTGCAACGTTGTTGCAAGGATGTATAATAAAATGTGTTGAAAACGTAAAAAAAGTTGTGCGCCAAAGTTGGTATTTTTAATTTCTTTCATTCTATTTTCAATTCAGTTCCTTAATCTCTATTGACAACTCAAATGATGCTAACAGGAAGAAATTTTCAAAAGAATTGTGTTTTTCTTTTTTGTTTATAAGAATGCTTTTTTTATTCAATAATTGTACTGACATCACAACAAATTAATATTTAATTTTAATATTTACTTAGGTTTGTGTGCAATTTGTGACCCCGATTTGAATAAAAGATAACATTGGACGGGGACCGCTGCCTATATTTAGGGATCTAACAACGCTACTGTCATTTCCATTGCATACTTGTGACATTTTTTAAGCTGGTACGGTTAGTTGTACGTGCGCTTATTATGTTGTTTACAGTGCTTTTAAAATTGTATTTCAGCAAAAAAATTAAATTAGCACGTGAACATTTTCGTGCGATTATTTTTTATAACTTTTGACGTGAATTATCTCAACAAGAGTGCATCAATTCGACTTTTTGCGATGCAGCACCATCAAAAACCTTTGTTTATCGGCAGGGCCGTACTTCACTCACTGACAAATTTCGTGAAGGGCGTGCAAAATCTTTTGATGCGCCACAAAAAATGTATGATGTGCTCGAAATGATAATGCCTGATCGTCATGTGATATGCAGGGAGAATGAGACATCCCTGGACATTACTTCTACTAGCATACATACCATTTTACATGAACACATAATTGTGTAAAAGATTTTTTCAACTTGAATTCCACATCATTTAACATTCGCTCAAAAAAGGCTCGTATCAATTGGTGCAAAGAAACGCTCAAGAAGCGTTCATACAATCAAGGTGCTTCAAAAGACGTAGGTAAAATCGTGACTGTGACGAATCGTGGATCTATACGTATGAGCCTGAAAGTAAACAGCAGTCGACTATATGGGTCTTTCAATATGAACCAAATCCAACAAAAGTTGTCCAAGCTCGAAGCCACTGCGATGTAAATGGTCGCCTATTTCTTCCAAAAACTGGTTATGAGGGTACACTACCACTTGAGACTCGTAAAATGGTCAATGTAGAATGGTACACAACCATTTCTTTGCCAGAAGTGTTTCGTAAAATTAGGAAAACAAACAAGCGCCGAAAAATTATTCTTCATAAGGAGAATGCGTGTTTACACTCATCAGCTCAAACCAAGGTGTTTTTGTGCACTCAAAACATCGAGTAAATGGGGCATTCGCCGTTTAGTCCTAATTTGGCACCCAATGATTTCTTTTTGTTCAAGCACATCAAGGATAAACTGCGTGGACAACGATTTTCGATGTCAGAAGAAGCGTTCACCGTCGTTATGCGTTCAAAAACCATTTTCCACTTAAGATACAGTGGAATGGGATAAATGTTATGACAAATTTAAGTATGAACGCATTCAAAAATGTATTAATCGTTAAGGAGAATATTTTGAAAAACAATAAAGCCATTTACGGTGTTTCTATATATTCCCGAAATATATGTAGCAACATTAGTATCAATTCAAAATATCTTTAAAATTATTTTTATTACCTTGTAAACTTATATCACAAAGTTCCTTACTCTGGCATATTCATTAAATAATTTATTCCCATTCAAAAATAAAATTTTAATAAAGATACATAGAGTAAAATAAGACCATCAAATGCCAACGATCTCAGTCGTGATACGAAAAAGTCCCATACAGATTTTCACAGCCACTAAAAAGCATGTCAAGAATAAAAAATGTGCTGAAAAATGCAACAGCATCAATTAAAATGCAATGCATCACTCTGCAACAAGGACACTGACCGGCGATGTAAGTTGCGAAATTCACAGGCTAAGGACCAACATTTTAACGATGTAACTTAATTAAAAATTATTTCGTATGAAGTATTTTGGCCACCTACAAAAAATCCATTGGGAGCAGTGTAGCTTGGGTTCACCCCTATTCTATACGAGCACTAAATAGCTGTGCTCCATGACATTACTCTTGAAACATGACAGTTGCTTATGCATGGTTCTGAATATTTGACATATTTTTTTTTTTCTTGTTGCTTCTTCTTGCTCTTCCGTTTCAATGTTACGCATCTCGGTTGTGTTTTTTAAGCATTAATAATTTAATGACAATATGAACGTTGTGCCAAAAAGGGATGCTTTAAATTCTTCGAAGCATCATTTATATTGTTCCCCACCGGAAATGAGCTACTGATTGAGTTTATGCTTGGAAGAACCGATGCATGCTATAAAATACAGCGTCTGTGTCTTGTACGCTCTACACCGACAATGATCTCTACTTCATCCCGACTATGACTTGATTGTTCGGCGGCAAGTTTGAAAATATCTGTTGACTATTCAAACTAAGTTAGCGGAAATAATTTCGTAAACAAACTGAGCTTATAAAGGAATAGTCTTAAATTGGAGGTTATTAAAGTCAAGTATTTCATTGTTTTTGGCTTGACTTGCCTTATGGCCGAAAACGAGTAGAAGTCATTATTTATGGGATTTCGTTGGTGACAAATGATGTTATATCTAAAAAAAATATTCATTATTGTGATAATTTTGTAGTCAACTTTTAATCACCTGACCATGGCATTTTTTTATAATTTCTTAAAATAAGATGTTTTTGAGGTCGCTAAGTATGAAAATGTCATCAGTTGTTATCAACACGGTCGCAGCAATGATTTACTTTAGAAGAAGTTTCGTAGTTATGTTTTCCGAGTCGAGCCGGAGTCCATTGATCACCGTGATCTAGTCATTTGAGAATGTTCGAAAGACCTTTCCACAACTCAAGAAAGAAATCTACTGCGAAATTGTGGAAATAAGTCCGCAATTTTTACAAATCGCCAAAAAAAAGTATCGTCAAAAGAGAGAACATCAGCTAACAGTGCCGAAACGGCCCTTTTGCAGGATGTAATAATTTCTATATAACATCAATGTTTCCTCAATTTAAATATAAAAATTATCATATTGTTTTCTTTGTATCATTGTATCATTGATTGCCAAGGAAAAAGTGGGCCCTTTTATTCTGATAAATTTTTGTCTTAATATATTGACGCATAGAGGTCGCATAAGTTTATTTTAATTCCGTGATCATTTCATTGAAAATCATCATGGTTAAAATTAAGCGTGCCTGATTTCCTCGCGCTTATTTTTAAGCTCTAATGGGATAATCCTATAGTTTCTGTGGATTAGTCTGTGACCTGAACATAATTAACCCTTTGCGATCGTATTAATCATATATATGAGTGTCATGCTGGTCGGAATTAATTTTCGTTGAAAGAACAGTATACACAATATGCAAGATTCTGAAGGAAAAATAAAATTTATTAATTCTTTTAAAAATTTTAGGTATATGTAACGTTACAATATGTTTCATTTTATGTAAAAATTATATTTTATAGTTCTTCATCGTGTGGTATCTTTCAAAGCAGTCTGCAGTATGAAGCTGGACTGGAATACGACTGGAATGGTAAAAAAAAGCTTTGATGGCAGAGAGTAGACATACGACTGGAACGGTAAAAACACTGGTGGCTGAGAGCGACATACGGTCGCAAAGAGTTAAATTTAATATTTTGACGTGATTTAAACAACTGTTTTTTTTTTTTTTTTTTCATTTGACGATATCGGTTCCGAGTCATAGTCTAATTGAAGAGAAAGAAAATAAAAACTTCCGGAGATATAACTTGAAAAAGGCAATGGAATTTTCATAAATCCATGCGTTACTCAAGAGAAAGATATTTAATAATGATAAATCAAGGTGTCACACAGCGGGAGATTCGTGGCCATAAATAGGTTAGGTTAGGTTAGACCGGTCGCCTCTCGTAGAAGTCTCACATAGACCATACAGGTCCTTAGTGGTACCGGTTAGGTGGAGGCTGTGTGGGTCAGGAGAATTTATTAAAGATTTGCGTCGTATTCACGAATTTTAGAAGGGATTCAAGAGGGGTTTTGGCTACTTCTTTTAGTGACGAGAACGTCGGGGAGCCTAAGAGTTTATGTCTTGATCTGAGTATAGCGGGGCATGTGCATAGAAGGTGTTCCAAGGTCTCTACGGTGCCTGGTTCCTTACACTTCCTGCAGCTTTCATCCATGGTGATGCCCATCTTCTTTGCGTGGGCTCCCACCATGCAGTGGCCAGTAAGAATACCTACTAGTGTTCTGCAGACACTCCGTGGGTGTGCAAGGATGTATGTGGCTCGTTTTTCGCAGCGTGCCTCGCACATGGTTCTGGCAATTTTGCAGGTTGCCGTATCTCTCCACCTGCGACTCGCTGTTAGTGCGGATCGTTTTTCTAAGTTGCTGTATAGTTCTTGTAGTGGGATCAGTATATGCTCTGTGAGCTCTGCTCCCATCCCGGCGCCCTCCTTTGCTAGTTCGTCTGCCATCTCGTTGCCTTCGATGCCCTGGTGGCTTGGAACCCAGTAGATACGCACTTCCTTTCTGTCGGACAGAGCGTCTAGTGCTTCCCTGCTCGCCAGGGCATTTCTGGATTTGATGGTATCGGAACTCATGGATTTGATCGCCGCTTGGCTGTCTACAAATATGTTGATTCGAGAGTGATGAGTGTTGATTCCGAGGGCTAATTCTGCGGCCTTCCTTATAGCAAATACCTCTGCTTGGAAGATGCTGCAGTGGTCCGGCAGTTTGTATGGCTGCCTTATGTCGGGCTCTGCACAGTACACTGCCGCTCCCACCCCTGTGCGCATTTTTGAGCCGTCAGTAAATATATTTACTGCCATCTGTGTTTGTTTAGTTCCATTGCACCAGTCATTCGGTCCTACGAGAGTTGGTACTCTTGATCTGGTGGTTATGCGGGGGATCATATAATCCGTGAGACTGGACAAGTCTTTAAAGATTGTACAGTGTCAGAAGTTCTGATTCTGTATGTTATCAGCCGCTATAAGGCGTTGTGCCGTTTTTCCGGCTATTAATTTAGCGTGTATGTCCAGGGGGTCCATACTTAGAATGGTTTCTAGGGCCTTAGTTGGAGTTGTCTTCAACGCCCCCGTTATACAGATCGCTGCCTGTCGTTGGGATTTCTCCAATGTTTTGAGGTATGTTGATTTGTTTACTGCCGGCCACCACACTATGATTCCATGGAGTAGAATGGGACGAACTACCGATGTGTAGATCCAATGCATCAGAGAGGGTGAGAGGCCCCAGGTACTGCCTAGCATCTTCTTGGATGCGTATAGAGCATTATTGGCCTTTTTCACTCTCTCGTTTACATTGAGTCTCCATGTCAGCTTACTGTCTAAGACTACCCCTAGGTATTTTGTGTGAGTTTTCGGGCTGAGGTGTATGTTATTTATTTTTGGCGGTGTCCACGGCGGTATCTTGTATCGTTTTGTAAACAGCACCAGATCGGTTTTCTCAGCATTAATACTTAGACCGACTGAGTTAGTCCATCTGAGTACCTCTTTGAGTGTTCTTTCCATTATAGAGCTTATTGTTGGTAGACATTTCCCCACAATTATAATGCTTATGTCGTCTGCATACGCTGTTATCCTTGGGGCTTTGCCTTCAAAGTATTTGAGTAATTCGTTCACAACTAGGTTCCATAGTAGGGGAGAGAGAACCCCTCCTTGGGGTGTTCCTCTGCGTGCTTCCCTTTCCATGGTTGTTGTACCCCACTCAGCTTGGACCATTCTACAATTTAGTAAATTGTTTATCCAGTGCTCGATAGCTGGTGGTGTATCTATTGCGCGAAGTCCCTTGAGTATTGCATTTGTTGAGACATTATTGAATGCTCCAGAGATGTCTAGGAATGCGCCTAGTGCGTATTCTTTATGGTGTAGGGCTTTTTCTATGGGCGCTACTAGGGAGTGTAGCGCTGTCTCCACAGATTTCCCTTTCGTATAAGCGTGCTGATTTGATGCTAGCACGGATCGGTTCGCACCATTCCTCAAGTGCAGGTCTATCAGTTTTTCAAGTGTTTTTAGTAGAAAAGACGTTAGGCTTATGGGCCTGTAGTCTCTCGGATACAAGTGGCTGCTTCTACCTGATTTCGGCAGGAATACAACTCTTGCTTTCCTCCAGACAACGGGTACATAATTTAACCTAATACAGCCTTTGAATACGGTTTCAAGCCATGGGACGACTCTTGATTTGGTCGTTTGCAGCATGGCTGGGACTATCCCGTCCAGTCCAGGAGATTTATATCTTGAGAATGAGTTTATTGCCCACTGGATTTTGTCATTCGTTATTAGGTCGTGTGGAATCTGCAGCGGATTACTCCTCCATGACTGTGTTGTGTTTGTGGTCGAGGTTTCGGTACAGCCCGGAAAGTGCGCATTCAGAAGCACCTCAAGTGATTCCTGATTGCTCTCTGTCCAGTCGCCATTATGGTTGCGTAGCTGGCTTTGGACGGAAGGCTGCTTCGAGAGTAGCTTCCTAAGCCTTGCCGTGTCAGTAGTGTTCTCTATGCTAGAGCAGAAGTTCTTCCAAGATAACCTTTTTACTCTGCGTACGTTCTTCTTGAAAAGTTTTAGTCTATCTTTGTATTCCCCCCATATTTCTTCTTGTTCAGCTATTTTTGCTAGCTTAAAGAAATCTCTTAGGTCGCGTCTTTCCTCTACGAGATCTGAGTTCCACCAAGGTGGTCTAGTCTGTCGGTTCGTTCGCGTGGGTTTACAACATGTGTTATATGATTTGAGAAGCAGTTCTGTTAGGGTCTTCAGGGAGCTCTCTATATCGGCTTCTGTGATTAAGTATATTTGTGGGTGTGGGTAGCCTGGACTCAACTAAGCTTTTGAACTGTTTCCAGTTAGCATTAGCGGGGTTCCTAAAGATTTTTTGAGATGGGGTATATTTGAAGCTAATATTAAAGCTTATATATTTGTGGTCTGAGAAGGAGTCTTGTTTTAGTACCCTCCAATCTGTGACCTGAGTGTTATTGCAAGAGGTTAACGTTAAGTCTAGGACATTAGACGACGAGGGACCTACGTATGTGTGTTCGTCGCCTGTGTTTGCTATGTTAATGTTAGTTTGTAAAATAAAGTTTAGCATGGACTCACCTCGATCATTGATGTCTGGGCTCCCCCATACTGTGTGATGTGCATTGGCGTCTGCTCCGATGACAACTGTGCTTCGGATGTTTCTACCATCGTGCGAAGCTCATTCGGTGGTGCGGGTTTGTCGTGAGCCATGTAGCATGACGCGACAAGGATTTTCTTGTCTTCGTCGCCCTCTAGTGTCACGACTGTGAGATCGTCAGTGCTGTAATGAGACATTAAATAAGTATGGATGCATTTCCTTGTGAGGATGGCGGTTCTCGTTCTACTTACTGTTGTTGCGAAGAATGTGTTGTAGTTGTTTGACTTTAGGCCGGAGACTGTGTTGCCAGAGGCTATCCACGGCTCCTGCACTAAAGCCACATCGTAGCCTCCTTCCTCTAGTACGAGAAGGAGTTCTGTGCTCGCCGTTTTGCTTTTATGCAGATTGATCTGGAGGACCTTCAACTGCATTATTTGTAGGCTCCTCCACGGGGTCGACTGCACTCATCGTTCCTCTTACGCCATCTGCGTCGTCTATACTGAGTCCTTTGGTAGCATCAGTCATGGCTTCTAGGCCTAGATCCTTCTCTACCTCTCCGGACTCCAGCGTGTTTTTGTTGTTGTCTTTGGGGTGGCGCTTCTTGAGGCGCAGGTACACACTGCCAACGCCCCATGCCATCTTCCCATAGCGTGCGTACAAAATGTCCTCGGCCTCCTTGTTGATCTGGAGGATGTATTGTTGCCCGCCTCCACTACCAGGTAGCGGCTCAGCAACCTTTAGCACCTTCCAGTCAGCTGTTGGCACGTCAGGATTTTGCTTTTTCAGAAGCTTTAGTGCGCAGTCTGGTGGCACGACTCTTGGGATGAGCACTTTCGCCTTTGGTAGAGACGGGATACTAGTCCTGTCAACTACCTCCAGCTGGGCGCCCTCCCATAGGCCTTGGAGCGTCGGAACTACTCCCTTCACCCATTCCAGAGTCGGGTCATCGTTACATTTGAGGATTTTACTCCGTTCAGCCAACCCGCACCGTCAAAGGTGGGCATTGGGGAGTCGGGTATGTCCTACATTCTCGAGAACATAGACTCTAGAAGCTTCATCTCTACGGATTTCCACCTATCTAGAGTCATTTGCCCCTGAGGATCGCTGCGGTCGATTAGTGCCACGATCAGATGTCGTTTGGCTACCTCGCTCGCCTTCGCTTTTTCCTCCGTTCCGGGCTGCGTGTTCGACTTCCGCTTCTGTTTTTTGCTCTCAGGAGCATCAACCTTGGAGCTTTCCGTCGACCTTTGGCGTTTCTGTGCCGCATTTTCTTCTACCTTGTTCGCATACTGCGTGGTGGAAGCTGCGAAGCGCGGGTTTTTCGCGAAGTGTTCGCGGCCCTCTTTTACCCTTTGCTCAGCCCAGGTGAGCCTCTCCTTCTCTTCGAAAGATAGATTGCTCTTACCTGAGAACCGGCTGCAGATCTTTAGGGCCGCTTTATAACTTGCCTTCGCTTTCAGTCCCTCCTTTGACTTCGTCTTGGGCCCTTCCTTCCTAGAGGAGCTGGCACCCGCTGACTGGTCTGGGGGGGAGAGAAGAGGCTTGTCTTCTGTAGTGGAGTTGCCGCTGAGGTCCGAGTCTTCATCGACTATGGCACCTTCGCGACGTAGCGAGTAGTTTTTGGCAGTAGCTGGCTTTCCGACAGGACCTGCTCCCATCCTGTGGGTGTTCTTGGCAGTAGTGTTGCAACCACTATGGCCTGCTCCAACCATAGGGGAGGTGTGACCGCTGGCGACACGTAGAGAGGATTGCTCCTCACCGTGCCCGCCGGTGGTAGCAGTCACGCATTCCACCGACGTTTGGGTTGACATCCCAACCCTTGTTTTTCCCTTCTCGACCTCCAAGTGATTATTATTTTCTGGGAAATCACCCATAGCGTTTTATGCCTGCCGCCAGACACCTCTGACCATGGTCTCATCCTTCGCAGGATAAGACCTTCGCTAGACACTGTATAGCCCAGGGGCTGTGCAGTGCCCATTGCCCGGCCGGCACCCTCTTGGAGGGTTCAGTCAGAGGGTTTTCGCCAGCCGGCCATAAATAGAAAAAAAAAAAAAAAGTATAAGTTTTGAAATTGTAAAAAATTTTTTTACTAATCGGCCATAAATAGAAAAAAGTATAAGTTTTGAAATTGTAAAAAATTTTTTTACTAATCGACAGTTTATACTTCAGATAAGAATCAGCCAAAAAATCACTCAGAAATCTTTTAAGGTTTGGTCAGAAAATGGCTCGAAATTTCAACTTTTTCAACGTCCTTTTGGCATTAATATTTTCTATTGAGCAAATATGCTACTTTTTTGCATTTGTTAATTGTAGTGATACATTTTACCACGAGAAACCCCGAAATTTACACCCGAGAAACAGCTGAACTGTATGTGCAGTGTTACAGATGGTACAATATGCCTCCAACTGTGCACAAAGTACTAATTCATGGGAGCGAAATAATAAAGAAGTTAGGCGTTTCATTTGGACGCTTGTCTGAAGAAGCACAAGAGGCATCCAACAAAATATTTAAAAACGCACGTCTAGCAGAATCTGTTCCAGGACTGCCAATAACGAAGACTTTTTCTCCATCTTTTAATATCTTTAATAGCTTTAAGAAAGGCAAGATATACAAAGAGCTGTCAGAAGAAGCTCGAGAACTTATACAAAATGAGCTTTATGAGCAATCTATACTATTATATAAAAGAAGACTCACGTATGTTCGGCTGCGAAAAGCTTGAGAATGGCAGGCGCTATTTCAAAAATTCTTTTTCTCTAGGATAGCTATGGTGCCCAGTTGGGACATGGGATATATAAATTTAATAACCATTGTTTAAATAATTAATTAAAATTCAAAAAGAATAACCATACAATTTCTTTATTCTTATTCTCAGAGAGAAAGAATTTTCTCATTAAAGCTCTGTGCATCTCAAAAAAAGGTTGTGCCCAAAGCTAATAAGGTAAATAGAACATACATATGTATGTGTAATACTTCTGTATTCCAACTCTGAAATCGAAGAGAGACAGCCATAACAACATAAGATGTTGCTGTTTGTGTTAGTATATTTGAATATATGAAAATTACTACACAAAAAATTAAAAGTCAAACCGTCACAGGGGCGGTTGTTATAAAAACGTTTGCCCCAAACATATAAGAAAACAAATCATATTTGTTTTTCCTAAATCACAGGTACGCACCATTATAAAACAATTATAAGGACGCCTGAAATATGATTAAATTTAAACAAACAAAATTTTAATCAAAAAATTCAAACAACAAAAATTTCAAATAAAAATTATTGACAATGGAAGCACCGCTCCTGAGTTTTTTTTATTTTGAAATTTAATTTCCTCTATATATTTTCTCGCTCATATAACAATATATCAGCACTCTAATGTTGACAAATATATGAGATAGAACAATATGTCAAAATCGCTGTGAGACAAAACCTCTATTTTCAAACTCTTTTTGTTCATCATATATAAAAGTCAACAACCCAGCGGGAAAATGAGAATTGATTAAAAAAAAAAAAAATTGTAAATGGAATAGATTCTTTTGCTTACATTTTGGAACGTATTCCAAAGAATATATAAATTAAAGCAAAACATATGAATTGGAATATATCAATCAAAAGTTTATATCGACCAATATATCAACGAATATATCAACCAAACAAATTTTAGCATAAGTGAGAAAAGGAACAGTCTGTTTTGATTTGTTTTCTCATTTCCGAAAATGAATACTTTTTATTTAAAAGAATGCATTTAAAAAGTGAATAAAAGAATCGATTTCTGTAGCTATTCATATGGAAGCGAGAAAAGAATGTACTACTATTTGTAGGACGTCAGCGTCCCACCGGCAAAATGAAAATGGATTCTAGAAACAAAAATCGTAAATAGAATGAATTCTATTGCTAACATTTTAGAATGTATTCCAAAGAATATATACATTTATAGCAAAACCTATGAATTGGAATCTATCAAGCAAAAGTTTACTGATTCGTTTTTATTCCAGCCATAATCGATTACGACCCATATAATTATTTCTAATATATTTTTTAGATTCCTTGCTTGCTTTTTTGATAAGTGAAAAACGAACTGATTCTAAAACAAATTCTGGTATAAGTGAGAAAAGCATCAGTCTGTTTTGATTTGTTTTCTTATTTCCGAAAGTTAATACATTTTATTTAAAATAATCATATATGTAATACTTCTATATTGGCAGTACACTGTACTGTGAATGTACCCGAAATTTTGGCGTCCGTGGCTTAGTTGGTTAAAAGTCCGTGGCCTCTATGTCAACGAACCTGGAGACCCGGGTTCTAATCCCAGCAGCGACAAAAAATTATTTGAATTAAAATGATTTTTCTGTACGGTCGCCACCTCTCTGCAGACAATGGCAAACCTCAGAGAGTAATCAAAATGCCATGTAAAGCTAATTGAGAATAAGAACATTCCGTTCATCGCCGTTCGGAGTCTGCGTTAAACCTGTAGGTCCGGTTCTCGGTCAATTGTGTACAAACTTAATAACACGCACAACACAATTGATCATAAGAAGCTAGGTCAAAGTCCTTTCAATGGCTAAAATTACCAGTTATTTATTTATTTTTGATTTTTTTTATGTACTCGAAATTTAATTTTATAACAAAAAAACTCAGGAGCGGTGCTTTCATTGTCAAAAATTTCATTTAAAATTGCTGTTGTTTTAATTTTTATGGTTTAAATTTTGTTTGCTTGAATTTTTCTTTTTAAATTTTTATCATATTTCACCAATTGTTTTATAAAGGTGAGTACCTATGCTTTATGCAAAACAAATATGTATGCTTTGTTTTGTTTTATGTTGGGGTAGACATTTTTCTTAATAACCGCCCATGTGACGTATAGTAGTAGTATATTCAAATATACTAATACAAACAACAAAATCTTATGTAGGCTATATCTCTTTGATTTCGTAGTCGAAACTCATTAAAAATTTAGTTTGCTGCCAATATTGAAGTATTACATACATGGTTTAATAAATAAGGTTGTCGCATGGGTGAGAGCGAGTTCCAATAAATGTCGAATCGAAGTTGACAACTCATACAAAATCTGAATGCGTAAATTGATAACATGCAAAGCCGATGAAGTTGTTGTAGCTTTTCATTGATTTTGACAATTATGTGTACTGAGAAGAGAGTACGATCAGCCACGAGACAACCTTATTTATTCAACTATGGATTTTTAAATATCAAAATCTTGACGAAATTGCGACAAATAAATAACAAGTCACTGAATTTATCTAATACACAAACCATTATTTACACTCTTCCCACTTCAATATAAATACGGCTGTTAAATTTTAAGATTTAAAGTTTTTAATGATATTTAATATTTTTATCGCCGGCGAAGCAGCGGGTATTTGCTAGTAAAAAATATTTTTAAAATTGTAAACTAGCTTTTTCAATTTTATGCCGACTCCGTACGGATTACGCTTATGTTCTTAAGAAAAATGTTAAAACCCAAAGAATTTAAACTATGGAAAGAAATTAAACTAACTAAATTGGAAAGAAAGAAGATTAAGATAAATGGTAGGGGTGTCTGTCAGCAAATTTTGCTCAAATTCGGAAATAAAACTTTTTTCCAATACATTATACGAGAATATTTTGTAAAGACTAACTTCAAGATTACAACTTTTGTTAAAAAAAGAAAGTGGGCGTTGAAAATGTCATTTGTGTACCAATTACTTAATTAATAAACCTTTGCTATCAATGTTCTTTTAAAATTACATTGTTTTTAATTATATAAATATAAAAACAATTTAAATAAATATACTTGTAAAAAAGATCTAAAGCTAAAAATATTTTAATCATTCCATCAAACGTTTCTAAACGATATTTTTTTTTACAAAACTATTGGGAAATTTAAATTCTACTGTACAAGCAATACACTGATGCCGAGCTACGTCTGTACTTTTTGTTTTTTTGTTTTAATGTCATCAGCACAATTCTGAAACTTTCGCAAAACATGCAATGTATCAAATTCGTTCCAAGTTTTATCAGATAGTCAAGGATAAACCACATACCACCTTAGGTAGGAGAATTTGCAGCAAAAGACTTAGGACATAGTTTGGAAAACTTCTGCGTCAAACTCAAATCAATTCAATTTTTCTGCGTTCAAATTGAGAATAAAACACAAAATATTATAATCTTCTTAAATGAGATTATGTAAGATTTTAAACACTTTCAGCTGTCGAATGATTTGTTTAGAAAATGAAAATATTGATTGCAGAATGATTTTCGAGTAGAAATAAAGAGCTTTATAAAAACCACGCCTCTATAACTTCTGCCATTATAAAATAAACAGAAGTGAGGGAGTATTTTAACATCGGCTAAGCTGAAGATAATTTATTTTTAACTTCTTTCTCTTGATGCTATAACATAATTTATATTATTATATAAACATAATTCCCGATGTCGTATACATACGAACTATACATTACACTGGGTCGGCCTTCCTAAAAAAAATAGCTCATAAAGTGCTACTCAGACGGTACATTACATTTAATGATCGGGTAAAAAAAAAAACAAAGCTATGATGAAAAACGATTTTGGCGATTTTTGCAGGGTGCATAGGAAAAAATTTTTGGCGATGAAACTCTCTCGAGGAAAGCTTTCAAATAAGGGGTGGACTTTATGAACTTTTTTTTCGACCCAATCTAATGTACATTCTGTACAGTGTACAGCTTTTCGAATTCCCAAAAAGTAAGATATTTTTATTGTTATCTATAACAGTCATTTCATAAGACGTTTGAATTCCAAAAATAATGGCAGCAGCTGCTTATTAACGATTTTGAATTTCGTTTTCAATGCATTTGGGAATTCAGCTTCTGGTTTTAACAAATCCATATTTCATGACTCTTTGACAACCAAACCCACATGGAATCTATTAAATATCACCTTGAAAGTCATCTTTATAAAATGTTTCGTTTATTATACCGTCATTCAGTGTTTACATTTTTGTTTATTTTCTAATTCAATGCGATACTGTTTACAAATCAATCAATTAAATGAAAATGAAAACCCTTATCAAACACTCGTAGCTTGCCTAACTGACAGCATCAAAATAAACCAACGCATTTAGATGAGTAGCATTCTTCTGCCATTTCCTATCAGCAAATTATACAAAATTTTAAGCAAAATATATAATAACAGCTTAAAATCAAAAAAGCTTAAATATATTATATTGTGAACACTCACAGATACATTTTTGTTCAACACAACTAACTGCGATAATTCGAGTCTATTTTTGCGTATTTTTTAATCTCCTTCAATAATTTATTAGAAAAACAAACAAATTAAATTATCAAAACAAAAACATTACGACTTGAATAAAAAGCTGATGTTGTTGTTGAGCTAACCAATACCGCCGAAGTTATAGGTTTGTCAAATTTTTTATATTTTCGAAAAAAAGCTATGTTTGAAATTTATAGTTTGCTTATTTAATTAAATTGATGATGTTTTTGTAGGGAGCAAAAGTGAAGTAAAGAAGCATCGTAATATAATACTTTATCAAACAAAATGTTAAGACAAGTTTTTGCATGTAGCTCAAGCAGTTAAACGACTCGTGAGGAAAACAGTGCATATTGCAGCCAATCAATGTTAGCGTGGGACAAAAGGTGGAGGTGGAGTTGTCGATTCTTTTGCCAGTTTTTAATGATGTTATTTTATTTGTCATAAAAACGCAGGAGATTCTTGAATTTTGTGAAATTTAATAGTTTGGAAAATAATTGGCTTAAATAAGAACTCGATTTGTTGCTGACGAAAACAGAGTTGGCTGTGTCGTGGACACACCCGTAGGTTTTGACTTGACTTTATTCTTGTCCGTATTCTTATCCCTATCCTTTTGTTTATTCCCAAACTTAACCTCATGCTTCCGTTTTCTTTTATTTGTCCTTATAATTTTCCTACTTCATGTCCAAACTCTTGTTTTAAACCATGTGCAAATTCTTGACTTAATCCTTGTCCTTGTTTGGAAAGGTGTGTTCTAGGTGTGTCTCGATCCATATCATAATTTTTGTCATAGTTTCATAGTTTCCGGTTTCATAGTCCTTTTCCGGTTTCATAGTCCGGTTTCATTGTGTTGTTAAGTGTTGTTTGCCACGAAAAAACTTTTGAAATCAAATTTTGAAATAACTTTTGTCTTCAGATCGTCGCAACTTCGTTTGACTTTTGTTGTTGTTGTTGATATTGATGTTGATGTTGTAGTTGTTGTTGTTGATGTTGTTGTTCTTCTGCTTTTGCTTTTGCTCTTTCTTTTGCTTTTGTTTTTTAGTTTTAATTTTCTTTTGGTTTTGCTTTTGATTTTATTTTGCTCCTGCTTTTTTTTCTCCATTGGCTGTACTTTTCAGTGGTTCTGTGAAGATTTGAGATGAATCGGAGCAAAACTCACGAAATTACAGCTATTTAAGCAACTGCCCCTCATACATGGCTCAGTGTTAAAGCGAAACTCTAAAGCGTTTTTCTCACAACTCACGTTTTCAAAGTCGGTGCCCCTCATAACATTAAAACTACTGCACCGACCTTTTTGAAGTTTTGAACACTATTTGTGTACATAATTTAAGGTAACGCTGGAAAGTTTTATTAAAATTTGTTAATATTTTTTTTTCCGCAAAAATTACGTTTTTCACTTCAAAGTGTTCCCAACATATTATATATTTTAATTTTTAAAATATATATATAACAGCGTTACCTTTGGAAAGCAATTATCTAACGATGAGCTCAAAAAACCGCTAAAAAATTTTTTCCTAATTTAGGGATACTTGGCTGAATAAACTATAAAAGTGTTATAACATAAAGCTTAATTCTGCCAAATAAATCCATAAATTTGAGTAGCGAACGCAAGTTCTTCAGTTCCATTGCTGTCACGGAAGCTCTGCGTTCTTTTTCTTTTGCTTTGTATGCTAAGCTCTGAAAAAGGTTTCAATGACCAGTTTGGTATCTCAAAAACTCTCCGAAGCTAATCTTAATTTTTTGTTAAAAATATATCATTACTCCGTTGAGAACTTACCCATCTTACTTTAAATTCATGTCTACATTAAAATAAACCAGATTTAAAGTCAAAACTACCAATAAAAGTAAAGTTGAATTAACCCTCCATTACATTCGCTATTCGGAGTAACGTCATTACTAACCTGGGTGTAGTCCACCCATAAATTGTAGTTCAAGAATTTTTAAAAAATAACATCAAAAGAGTAAAGCGGTTCGGATTTTATTAAATTCAGGTATTTTATTATTTTATTAAACATAAAATCCGTTCAGTTAAACACGTATTTCATTTAAATAAAAATATATAAAAAAAAAAAATTTAATTTGAGAACTAAAAAAAAAAAAATCATAGCGGTTTGGATAATTTCCCATTCTGAAGACAACTAACTTGCCACGTTCTTTGACGGGGCCAATTTGAAAAGCTAATAGATGAATAAAAAAGAAATTTATTTAATCAATTTTTTTTTTTTTTTTTGCAATGAAAAATTTTTGAGATAATTACCTCTAAATTATTCGTTATTCGAATACATATCGTCGTATGTGAAACTGTTGTCTTCAGGTTTTGAGGCCATCAATTCGTGGCAATTGATGCACAACTGAATCGTATGACTTTTGCAAATTGTTTGTTTGTCACAATAGTAGCACGTTGTTTTTGTTTTGCGATCTTCCTGGTAGCTGCATATTCGGCAGCGACCCTGCATCTCCAGTTTACCTTTTTTTTTTGTTGGGGCTGATCGATGTCAGATTCTATGCTCACAAATTTTTTAAAGCTTTGTTTCAAATTGTCGCTTATATTACTCAACTTGCTTCGTCTATCAATTTGAGATTGAATAAAGCCAGCTCATTTATAAACAGAGAACGTTTTTTGTACTTTAATGGAGGATTTACAGTCGCTAGCAAAATTATACGAGCGTTAATAGCAGCAAGGTTTACCAAGGAAAAAAAATATTACCAAAGGCCACGTCGCGTATTTCTGACGACATTGTAAGCAGCGCTCAATTAATCTGTAGTATCAACATCTCCTTTCCAATGGGAGGTAGGCGTGGTTTTCATCCGATTTGACTCATTTCTAAACTTAATCTTTATTTTTTAGACACAAGCTTAAATATCGAATTTCGTGGTGATAGCTTGAAAATTACGGCTGTAATCGTGATCACAGACAGACAGACAGACAGACAGACGGACAGACGGACATGGCTAAATCGATTAGGGTGGTGATGCTGATCAAGAATATATATACTTTTCTATACCTGCCACGCCTCCTTATGGGCGTTACAAACGGAGTGACAAAATTAATATACCCCGTTTACGTTTTTTAAATGTAGGGGTATAAAAAACAGAAATAAACTGGGCATTTGCATACATTGACAATATATCCAATATATATTTAATGAAAGGTTCAATATACATACAATATTTTATTTTAAAGGACACACCTGCAGTTAAATCCTCCATAACAAGAAACTTTTTTCACAACATTAATGACAACAAAAATCTATTTACTGAGCAGTGGTTTTTCCACGCAAATTAACTGACTGACAATGCAAGTTTACGATCGATGACTTTCAACTGATGCTCTGAAGAAGTGTGTGCATAAAAATTTAAAAAACAAACGGTAAATTATTCCATGGGTAATAGACAAAAACAAAAAAAACTTCACAAACTTTATTTGAGATTGAATAAAGCAAGCTCTTTTATAAACAGAGAATTTTTTTTGTACTTTAATGGAGGATTTACAGTCGCTAGCAAAATTATACGAGCGTTAATAGCAGCAAGGTTTACCAAGGAAAAAAAATATTACCAAAGGCCACGTCGCGTATTTCTGACGACATTGTATGCAGCGCTCAATTAATCTGTAGTATCAACATCTCCTTTCGTTTTGTTTTAAAATTCAATAATTTCTGGTAGACACATCGGACCATCAATTATTTTTCCGCCATTATGGAATGTTGAAAGTAGTAAAACACACTTAGTCTTTTTTGGCACATATGATAGTAATGTAGCTTTTTTCTGATAACAAAAAATGGTTGATTTAGACGCTCTGTGTTTAGTTACAATGAATGTTGGTGGTATTACTCGTTTATTTTTCCTTAGAGTCCCAACCAGTGTTATTTTATGATTCAAAAGATGCATAGCTAATGAGTACGTCGTAAACCAGTTATCGGTCGTTATATTTCGGCCAACGCCTTGTAATGGCTGGTTAATCGTTTTACCACTTCTTCTGACTTATTACATAAATTATATGGGCCAGGATGTTGTTTCCCACAGTAAACTTCGAGTTTTGACGTATAGAATGACGCAGAGTCAACAGCAAAAAATATTTTAAGACCATGTTTTGCTGGTATTAAACCATTTCACCATTTTCATTTTACTTGAGAAAAAATAACACTATAGTAAATAAACTAGCATAATTACTAATGTGGGTGTCAGCCACCCGAAATTCTTGTTCCTACCATACTAACGTGGGTGTAAAACACCCAAACACTTTAAAATGGATTTTTTTTATAATTTAGTTAAGAAAAAAGCACTGAATTTTGTTTCAAAATATAGCAAAGTATATAGAAAGAGATAACATTTGATATAATGCACGTACCATTTCCTTATCAATTAATAATTGCTATTTTTTTTAATTATGGGTGTAATCCACCCTAGCGAATGTAACGGAGGGTTAAGTAAATTAAATAGGCAATTTTAAGCTTAAAATCTTTAAGTTTTTCTTCCGTGTGAGACGCTTTATTGAGTAAATAGCTCTGAAGTTTATTTAGTTTAGCTTTAAAGCTATTGTCTTCACACTAATTCATAACATCTTCTAGTTACAATGCACAACCCAGACGATCCTTCAAGCAAAAGAAGTTATTTATTTTATTATTTATTATTTATGTTTTTCTTGATTTTTCATCAATCTGGACACACATCAGGGACAATAAAATCTGGGGGGTGGTAATGGGCAGCATTTTCTTTTGGTTTTTGCTTTTTGACAACTTTCTTCTTTAGCTTTTTTAAAGTATGTTACCCTATAACACCCTATAATATAACAAAAGGTCCATCATAAAAAAAAAAAACTAGATCTTCGACTGGGCCGAAGTTAAAATACCCCACGTCCCAACCGAAGTACATTCAAAGTTTTAAGCAGTCAAAAAATGTTTATTTGTAAAAATATTTTCGTCATAGTTTTAACAGAAAAATAGTCTCTTTTGTTTTTTAATGAAGTCACTTTGTATGGGAGGTGGGTGTGGTTTTCACTTGATTTGGTTTAATTTCATACACAGAGTACATGTTGTATTTCAAAGCTCATATGAAAAATTTCAAGTCCAGATATTAATTTTTGTGGAATTTATAGAGATTTTAGCTTTTTGATGAAGTCACTTTGTATGAGAGGTAGGCGTGGTTTTCATCCGATTTGGTTGAATTTCATACTCAGACTGTATATTGAATATGAAAGCTCATACACAAAATTTCAAGTCAATATATAATTACATTTTCGTCATAGTTTTAACAGAAAATAGTCTCTTTTGTTTTTTGATAAAGTCACTTTGTATGGGAGGTAGGCGTGGTTTTCATCCGATTTGACTCATTTCTAAACTTAATCTTTATTTTTTAGACGCAAGCTTCAATATCGAATTTCGTGGTGATAGCTTGAAAATTACGGCTGTAATCGTGATCACAGACAGACAGACAGACAGACAGACGGACAGACCGACAGACGGACATGGCTAAATCGATTAGGGTGGTGATGCTGATCAAGAATATATATACTTTTCTATACCTGCCACGCCTCCTTATGGGCGTTACAAACGGAGTGACAAAATTAATATACCCCGTTTGCGTTTTTTAAATGTAGGGGTATAAAAAACAGAAATAAACTGGGCATTTGCATACATTGACAATATATCCAATATATATTTAATGAAAGGTTCAATATACATACAAAATTTTATATTAAAGGACACACCTGCAGTTAAATCCTCCACAACAAGAAACTTTTTTCACAACATTAATGACAACAAAAATCTATTTACTTAGCAGTGGTATTTTCCACGCAAATTAACTGCCTGACAATGCAAGTTTACGATCGATGACTTTCAACTGATGCTGTGAAGAAGTGTGTGCATAAAAATTTAAAAAACAAATGGTAAATTATTCCATGGGTATTAGACAAAAACAAAAAAAAACTTCACTTCTCAACTTTACATTTTGAGGAATTGATTCATGAGCGGTGTTGGAAGGCAAACTGGTGGGACATTTTTCTGCCGATTTATTCATAAGAAAAACTAGACATTAAACCTATCAAACTTCAAAAAACGACCCTCTTTTTTATATAGGGCAAGTCGCCCAATAAAAAGGCGATATTTTTTCAAAATTATTCATATAAAAGCTTCAAAATATAATGAAGTATGTATTATAACATTATTCCAAGGCGTATTGTCTAGCTTTGAGTCTTAAAAATAGAATTAAATTGGAATTTTACTAAAATTTGTTACAGGAAATCCATAAAGTGTCCTACAGAATAAAACAGACTTTTTGCATGACATTCTCTACAGCAGTCAAGAGGAATTAAAATAGCAAAAAAAGATTTTAAATACTAAAACTTATATTTAATAGTGCCCACAAAGAATATTGTTAGCATAGTTTCTTTTAAAGAAAATCTTGAAAATGTGATTTTTTTTTAATTCATATGATGTTTTATGCTTTTCAGCCTCAAATCTTTTTTCTGTGATCTACATAAATGTATAACTGATATCGACTTTAATACTATATGTGATGGTTTTAAAGTGGACTTGCTGTCAAGGACAATGTTTCAAATAGTTCAAGGAAAAAGTCTATTTAATATAACAGTAATGATATGGCAATAATGAATTCGTTGAGGCTAAATCGCTTTGCTCAATATTTTCGACTTAGTTTAATTGATACAATTTTATTATTTGATTTTTCTTTTAATTAACTTTTTGGACTAAATTTTGTTTGTGCTGTTGTAGATGGGCTAATCTAACATCAACTACATAAATTTCATTTATTTCTGGTCGTGACCTTATTGTTCGCTCTTTCAATATGTGTCAATGTCAATATCGTACCGTGATTGTAAGTCCGTGTAATAAATTGACTATTATGCGTTGTATGAATTTTTGTTTGAAATGATTAATGGTTACGTCCGTCTGCTGAGAATTATTCAAATATTCTTGAACTAATATTTAGAATACTTTCGGAAAACTCGCTCCTTTGCGAACACTAAACGTAACTAATAAGCTGTGTCCTTAGTTAAAGCTTTCGGAAGGCTCGCTATTAAGAAGTATATAAACTTTGTAATAAATAAAAATGGAATAGTACTAATTTTAACTGGGAGTAATACAGACATGCTCGTTAAGAAAATTTTTTCAAAAATCACATATTCCAAGAAAAATTTTCTTCGAAAACTGAATTGTTCGTTGCCTACTAAAGTACTTTGGAAAATATTCGTCTTTCGTTCTCAGTAAAGAAGAACCGAAGTGTGCAATTGATTCCAATAGTCATAATAACTCATTTCTATCCAATCCATCAGATGATTAGTACTTTACTGAGAACGTACTTACAGCTATTGACAACTAATTAGGAACACTCTCTTAATATTAGCGCCTGGTAAACAATATTGAAAAATATAAGAATTGTGTGTTAAGTTTTTACTTCAAAACAATTTTTTTTATATTTATTTCTCTATTTTATTCTCATTAAATTTTGCTCTTATGCTTTCAAATGCCGTTATAATTTTTAGGACATAAATATTTACATTTTACTTAGTACAGCTCAAACAACGCGCGACGGCTAATTAGAAGTTGTAAAATATAATTTTTTTATCAAGTGCAATTTTGTGTTTCTGTTGCGGTTATTATTTTCTTAGTTTAATTTGTTAAAGATATAAAAACTATTATTTTCAAGATTTAAAATGGAGAAAAGCAAAAGCTGCACTCCTACTCAAACAAGCTCCATTTTTTAACTTTGCAAAGCTTGAAAGTCGTACAAAAAATAGCAAAATAGCCCAAGTGTTAAAAAATGGTTTTTAGCGCTTTACAGCATATAAATAAATATGACCATTAGCAATGTTCCGCGAAAAGAGAGCCCCAGAAACATGATGTTTCGTCAATGTTTTGGAATGGCCATCATCCTGTCAACACTTAAGCCCTAACGAGCATCTGTAGGCTAACGTGAAAAGAGCCTTAACAATGATATGAAAATATGACAATAATAACAATCGAGCGTTGTCGGAGCCTCATAACATAATTGCGCAATTGATGTGAGGCAGTAATAAAACGATAGAGTTTTGCAATATTGAGAAAAAGTAAGAACACGTCGATTCGACGAAGCATGTACTTTTTAACAACTTCATAAACTTTTTTTTATGTAAGGAGACCAATCCACAGACCAGATATTTACGCTATGACAAATCTTGGAGAAGACCCTAGAAAAACAAATCGACACACACCATCTTTTTGTCGATTATAAAGCCGCCTTCGACAGTCCAATAAGGAATTATCTATACTCCACCATGTCTGAATTTGGTATTCCTGCAAAGCTCATCAGAATGACACTGCAAGCTGCTGATTTGAGACGCACTGGCACTATTTTCTACAAAAGTATTATGCTGCTGGCGTATGCTGATGATATCGATATCATTGGCCATAATACGCGAAAAGTCAGCGCAGCATTCTCCACGTTAGCGAAAGAGTCGAGTCGAATGGGTCTTGTAGTGAACGCAGATAAGACGAAATACCTAGTGTCAACAAATAAACAGTCCCAGCGTCTTGGAAACCACGTCACTGTTGACAACATCTCCTTCGAGGTTGTTAAGGACTTCGTCTACCTGGGAGCCAGCATTAACTATTTCAACGATGTCAGTATTGAGATAAAACGAAGGATAACTCTTGCCAACAGGTGTTACTTTGGGCTAAGTAGGCAATTGAGAAGGAGAGCTCTCTCCCGACGAACAAAACTCACGCTCTATAAGTCACTAATCATGCCCGTCCTATTAAATGCAGCATAAACCTGGACGTTGAGAAGTTCTGATGAAAAGACTTTGGGAGCCTTCGAGAGAAAGATCCTTCGTAAAATCTTCGGTCCAATCTGCGTCAATGGCGAGTACCGAATTCGAACGAAATGGAACGAAAACGACGCTCCAGCGAAAAAAATATTCGGTTCGGTGCCCAGTGGTGGTCAACGCAGAAGAGGACGCCCACATCTTCGTTGGAAGGAACAGGTGTTGGATAACCTGACCATGCTTGGTGTTTCCAACTGGCGCCAGCAAGCGCAGAACAGAAATGGCTGGCGCAATTTCTTATACGAGGCCAAAACCGACTTACGGTTGTAAGCGCCAGATAAGTAAGTAAGTAAGTAAGACCAATCCACTAACTGGACCTTATTCGGACTGATTTAAAAGACTTTTATGTTGACTCTAGGTCTAACTGAAATTTGAAGAGTTCAAAATTTATTATCACCAAACATTAGTTGTGGCGCTGAATTAAAAATTCTGAAACTTAAGTTATAAGATAAAATAAGTTTGTTATAATGGTGGTTGCAGTTCTTGTGGATGCGGTTGCAATTTCTTTGGAAAAAATTTATACATTACAGCTTAAACCTACCTGCTCAATGTTATACCCTACCACATCCACACAAAGTCTAGTATTGGAATTGGAAAAATTCTTTAATATTCTTGGTAATGATAAGAATTCTTTAATATTTACCTACCGTTATGTTCAAAGAAGAAGAAGTTTTTTAAAAAAAAAAAAAACAACAATTGGTAAATGCAAAAGTCGAACACATTTATGATGGTATTTCTACAAAACACCAATATAACTAGAATCATCAGAAAGGATTTGACGTTAACTCTTCTGTCAGAGTTTAGCTGCACACACAATAAGAAATTCAATTTTCAGGCAGAAACTTTATCTTAGCACCAAATTAAGAAGTTTTTCGTTTTTACTGGAAGAAGTTTGGCTGAACGGATGAGCGGATGAGTTGGTGTAAATAACAACCTGAAAACTTTTGTAGCTCAAGCGCCAAGCTAAACGAAACATCTTTGTGAACAAACTATTAACAATAACTACAATAACAACAATAACAATATGAGTAGCATACACAAACATAAACACCTACATAAATACTGTGCTACTGAAATTCGAAATATTCAACAAAGTTTGACGTTCGTGCTCAAGGTGTGGTCACAAGAAGCATTGAAGTGGTTTTGCTCTCGGTGACTTAGTTTTGATTTTCACAACTAAAACCTTGATTTTAACGTAATCTCCTGATGGTTTTAAGACTTTTGAATGACGTAAATATTATAGGGAAATGTCGTTTCTATTTTAAATTGACAAATTATAATGGGAGAAATGAATCTGATAAAAATTGTAATTTTGTAAGATTCACAACATTAAATCGAAATTTGATATTAAGGGTTGGAAAATAGTTGAAAATAAGTCAACAATCTAAGCGTATTAATCAGAAAATAACTTGAGGTAAGACGAGTTGAGCATTAATAATGAACAATAAAGAAAATTAATGTTTGAAGATTTCTTATCGTGTCTGGAATACATCAACTTTTAAAGTAATTTCCAATGTAATTTTTAATTTATATAATAACTTGAATTTAAGGAATACATGATAATAAGTATTTATATATGATATGTATGAAGAGGAAAATATAAACGATTTTTTTTTTTCAAAAAGGCTTTGTTAAAGGCTTAAAGTGAAATGAATTTAAAAGGAAAGCTAGATATTACCACCTTCGTCTGTCCGCTGCTTCGTCGGCGTAAAAAATATTAACTATCATTAAAAACTTTAAATCTTAAAATTTAACAACCGTATGAACGTAAGTTGAAATGGAAATAGTGTAAATAATGGTTTGTGTATTAGATAAATTCAGTGACTTCTTTGTCAAATTTTCAAATTATTTGTCAAATTTTCGTCAATATTTTGATATTCAAACATCAAAAGCTTTGCACTGAAATAATTGTCATTTTATTATTTTTTTTTTTTTTTTACATATTTTGAAATATTTGTCAAATTTTCCTGTTTTTATTTTCTTTTTTTTTAGAAATTTTTTATATTTTGAATTTTTTGACATAATTTCCAAATGTTTGAATTATTTGAATAATTTAAATTATTTTTGACAATATTTGTGCTCAAATGAGAGTAAATAATTGTAAAATTGCTTTATGATAGGTTTATAGCATGGTTGAATAAATAAGGTTGTCGCATGGGTGAGAGCGAGTTCCCATAAATGTCAAATCAAAGTTGACAGCTCATACAAAATCTGTAAACGAAAATTGATAACATGAAAAGCCGATGAAGTTGTTGTTGTTACTTTGCATTGATTTTGACAATTATGGGTACTGAGAAGAGAGTAAAATCAGCCACGAGACAACCTTATTTATTCAACCAAGGTTTATAGCACGCTTCAGCCATTTTTAAAATTCCTCTTATTTATAAACATGGTATAATAATATAAGGTAGTATTGACAGTTGCTTGGGCAACGACCATCTGTCAAAAAAAATGTCTAGAAAGAGAGCGTTCAATTATTTCTTATGTTTTCGCAATTGTTTATGTTTCAGCGCTTGCAAATAACCAAACATTTTGTTACAAAATATTGCATATATTATTTAATCAATAGTGAATTATTATTACTACAACGAAAATAACTTGTGAACTTTGTGTTATTAAGTGCAAATATAAAAAAAATGTTGAAAATGTTCAAATGTAGCAACGTCAGCAGCTGCAGATGCATATGGACGAAATTAAAGAAGTTTCCAATTATTATTAAAACACCACGGCTGGAAAACGTTAAACACATATCACACATAATTTTTTCACAACTTTCATTATTATAATTGTGTATTTAACGAACATATTTTGCGGAATTTATTTATTTTTACATTCGTTTAATTCTTGTTGCACGAACAACTGTTTTTGACAGATGGTCGTTGCCTTGTTGCTGAGAAAATCTATACTTGTCAATGCTACCTGTATAATTGTATCATGATTTATAAACAAACATTGTCAAACACTTTTTGACATTTTGTTTGCTTTTGATACATTTTCAATTTAATTAAAAATAGTTTATTATAATTTGATAAAAAAATAAATAAAAATAGTTTGATACATTTTTGACACTATTTGATGTGCTCAGATGAGAACAAAAAATTTTTAAAATGCTGTTTCGAGGGTTTATTGAAGGTTTCAACCATTTTTAAAATTCTCTGATTTATCAAGCATTTAAAATAGATTTTTAACGCTGTTGCACGTTTATGAATAATGTTTTTCAATTTTTTCGATTTTTTCCCTTTGAAGGTTTTATAAGAGGTTCATAATTTTTTATCAATAAAACTAACTAATATAATAAAAAAAAAATAACTAAAGTAATAAACTTTCTGTATCTTCTTCATCTTACCATTTTTTTTTTCATGTATTGGTACACTTTTCTAAGCACTGTGACTATATGAAAATCTCGTTTAGGGGTCGTTCATAAGCTACGTTACCAATTTAGGGGGGGGTGGAGGGGTTTTAAAATGTACTACGATAAGTAACGATAAGGGGGCAGGGGGTCTCACATATAGTAACGTGACCAAAAATAGAAAAAACTTGAAAAAATTGAAATCCTGAAATCAGTTCAAAATTGTGTCCTATATTTGTATTGCGGCTTGTATTTCGTTTCAAGAACATCAATGAATTCTCATAAGTGAGTTTTATTTAATTTGGTATAAAAACCAATTTAAAAATAAATAAATAAATAACTGGCCATTTCAGCCCTTGAATGGACTTTGACCTAGCTTCTTATGATCAATTGTGTTGTTCGTGTTATTAAGTTTGTACACAATTGACCGAGAAATGGACCTACAGGCTTAACGCCGACTCCGAACGGCGATGAACGGAATGTTCTTTTTCTCAAGAAGCCTTACATGGCATTTTTTTTATTACTCTCTGAGGTTTGCCATTGTCTGCAGAGAGGTGGCGGACGTACAGAAAAATTGTTTTAATTCAAATAATTTTCTGTCGCTGCTGGGGTTCGAACCTGGGTCTCCAAAGTTCGTTGATATAGCGGCCACGCACTTTAACCAACTACGCCACGGACGCCACATAAAAACCAATTTATTTGGTATAAAAAGTACATACTATTTAAATAAAACAATTTTATGGAAGCATACCTATAAAAACACTGGACTTGTTGCTGCACAGGTGCAGCCTTTGTGGGTATTCTTTCAAACACCAGCCGAATTTCTTTGCATAAAAAAGGAGGATACACTTGAATGGGCCGACATAGAATCCGTTTAAGAATTATATTTCGAAAAGTCGCCAAAGTTTTTTCCAGCTTCTTCAATTCCAGTGGTTGATAGCATCGTCTCTTGGATTGAAGATGGAATAGTTTTTATCGATGAAAATAATGGATTTTAAACATTTTTTCTTAAAATTATCTAGTCATGATAGCACACCTACCAAGAGCTAGTTAAGGTAATAATATTTTTAATATATTTTTATTATATACTAGCCTTTTCCCGGCGCGCGTTGCTGCACCCTGCAACTATATGGGAACATAATAGGTGTATTCAAAACTTTTCTTAGACTCATAGTTTGACACCACTGTCATTTTCCCCTGCTTGTTACAGTTTCCCAGTAGCAGGAGATCACCAAATAGTAACTCCATTTTGAGTTTGTATGTAAGTACTGCTACTTTTACTTTCAAAGCTATTCGATAATACAAATTTTAATTGTATGGACGGAGCCACACCCACTTATATAATGCCCATCCCAGTTTTCTAGTAGATGGACATTACCCAGTTTTAGTACAGTTGCCGACAGTGAGCATACAAACTAAATCATCAAAATGTAGCCAAATCGACGAAAACCGTAGGAAATATAGCATTTTTATTGATTTGTGGGCGGTAAAAGGGGGTGTGACAGAAATTTAAACCATCTCGTACTTGAAAAAAATGTACTGCCAAAATTTCAGCTCTATCGGCTCAGTAATTTTGAAGTTTCCAGCCACCACACAGACAGCGTTTTGCTTTTGTATACTATATATTTTGGATAAAGATTATTGGCTATAACTTTTGATTGGTAAGAGATAATGGGCCCAATCACGATCGCCGACGGAAGCCCGTCGGGAGACATTTTGCTGAATCTCACTAAAAATACAATCGAGGTTTCCGTCGGAAATTCGAAATTTTCCGTCGAAAAAAATACAATCACTTTTTACGACGGAAAAGATTTTTCTGTCAAACTTACTCACTTAAATTTTGAATGTGAGATTGTAAAAAAATAAAAAATGAAACTTTTTGAACAAAAAAATTAAAACAATAGGCATATAAGAGCAGCACGGAAAATAAATTTATTTATTTGGTTTGATTTGGGCGAGTTGTGCTTCAATTAATTCTTCAATTAATTCTTCCAGTGCAAACTTATTCAAACTAAGTTTTTCCATAAAACTATTGTGCATTTTTTTTTTCCTGGAAGTTTTCCTCTGGTGCTTCGGCTATACGTCGCGTATAAGATTCAGTGCCTGCAAAATATATGTACATAATTGGTCTTCAAGCAATTCATTCGTGGACATCCTCTTTCGTTTCCTAGCAAGAGGCTCACTTGCAGCAACTGTATTTACGTCTTTTAAAATTAGGAATGTTGATACAAAATCTTACAATGTTTTAAAACGTCTTAACATCACTTTCAGCATTCTCCTCGTTTAAAACAGCGTGGTGCGCAGATGTTGAAGGTCCATTTCCAAAACTTTTTCCCCACTTTTTTTAATCCTTTTCTTAGTTTGGAAAGGCGTGTTTTATGTGTCTTAATTTTTGTCCTAATCCATATCCTAATTCATATCATAGTCCTTCTCCGGTGGTGGTGGTGTTGTTGTTGTTGTTGTTGTTGTTGTTGTTGTTGTTGTTGTTGTTGTTGTTGTTGTTGTTGTTGTTGTTGTTGTTGTTGTTGTTGTTGTTGTTGTTTGGTTCTTATTGCGTTTTTTTTTTTTGTTCTGACAATCAGCTGTATGTATTTTGTATTGAAAAATAAGCTACCACGGGTGTTTTTTATTTTCATGGGATTCTGATATCATCACAAAAACAAATAAGTTTTCTTCAATTATTACAAATATAATCTGATAGTTTTACCACAAATATGTTTTTTTAATGTTACACAGCTAATTTGCGTTCAGTAGTCACTTATGAAAGCATAAGTTATGCATTTATTTCTTCAAAAAGTCCCATATGTCCTATTTCTTATAACACTCCATTGTGAATAGTTTTCACTCACTTCGAAAATATGACAACGAACATCGAAATTGAGAGGAACAATGTTGTCGTGTTATTTTACTTTATCCCTTCCCGACGGAAATCTCGATTGAAATTTTTATCACGTCGGGCGGAAAGCTTCCCGACGAGCGGAAAATCCGACAGTATCGCGATTGGGCCCAATAAGATAATTTTTTCTAAAAAATTAATTTTTTAGCTTGTTTATTTTTTCAAAAATATAAAAACACAATATTGAAAAAAAAATTTTGTTCGAAAAAATCAAGGGGCAGGCCTTGTTTTTTTAATCACAAAAAAGGTTTTTAATTTTTGCGTAAAATTGAAATAAGTGTTGCTTATAAATGTTATAGTTTTTAAAAAGAGTTTAAAATTTGCGAATTTGAATTTAAATTGTTTTTACAACTACAAAAACTACAAAATTTCAGACCTTTTTTGAAAAAAATATTTAAAATACAGTACTTTTTGCTTATAGCGAACCCGTTTAAAGCGAACTTTCGCCTAAAACGAACCAATTTCAAAAGTACGCGTTTTTATTCCAATAAACTATGTATTTTTGTTCGCTTATTACAAACTCGCTTAAAGCGAACTTTCGGTTGTAACGAACTTTATTTGCATGCAAAACTTGTTTATTTTTCGGTTAAAACGAATCAAAAAGTGCCGCTATGTAAAAATAATGTTTGCTTTGACAACACTGTAAAACACAGTGTTTAAATTTTCCTGTCTCTAATCCGGGAATTCCCCTAAGTTTAATATTTGTTTGCTGGAACACGATTACAAATGTTTTGAGGACGACCTTTTAAATACGGAAAAATTGGACGAAAAGCTAGTGTGCAGTCTGTTTGCGCTGGTGATGACGACCTTAGAGGATGACGATATAGACAACGTAGAGCCAATCCAAGTCGCAACTGACGTGGATGCAGTGTGAAGCGTAAGCTATGTAAGAAATTTTCTTCAGTCGCGCGACACTCCACAACAAATTCTTGACCCCTTGGCTCAAGTGGAAGTGTATCTAACTGAAACTAATATTGCTACTAAGCAAACTAAACTAACTGATTTTTTTAAAAATAAATTTTTTAAATTAAAACATCTCAACATGTTTTTAATAAATTTACAAAGGAGTTAATGTGCACATACAATTGATTAATTCAAGTCTTCATTTAAAGCGAACTTCGTTTAAAACGAGCTATTTTGCCCGGTCCCTTGAAGTTCGCTTTAAGCGAAAAGTACTGTATATATATACTCAACTAACGGTATTTTTGCAATAAGGTTTTTATAGTACTTTAATGAAGCTTTAAGCCAAAAAAAATTTAACAAAATGTATAAAAAAGCAGCGGAGATATTTGAATCGAACGTCACAAAATTAAATTTCTGATTGTTTTTTTTTCATTTTTGAGCACGATGTTGCATTAAATATATCGTTGTAGTAAAATTTTTCATAGTTTTCAAGATATGTTCATGTTTTTGATGTCAAAATAACGGAAATTTTTTAATTTTACTAAATTTAAGAAATATTTTATATTTTGTAAATATTTGCATATGTAACCTAAGAAAACAACTAAAACTATGCGGTTTTGTAAACAATTTCTACTACAGCACCATCTGGTGTCCAAGGTGGTTCAAAGAAGATACTGTCAAAAAACTCATCGTACCTGAGAACTACAATATACCAATTTTTATTCTAATCGCATGAGCGGTTTGAGAGTTTTAGGTGGTTTTGCAAAAAATTTGTACTACAGCGCCCTCTGGTCTTCAAGATATGTTAAATAAGGTAGTAGCAAAATACGCAACGTATATGAAAACCATTGTATACCACTTTTCATTCTAATCGCAAAAGCGGTTTGTGAGTTTTAGGCAGTTTTGTAAAAAATTTGTACTACAGCGCCCTCTGGTGTTCAAGGTGGATCAAAATTGATATCCCACAAACACGCACTGTACCAAAAAACTTCTATAGACAAATTTTCATGCTAATCGGATGAGTAGTTTAGGAGTCTATTGCATAGTTACATACGACATTTAGTTCCAAAGCAATTCGATATCATTAATTTGGCCCGTGTGGCCAAATTCCCCCTTGTCTAATGTTCGCTCAAATATATAGTAACTACCTCTTGGGCCCATAACGTCTACATATCAAGTTCCACTATCAAAACATGTACAACTACGGAATAATAACGATTTCTAAAAAGTTGGCGTATATATAGTTAGACCACGCCCGGTTTTAGTATAGTTGCCGACAGTAACCAAACGAACTTATTTACCAAATTTTAGTCTAATACGACCAAAACAGTCTTAAATATAGCATTTTTATTGATTTGTAGGCGGTAAAAGGGGGTATGGAAAAAAAGGGGTATGGAAAATTTTTACTATGCCTATATTTTTCGCGCAAGTGCAAACTAAAGTAAGATTTGCCAAATTATTCCAATATTCCATTTATTTCCCATTACCCTTGCAAATATTTCCCCATATACACCATATGTGCGCACCTGTATTTTTTCACACCTGTATTGTTGATAAGTTCACTAAAATGCCTATAATTCATGAACCAATACACATACAAGGACCATTTATACAAAAAAACCTTCGTATTTACGTCACCTTTCTTGTGAAATCGGTCACCTTTCCAGAAACAAAATCTGTTCACGCATTACCGAGAACATCAATTTCATACACAATGCAACTTATTTTTATATATATAGATGATGCTGTTTGCTTTTCCTGTCGCAATTTGCCGCAGATTAATATATCGACTTATTTCAGAACCACTAAAGATAAAAAATTTGGAAATAACTTTATTATCGGCTTGAAGTACAATCAAAACATTTATGAATGGAACTCGACTTCGTTCTTATGGCCACCGCGGTTACGACACGTTCAATATTGTTTCTGAGCTCTTCCAACGTCGCACAGTGGAGTATCCAGAACAATTTAGTTGGACAAAATTATTTTATGATTTTACACTACAGGGAATGCAAAAACAAGCACACAAAAATGTGTGGCAAGTGCGGGTCTATATTTACCTCCTGGGCAGCTATGGGTTAATTTGTAGGTTATAGGAGGTTGTTTCACTAAAAATGCTCTAGCAACGAAAGTTTTTTAATGAAACATTTGAACATTCTTCAAAGACATTTTAGAAAGATATTTTCATGGACTTTCCAACGATATACATTACTGGTAGAAATTTTAGTGAAAAATATAATTTTTTTTCAAATCAAGAAATTTTGGAAAAAATTCACAATTTTTTAATTTTAAAGTAATTTTTGTTAAAAAAAAAAATACTGTCTGAGCCTATATTTTTTATTTAAGATTATAATTCCTGCTAAAATTTCCTTAAAAAAAGTATCATTACAACAATTATTATTATTATTGAAAAATATTTAATTGTTTAATATATTTGATTGAATACAAATTAAATTAAAATCGATTTAGGAATAAAACAATAGAAATTAATTAAAAACCAATCCTGATTTAATGAATCAAGCCGGAAAAAAGTCATCAGAAAATGATTCATCTTCCTCAGATGACTCACTTTCAATTTCGATAGTATGTGAGTGCTCCACGGGCAAAAGCATTTCCAAAGATTCCTTAAGAAATGGTTTTGTTGTCTTCCTCGGCATGGTCCTTACTCTCATTGCATTAAAAAACAACAACATATATAATGGCAAAACATAAATAACGAAAACTAGCAAAACAATTGAGTAAGTAAAAAATTAAACAAGAAAAAAATGCGACTAACTACAAAACGCAGCATGTGATAAAAATATTTTTTTCTAATTTTGGGCTTATACAGTTGTAGAAAAATAGAAGCACAAATCGGATCGCGTCATTTATATGGGAGGTAAAAGTGGTTTTTGTCAGATTTTGATAGTTTTTAACATTTACTTTAAAGAAAAAAATGTATGCGTCTAGTTTTAAGTCAGTATCTTAAAAACTATGGGATTTATAAATGTTTTAGCATGTTGATGAAGTCACTTTATATGAGAGGTAGGCGCAGTTCTTATCCGATTTTTTTCATTTTTAAACCTGACATTAAAATAGAAAAGATAAACTTATGTATCAAGTTTTATGATGGTTTCATGAAAACTTTAGGACTTATGAAGGTTTTACCCTTTTTTTTGGGATTAAATGGTTTTTAAACAAATTCAGCACTTTTCTGAACGAAGCGGACAACGAGTTTATGTTTTTTAAGATGTAAACAGATGTAGTGTTAAGTTTGTGAACAAAAATGTACAGTCACGAAAAGCCGCATATAACAAAACCCTTCGGATATCCAAAAATTTTTTAAAAAAATCCTCAAAAACGCCCATTTTTAAAATACAATTAATAATTTTAAATAAATACAATACCAGTCAAACCACTTTACATTTATTATTACAAACCAGCTTCAGTACAATCCATTTATATTAACATCTTAGAAAAATTGGAAAAAAATATGAATTTTTAAGTATGCACTCCTCTAAACAGCTAGCAACCCAAAGAAAAGTTCAACTAAAAGTGACAAAGTTCAGAGAGCTAAAGAAAATGTTTGAGCAAGGCAAGGTAAAAAATACTCATTGTCTGTTATTCTTAGACTATTCAACAAACCAAAAAATATACATTTTTTTTTTAAATCGGTGTTTGACAAAATTGAATACTGTCCAGCTAAATCAAAGAAATACTCTATAGTGCGTCATCGGCTTGTTGGCATAGACCAATGACTTGACGTAGACCCAAAGAAAATAGTCTACACTAAACGAAAAAAATATTAAATTTATCCAAAAGCTTTTTTAATTTATCCAAAAAGCTAGTCATTTTTGCACCAATAACGCATTTATTTAAATCGACTACGGAAATATTTAAAATTTATTTAAATACTTTTTTAATTAAATAAAATATTAAAATATTTAAGCAGAATTAATAAAAAATATATTAAAATTATGCACGAATATATTTAAATATCTTTCCAATATTTACTATTTGAAAATAAAACTATCGCATTTAAGGAAAATTTATATAAAAATATTGAAATTGAAATTGAAAAACAATTTATTTGAATATTTTCCACGAGTTGCGTCCATATCAAATGCCATTAGTGGTATATTTTATTTTCTTTTTGTGAAAATATGATTTGTGAGTCCGGTGGTGAGTGCGATTCATGATGAAATCATGTAGAGTAGAGTGACATTCTTGAGAAAATACCGAGTTGTCACTCCATCTTACATGAATTCATCATGCATCGCACTCACCACCGCACTCACAAATAATATTTGCCATATATCCATGCTATATTAGCCTTGCAACATTAACTAAATGAGAACTATAAGAAACCTGCAACTGCTGGTGCGAAGAAACTCCAGCAGCATCGCACAGGAACAGAGTGCGATGCTGCTGCTGCTTGGCAGCTGTATGGAATATGTGTGTCAGTGTGTGGCATAAATAAAATTTAAATACGGGAAAAAACGAGCTGTAAGGAAAATATTTGATTTATCCACGTAAATATTTAAATCAAAAAAAATACTCAGGCGTGGATAATGTTAATATGCGTTATTTCCCTTAGTGTAGAGGCGTTAAATCGCACGAACGAGGCGGCCACTCGACTGGCCCATTTCTTGAGATAACACGCTCATGACATTTACTCTTCAATAAATCGATTATAACGTGTGCTATGTGGCTTGTGGGACCGTACTGTTGCAACCACATGTCATCCAAGTCTATATCTTCCAATTCGGGCCAAAAATAATCGGTAATCATGACGCGGTCGTTATCGTCGACGAAAAAATATGGTCCAATGACGCCGCACCAAACAGTTATTTTTTGTGGATGAAGTGGTGGTTCATGAAGCACATGTGGATTTTCACCCGGCCAATAACGTATATTTTGGTTATTGACGAACCCATTGAGTCAAAAATGAGCTTTGTCACTGAAGATGATTTTGCGATGGAATTCATCATCTTTCAATTTTTAACCGACTTCAAAAAGGAGGAGGTTCTCAATTTCGTTGGTTTGTCCGCGCTTTTTTTTTTTTTTTTTTTTTTAAATGTATGTACATCGATAACTCCTAAAGCACTTGCCCGATTTCCGTAATTTTTTGTCAACAGATAGATACCCTGAACGCGGAGGTCCTTTTTTAAAAAAGTGGGCGATATTCGACAAAGGGGCGTGTCAATATAAGAAAAACACTGTATTTCAGTTAATATTGACACTAGGGTACTGAAATTTACAGTAAAAACACTGGGGTAGACACAATTATTACAAATTACGATCAATAAAGTGAGCGTTATTTGACAAAGGGGTGTGGTCATATTAAAAAAACACTGTATCTCAAATAGTATTGACACTAGGGTACTGAAATTTAGTACAGGGGTAGACACAATTTTAAAAAACTACTGTAAAGAAAGTGGGAGTTATTCGACAAAGGGGTGTGGCAATATTAGAAACACACTATATATCGAATAATATTGACACTAGGGTGCTGAAATTTAGTGCGTGGGTAGGCATAGCTATTACAAATTACAGTCAATAAAGTGGGCGTTGTTTGGCGAAGGGTGTGGCAATATTGGAAAAACACTGTATCTCAAATAGTATTGACACTAGGGTACTGAAATTTAGTACATGGGTAGGCATAGTTATTACAAATTACAGTTAATAAAGTGGGCGTTATTTTACAAAGGGGTGTGGCAATATTGGAAAAACACTGTATCTCGAATAGTATTGACACAAGAGTACTGAAATTGAGTACAGGAGTAGACACAATTTTTAAAAATCACTGTAAATGAAGTGGGCGTTATTCAACAAATGGGTGTGGCAATATTAGAAACACACTATATATCGAATAATATTGACACTAGGGTGCTGAAATTTAGTACATGGGTAGGTACAGTTACTGCAAATTACGGCAAAAAAAGTGAGCGTTATTCAACAAAGGGGCGTGTCAATATTATAAAAATACTATATCTTAGTTAATATTGACACTACCGTATTAATATTTGGTATGCAGGTAGATAGGTAGGTAGAATCATTAAAAAAGTGAGCGGGATTGTACACAGGAAAGTACTATATTACGGTTAATATTGATACTTGGAAACTGAAATTTGGCACAGGGCTAGCTAGAATAAGGTACGGTAAATAAAGTCGGCGGGATTATAGAAAGGACGTGGCACTAAAAATTGTAAAGAAACAGAAATGGAAAATAACCAACAAACTTTCAGGAATTAATAAAATAAATTTTTTAAGAACAAACTTTCATGTTTGAAATATTCCTCACAAGTACTATTACATAAAATCATTCATATTCTCTAAAAAGAAAGAAATAAAAACTTTTTAACAAAAAAAAAAACAAAATAGAAAAAATGAAAATGATAAGATTTCCAATATTATAATACATATAAATAGCTTTTAAAATATGACCAAGAAATGAATAGGAAAAATTATTTAAAATTATTTTTTACTTTGTAGTGATTTTTAAGTCGGTTTTTTTTTTTTGTTAAAAAGTTTTTTTATAATTTGCAGACGTTGTTTGTTCATGTACTTTACCATGATGAAAATCTTGAGTTTACTTAATAAATTGACATTGACAGTTCGATGATTAGTGAAAGGGTGCGTTCAGAAATTTAATTCAAAGTTGTCAAGTCTCTATTGGAGAACCCCTGTAACATGGTATAATAATATAAGGTAGTATTGACAGTTGCTTGGGCAACGACCATTTGTCAAAAAAAATGTCTAGAAAGAGAGCGTTCAATTATTTCTTATGTTTTCGCCATTGTTTATGTTTCAGCGCTTGCAAATAACCAAACATTTTCTTACAAAATATTGCCTATTTTATATAATCAATAGTGAATTATTATTACTACAACGAAGATAACTTGTGAACTTTGTGTTATTAAGTGCAAACATAAGAAAAAATGTTGAAAACGTTCAAATGTAGCAACCTCAGCAGCTGCAGATGCATATGGACGAAATTAAAGAAGTTTCCAATTATTATTAAAACACCACGGCTGGAAAACGTTAAACACATATCACACATAATTTTTTCACAACTTTCATTATTATAATTGTGTATTTAACGCACATATTTTGCGGAATTTATTTATTTTTACATTCGTTTAATTCTTGTTGCACGAACTGTTTTTGACAGATGGTCGTTGCCTTGTTGCTGAGAAAATCTATACTTGTCAATGCTACCTGTATAATTATATCATGCCCTGTAAAAAATAAATAACTGGCCATTTCAGCCCTTGAAAGGACGTTGACCTAGCTTCTTATGATCAATTGTGTTGTACGTGTTATTAAGTTTGTACACAATTGACCGAGAACCGGACCTACATGTTTAACGCCGACTCCGAACGGCGATGAACTGAATGTTCTTGTTCTCAAGAAGTTTTACATGGCATTTTGATTACTCTCTAAGGTTTGCCATTGTCTGCAGAGAGGTGGCGGCCGTACAGAAAAATTATTTTAATTCAAATAATTTTCTGTCGCTGCTTGGGTTCGAAACCGGGTCTCCAGGTTCGTTGACATAGTGGCCACGCACTTTAACCAACTACGACACGGACGCCACAGAGAACCCTGTAGAATAAAAATTAAAGATTATGAGGTCGTTTGGTCGCGGGAGTAACAGCTTTTGTAACAAAAATTCAATTTTTTGCTTGGAATTAAAACCTGTTCAATAAAGGTGCTATGGCATATTTTATTTTAAGCAAAGTCTATGACTTCATAACGAATATAAAAAATGAAAAATAGCGCAAAGACACCAACAACAATAAAAAAAGTTACATGGAATTATAACTCTATAACTCCAAAAGCAAAAGGAAAAGTAAAAGCAAACCCAAAAATAAAAGTAAAATAATAATAAAAATAAAAATTTAAATAGGACAAAAACTAGAATAAGGATCCTACCCTAACAAGGATTTAAATAAGAATTAGAAAAAGGATGAGACTAGGATTTGTACAACGATTGAGACCAGATAAAGTGCAAGAATTAGGACAAGGGTATTTCCAAGGATTCAGACAAGGAATCAGAAAGGGATTGGGATAAAAATTTGGATAACGCTTAGGATAACTGTTCATATAACTATTATATTAGGATAACTATAACTATTAAAAATTTTTACGAGAAGTGAACATTGACTATGAAATCGATTCGGACAAGAACTAGGAAGAGAATTTGGACATGGCTTTAACAAGTATTTTGACAAGTAAATACAAGTTCAGAAATACGAATAATGATAAAAATGGAGAAGAGTTTAAGGACGAGGTAAAGGACATCGATAAGAATATGAACGAGGATAAGGATAATATCCTTAAGGAGGATAAGGATAAGGACAAGGAGAACTTGTCCTTCCAAAATCTACGAGTGTGTCTATGACACAGCCAACTGCATCCTGCATACTTTTGACGTAGAATACGTCATTCTCGGAGGTAAGTTGATAGTGATCAGGTGTCGGTATTTATATCACAATTTGAGCCTTTGGTGTGCCTAAAGTACTGATCGTACAATGTTGATGTTAGCACTTGTTGGTCTGCTTGATCCTCACTGTGAGAAAAACTTATGTTTGAACCCATTTTAGAGGGTAAAATAAATTAAATAATAAATTTTACACAATTACATGAAATATAAAGCCAACATTTGATATTTTTCTTTGCTTAAGTTCGCTACCTGTTTATTGACGGTTTCCGGTTTTTCTGATGATGAAGACAGCGCCATCTAGCGTAAAGACATAAATCTTATAATTAAAAAAAAACATAACTTGGGGGTATGTTGTTTTTAACAGAATCGCGTAGCCGAGTAATTCTGAGTAATTTTGAGGGGCATGCTTTTTTAACAGAATCTGTTATTGAAATGTCAAAATTCCGCAGCCAATTAAATATCCGGGCATATTATCGACAGTGAAATTTTGACATTTCGACTCTCCACATGGGTTGTTGAACTTGGTAGCATTCAACAAATTTTGTTTACTTGTTTAAGTTTGCCACCTATTTATCGACAGTTTCCGGTTTTATCGACAAAACCATAAAATTTGTATGGGAGCCCCCCATAAAAAAAAGTACTGGGGGTCGGTCATACATATTAACCCTCTCCGGCACTCTCTTAAAGGTCATATGCTCAGGTGTATGGAATAAATAAACAAAAACCATAAAATTTGTATTGGAGCACCCCTAAGGAGTGGTCGGAGGAAATAGGTGTTAAAGGCAAAAAAGTTCCTTTTGCAAAAGTAATGGGGGTCGGTGATACATATTAACCCTTTCCGGCAAAAACACAATAAAATTTGTATGGGAGCCCCCTAAGGAGTGGTCGTAGGGAAAAGGAGTCAAAGGCAAAAATGTTGCTTTTACAAAAGTAATGGGGGTCAGTCATACATATTAACCCCCTCCGGCACTCTCTTGAAGGTCATATGCTCAGGTGTATGGAATAAATATACAAAAAACCATAAAATTTGTATGGGAACCCCCCTAAGGAGTGGTCGGAGGGAATAGGTGTACAAGGCAAAAATGTTTCTTTTGCAAAAGTAATGAAAGTCAGTCATACATATTCACCCTCTTCGGCGCTCTCTTAAAGGTCATATGCTCAGGTGTATGGAATAAATATACAACAACCATAAAATTTGTATGGGAGCCCCCCTAAGGAGTGGTCGGAAGGAATATGTGTCAAAGACAAAAATGTTCCTGTTGCAAAAATAATGGGGGTCAGTAATACATATTAACCCTCTCCGGCGCTCTTTTAAAGGTCATATGCTCAGGTGTATGGAATACATTTTTTGCTAAATATTTTTTAAAAAAGATCAAAAAAAGATTTAAAAAAGATCAAAAGCGAATTGAATAATTCTACGTCTTGTGTTACGACATAGTCGAAACTACTGTATCTTTTTTTTTAATTTTCTTTTCAGAAATCATATATGACATGAAGACAATTTTCCAATTTTTCGGTTTAGATGTTTTCTAAATTTGAATAAAAAAATTTATATTTAATATGTATGTCATTAATCAATTTTACAAAAATTTCAAGTTAGTTAATTTTTCCAAGAAATTAATGTTAAATTATTAATCAATCAAGTTAACGAAAAAAGTTCCAAGAAAATTAAAAAAAAAATATTTAAACGCAATATGAAGTTCAAGTATCATTTTAATGTTCTTAAAATTTTTAGGCGGATAACATGTTAAGTTTTTAAATACAATTGCTTGAAGTGGATCCTTGACAATCAAATTGACTAAGTTTTTAAGTGATAGTTTCTTCTATTAAAAAAAAGCTGATGTTAAAATTATCATTTATCGTTTACCAGAAACAAAATTTGACGTGACAGCTTCTTAAGATTTTTATGAGTACCAGAAGATTTTTGATATTGAAATGCACTTGAAAAATTATTTTTTATTGCGAGAGTAATAGAGATATTTTCTCTACATTAAAGCAACGTTATAATTTGTTGTTAATTCTTTTATTTTTGCTTAGTTCAATCATAAAAACAGCCAAGTGCAATATTTTGAAAGTTTCTAAGATTTTCTTTAACTTAATTAGTTTAAACTGAAATAAAAGAATAAAATTAGAATAACAGTGAATTGGGAAGATTTTATTATAAATATCTTATGTAATACATTTATATAATGGAAAGAAAAACACAAAAAGATAAGGAAGATTCAAAGAAATTCCACACAACTCTAGTTATTAATCAAAGATTATTCTTCATAATCAATATAATCAAAATTCATTGATTTAGAAATAATATTTGAATTATGTGGTTTATCATGAAGCATAAACCATTATTTTTGGTTGGTCGGAATCATATCTATTAATCACTAAACTTCTTGCTGGAGTTCTTATCTCCAAAAACAAACTTTGTTTGCTGGTTACGAGTTTGCGGGTAGTTTGCCTTCCGATTTTGCAAGTTATGGTTGTGGTTGACCAGAAATTTGTGCAATTTTTTTAGAGCAGATTTATTTGATAAATATTTGTTTCTCCGAAAAGAAGAAAGAAATCAATTTTTTTAACCTATTCCATTCAATACCATTCAGACGAATAAACATCTACATTCTTGTTCGCACGGGTTTAATTTTTTTCTTCTTTGTTTGCCCTGTTCATCATAAGAATAGTCCTGCTGCGTGTCCCCTATGCGAAGAAGATGCAACACATTTCACCGTTGTGCCGAAGACGGACGGACGCACATTGTGCACACATGTTGTCTGTTTATCGATTGTTATTGTTGTTGATGTTCTTTTTTTTGTGTTTTTTTGTTGTATCACGACGGTCAGGCCTTCGTATCAGACATGACTTTTCCCCGTCATCATGCTCGAAATGATTTTTGTTTGCAATCATGCCATCGTGCTATCATTAGAAAACCTGCTTCTCAGTAGGGCGCCGATCTATTAAGTCTTTAGGGCCCTTATTTAAGGCTGTGTTTCCCAACATTCTAGAGATAGTGATAATTACAGCCGCTTCACTTATTTCAAGGTATCTGCTCATTTGTTGGATTTTTCCCATATTGATGCAACATGGTCTTGTGGGACATATATAAATATTGGTTTTTTCCTTTATATGTTTAAAAGCTGCTTTTGGTTGTCTGAGTTTGAGGTCAACTTGACAACTTTTATACTTCATTTTCCCTTTGCTTGGTAATAGATAGAAGCGATACAGTTGATATGTATTAAGCTCAAAAAGCTTTTAAAAACAGATTCTTTTAAGATAAAATATGAAAAGGAAAAGAGTTAAAAATGTACAACAAAAATTAATTAATTCTCGCCTCTGCGGAATATAATGCTTATCTCTCTGTGGATTATTTTAAGCTTACCTTTTTGAGCAACATTCCCACGTCAAGCTGTTATCGAGTTATGGAGACAGAGAAAATTATCGCTTGGTAATCCATCATGAGAACCATGAGACCACGATATGATATTAAAAGTTGTCTAATGATAGAGAATCTTAAGACATTTCTGTGAAATTTTTTAATGCACCGTATTTTTGACATCTTTTCAGTTATAACATTGTTCAAGCTTTCGCCTGAAACGTTTTGGCCGATTGGGCCGTATTTCTATTAAACTGGAAAAAGAGTAAGTTTAATGACCCAAAGAAGTAGCATCGAATGCTATGCTATATGTGAAATCTGACGATAAACCCAATGCTTTTATTTTACCTAATGACCCAGCACTGTGTCATAACTGGACAATGAGATTCGACATTACACGTAAATTAAAAAACGTTGAAGAGCATTTAAGATCCTGGCTGATATTTTCTGAAAGTAAAGTAGCTGTATTTTACATTCGATGTCTGCTTTTCGGCAGCACAACCCAACTATTTTCAAATCGATTTCGTAATTGGAAAAATTGCGGAGTTAGAGTGCAGCAACACGAAAGCTCGTCCCAATGCGAAGACTGTGTAAATTCACTGATTATAAGGAAGCGAAATGGGCGCATAGATTGGAAACTTGTAAGCCAAGAATAATATAATTAGCTTATTGGACAAATGTTCTTAAGCGGGTGGTTTCTGATGTCAAATCTCTGTTAAATATTAATTTTATAAAAACTGCAAGGCTCACAAATGTTACAAAGTTAAACTGTCCAAGATTGATTTCGTTGCAAAATTTCAAATCAATTTAGTTTAAAGAAAATAATCTTGTCTTTTACATTCAGTATTAAAAAAAAATGTTTAATTAACCTAATATTATATTAAATTTTAAAATCTTTGTACTGTTTAGCTTTCAAGGGGTGTTCACTTACAATATTTTGATGAGATTTATGTAGATCAAACATGCCCTTCATACAAATTTTTTTCTTTCTTAATTTTGTTTTTGCGATGAGCCAAAATCCACAATACCTGCAGAAAACAACAACACAAACCGCACTCGTTCAGTGTTCAGCACATTTTCCAGCGAACGTTACAAAAACAATTGCGTGCAAAGCCAAAATAAAATAACGCACACTCGATGATGTCGATGCTGAAGCTGATTGTCCCGTTACTTGTGTGTCGAGTAATTTTTCATGCAAGCATTGTTTTTGCAATAAAAAATAAGTCTTGTAAGTGTTTGTTTTTTTTTAAGCATTGGCCCGCGCTTAAAATTTCTTGGGCCCCACTGATATAGATGAATAAGAATGCAGTAAAAGTACATCATGCACTTATTTAAGTTTTGCACTATAAATAAAAAATATATAAAAAATTGGAGGTGCCAAAGTTGAGTCCTGAAAGAAAGAGTGTTGAAAGGCTGACAGTTGTCTCCAAAATGGTAAATTCAAAACAAAAGATCGAACGGAACATAGTGTTTAACTGACATCTACAATTTCTAAGAAAATAACTAAGGAATTTTTTATCTTCCACACTCGTGTTCATTATAATACTAGGTCTGCCTTTTAAGTATTGCGCCTCGGCAACACTAAGCATTGCCGGATGAAATGTGACAGTTCCATTCGATAATTTTCCTTTTCAATAGATCATCAGTGATTTTCCTAACTTCATCCCTATCCTTATAGGACAGTCGACGTGGTGCACAATGAAAGGGAGTATCAAACATATTTTTATTTTATAGATATTATTTTCCTGATTAATACAACCTGGTGACAGATAAAAATTACTTATAACTTCTCCCAAACTATCAGTTTGGTTTTTACTCAGGATTGGATTGATATCAACCTCATCTCTAAATATAGGGTCATTCCATATGAAAACGTCTAATGGGTGAGCTGCATAGTTTCCGATTTTGATAAACAAATTCAAGGATGATCTTATGTGTATCTTATACTAAAAACCGTAGTAATTTATTTTTTTAGTTACCTAACTTCGGATCGGTACCCATTCGAAATCCGAAATTGAGTGATTTTCATAGTCTCACTAAGTAGGCTAAAACTTTTTTTTGACGACACATATAAATGCCATTGTAATTTTATTTGCATCTTAAAAGATGTGAGGCTTGTATAAATATGAAATTATCTCATCTTTACAATTAACCATTGAATGGTAAACCATTGAAAATTTGATAAAATTTGTTGATTTTTGAGATATTGCATTAGGTCCTGTGCCGACACTATTAGTCCGGGACCGCTGATTTTTTTAAGCCATGTATGACTTGCACTCTAGAGTAGGAATTTATAGTTTTAAGTTTCTGGACCATCATATTCTTAAAGAAAAACTGCTTTGAAAATTGAAAATTTCAAAAAAGGTCCTACTTCAACCTCTAAAACGGACATGTGGAGGACCTCATAAAAATCTGAAACTTTAAGGAAATATAGTCCCCACTTTTATTTTACATGCCTTTCAGTTTGGTTCTGTTATTTTCACTTTTCATAAAGATACAATTTTTTCAAAATATACCTTTTTGATATATTCAAAAATATTACTTGAGGCACAAGTTCTTATTTTTATTAAAAAAAACTATAGTAAATACAAAAGTACATTGATAAAATTATATTTTAGTCATATATTATTCATATGAAATTAAAAACTTCAATTTAGTATTATTATATCCATAAATAAAATTAAGATTTTATACTTGTTAACATATACAAAAGTGATAAGAAACATAAATTAAGTAAAAGGTTACAATTCACATTTAAAAAAAAAACAAAACATTTACCAAAAAACGTTTTTATTTACGCCAACGATACTTTTATCGACGGCCGTGGCGCAGTGGGTAGAGTGCGTCACCCATACGCCAAAGAACCCTGGTTCAATTTCAGCCTGAGACAGAAGTTTTTTCAATTGAATTATTTTTTCTATTCGGCCGTTACCTCTCTGTAGACAATGGCAAACCTCAGAGAGTAAATAATACTTGTAAAGCTTCTTGAGAACATGCACATAAGCCGTTCGGAGTCGGCATAAAACTAGTGGGTCCAGTTCTCGATCAATTGTGTTCAAACATTTAATAACATGCACAATGCAATTTGATCATAAGAAGTTCGGTCAAAGTCCTTTTAAGGGCTATATATATATATATACACATATATATATATGTATATAAATTCATTTATATTTTTTTAAATTAAGCATACCCTGGTATAAGATTCATGTTTTTATTTTCTTCACTAAAAATATTATTTCTCTTAAAGAATTAATTATTATTAGTCTTATTATGCATTGATAAAGGATTACAACAAATTGTGCCAAATCTACTAAAAAATGTTTCGATATATTTCTTATTATGGTTAATATTTTCAAAGTATCGTTGGCTTAAATAAGAACGTTTTTTGGTACATGTTTTATTTTTTAATGTGAATTGTAACCTTTTACTTAATTTATGTTTCTTATCACTTTTATATATGTTAACAAGTATAAAAAAATTGCAGTTTTTAATTTCATATGAATAATATATGACTAAAATATAATTTTAATAATGTACTTTTGTATTTACTATAGTTTTTTTTAATAAAAATAAGAACTTGTGCCTCAAGTAATATTTTTGAATATATCAAAAAGGTATATTTTGAAAAAATTGTATCTTTATGAAAAGTGAAAATAACAGAACCAAACTGAAAGGCATGTAAAATAAAAGTGGGGACTATATTTCCTTAAAGTTTCAGATTTTTATGAGGTCCTCCACATGTCCGTTTTAGAGGTTGAAGTAGGACCTTTTTTGAAATTTTCAATTTTCAAAGCAGTTTTTCTTTAAGAATATGATGGTCCAGAAACTTAAAACTATAAATTCCTACTCTAGAGTGCAAGTCATACATGGCTTAAAAAAATCAGCGGTCCCGGACTAATAGTGTCGGCACAGGACCTAATGCAATATCTCAAAAATCAACAAATTTTATCAAATTTTCAATGGTTTACCATTCAATGGTTAATTGTAAAAATGAGATAATTTCATATTTATACAAGCCTCACATATTTTAAGATGCAAATAAAATTACAATGGCATTCATATGTGTCGTCAAAAAAAAGTTTTAGCCTACTTAATGAGACTATGAAAATCACTCATTTTCGGATTTCGAATGGGTACCGATCCGAAGTTAGGTAACTAAAAAAATAAATAACTACGGTTTTTAGTATTAGATACACATAAGATCATCCTTGAATTTTTTTATCAAAATCGGAAACTATGCAGCTCACCCATTAGACGTTTTCATATGGAATGACCCTATAGATAGATCAATAACACACGCTTCCTTAAAAAAACCGTTATCTAGTTCTATTGACACCCCAATATCAGTTGAAGAGAGACTTTGAACGTTGGTCTCAGTTAAATCATCTTTACCAAAAATTAGAGAAGGGGTTCCTGTCTACCTAGGTCACTATTAACCAAATCATATGCAAAGATAGATTTATATTTAGAAATTAAAGTATTTATTGGTTCAGTATTAACATTTTTAAAATTTGCCTTCCAAGTATAAGAGACACCGTCATTGCTCCATTCGGTATAACAAAAAACGGAATTATTTTGACTTCACGTTGAAATTTCACTTTACAACAGATTTAACCATATATATGTAATTTGCATTTGGCGAGTCCATAAAACATTGTAGGTATAAAAGTATTTGAAAGCTTGATAGACAATGGCACACTTGAACGTTGAATCAAATTAATCGGACTACCGGAATCAATCAAAGCAAAACAATTTACGAAATCAGCGCATATAGTTTGACTTAAAGCACAAAAAAGCCACACTCACCGTTTGCATAAGTCTAACATATGATTCGTCGTCATATTCGGCAGTTTCGGATGAGACTCCAGTAACATGTCGGGAGTGGTTACTTTTCAATTTTGGACAGTCCTTATGAAGATGGCCCACTTGATACCACGTGAAGCAGGAACCTGGTGGCCGCAACGATTTTGGGCAAGCACTTTGGTAATGCCCGAACTGAGAGCAATTGTAGCAGCGAATTTCTTTTCCAACTACACCAGTTGCACTGACAGCTACCACATAGCTAATGCAGGATTACATTGGCTTCAGTGTACGCAAGCGTAACTGGCGATATATCTCTTGACGAGTCACTGTACTTCTAAGCATACTTATTAAAGAGGTCTTCAGATCATCGTACTCCATGAGGCCCAAATAAAAAACAAACTTCCTTGCTGTTCCCTCCAAGCGGCGTCGAATACCCAAGCACATCTCTTGTTTCCTTAGTTATCGTTAGTGTAATCCTCGCACTGAACGAACCAGCAATTTACATCGTAATAGTTATCACTACTAAATTTAGGTACAGCGGCATCCAGCTCTTCGAAATTTATCTGTCTCATAACCATTGCATTGCAGTCATTAGCCTCCATAGAACTTATTTGTCGCTTCAGCTCAAGCATTTCACGCTGCATTCTCAAAAGTTTCAATTTTTTCTCCAAATTATGTGTGTCCGAATTAAAAGTGTCATCTACCATGTTTTCAGCGCGGGTATTTGCATCTGAAGATGGAAAGCGAACTGAAGAGTACGAAGCTTGATAATCATTAATAAAATATGTCGCAGAGACAAAATCAGCAGACAAATTAACACTGGGCTTAGTTCCATTGTTCGCAGACATTACTGTGTTTGTAGCCGTTACTACAGAAGCATCAGTATTGGTAACTTTGGCGAAAGCTACTATTGGAATACTAACACTGGATACGCGAGCGCTATCGGAAGCGCTTGTGGAAGCATCAGTGAACATAGGAGCACTTCGTGCAACAGCAGATTCGGCAGCAGCAACCACTAAGGCAGCAGTAACAGCGGTTTCATATTAATAGGAGGACTAATAGTGAGTCTCTCTGAGTATTGCCATTTGAGAAAAATAGTGATATTACAAATTGTTTGAACATTCACCCTATTCGCCAGATATAGCTCCCTCGATAGACTTCTGGCTGTTCTCACATCTCAAAAAATTCATGCGTGGAAAACGATTTTCATCAAACGAAGAGGTGATTGCAGCGACAGAAGGGTATTTTGGAGACCTTACGAAAGCCTACTACAGCGAAGGGATCCATAAATTATAGGACAGTTGGAACAAGTTCTGGGAGAATATACTGAATAATAAAAAGCATTTAAAGTCATTAAATTATGTTTTTTTATTTCTATTCTAGAAACTTATTGAACAACCTGGTAGTCTTAACTTTTAAAAGTATTTTATGGAACTCGAAGATTACATTCGAATTTTGCACAAATAAAAAATAAAAGAAATCACTCCAGAAATGACCTTTGCTGCCCAAAAACAAAACCTTATCAACTAGTGTTATCTCTAAACAAAACACTTGCAAAGTTGTCTTTATGTTTTATTTTAACCCTAGAACTGTATCGTGGGGTGAAAAAGCACCCCAGACTGGCTTAAATCTCGCGCCAGATACAAACGCCTTTCGTTTACGGCCCGGGACCGTAACCATAATTCTGTTTCAACGTCTGAGAGTAGAGGGAGCATGCTCGCGGAATCCGTACCCCGTGCTTGCTCAAGCAGTGAACATAAGAAGTGCGTCTGGGGTGCTTTTTCACCCCACGATACAGTTTGTGTATATTTTTCGTCATCTTAAAGTTTTTTTATTTTCGTGTTGTTTAAACTTTTTGGACAAGTAATGGGTGTATAGTGGCCCCACTTTACATATATTTACATATATACGCCCCCTTCAACTTGATAAGTCGCACTTGTTTTAATAACAAAAATGCTCTGCTCTCAATTACGGTTAAAAAAAATAACAACAACTTGGGAATAAATGCTCATTGAGTGTACTTACCAACAACAACCAAAAATGTGCACTCTCTTTAAAAAAAACGGCACCTGCTAACAAATATTTAAACAGATATAAAAAAATATTACAATTCTTACTCGTTCATTAGATTAGACGCAGTACGAAATTAAAGTTTTCAGTGATACAAGTTAACTTTGAATGATGAAATTTTTTTAATGAAGTGTTTTTGAGGCGTAGTACTTTATAGTTTCAAATAAATATGATTTTTTCCAATTTGAACGAAATTCTTATTCATTGTAACGATCTGTGCGGCAAAAATCGTTTTTTCAAATTCTTGCTATTTGCGCACTTTGACTTCTCAAAATAAATAGCATTTTTGGAAAATTGGCCAAAACCACTATAATACCCCTTAAACATAGTATCTCCCCTTTAGAACCCCGTTGGAATTACTAGATTTAGTCAAAAACTCACTGAGATATCGTAGTTTTAACGAAAAATAAAATTTTTCCTAGTTTTTCACGTTTTTTGCCCTTCTTGGTCAATATTCTCGGACCCTCCAAACTTTTGGCCAAACAATTTAGTTCACGTGATTCTAGGTCAAAAGACGAAAAAAATGAGCCCCCATGGAACCATCAAAGTCACACTGTGTCCGAGATACGGGCCCTTGAAAGTTGGGGTGTTTTTTCACCCCGCGATACAGGAATAGGTAAAAAAAATAGCGATGCAGTTCTAGGGTTAATCAAATAGGTCGAACCAATATTGAATACAATCACTGGCAAGTGAAGCAGATAAAAAAAACTTATTCTAAAACCTGTTTTTGAGAGACTGTTTTTATTGAATGAAAGAACCAACTAACGACCCCAGCAAATCCATTCGCACAACGCCGCTCATGAAAACGTAGCTTCCTGCAATTAAGTCCCAACACACAGCCGTATGAACCTGGTTGATTACAGAGGCTTCCACTACAAATTCCACCCAAACATTAATCTTAATCTTTTCTGGCGTCCGTACTTCCTAGCCCTCTTGAGCTTGCTGCATTTCTACTGTTGTTTGTAAGAAACTCAAGGAACAGTTGTCCCTGCTTGTGCTCATATTGCTGGTGTTCAGAGCTGGGCTCGTGTCGCTGACAATGTTCACTACGTAGTTTTCTTTGTGCCCTCTTTATATCGTCCATATTCTACCGTAGTGTGATGCCTACAGGCTATGCTGCGTTGAGTCCTTGTGTCCTTAGAGTGTGTTTCTAGTCGTTGAAAGAGTCACTTATGTTGGCATTGTTTTTTTTTTTTTTGTTTTTCCTCTTCCTTGAAAGAAATCCACCCTTTTGCTGTTATGGTGTCTCATGATGTTGTTGTTTCAATTCCACGCATTCTTCGCTTCATGTTCACTGCATTCCTTATTCAATTCATGTCGAATTCACTTGCAAACCGTTATTCCAATTCATAGTTGTGTCCAACTTGAGCTCGTGAGGTTCACAACGTTGTTCGCGCGAGTTGCATCGAGTTTCTTGTGTTTTTCTAAGTATTCTGTGCGTGACTTTGACGTTTCGTTCTGTCACTCAGCTAACGTCTTCTGACAGTTTGCTTTATTCCCAATTGGCGTGTCCTTGTTTCTATGGCATTTGGCTGTGAGTGTGCGCAGTGATTTTTTTTCTTATTTGCTTTGTGTTAAACTTTACTCAATGCCCCTAGTTGATATATGTAGTGTGTGAAATCTGAGCGTAACAAATACTATATTCTGAGAGTACATTTGCACAAGTATAACGGTTAAGCAAAAGGGACATGAGCGAGATAAAAATGACAGACGACCGGCTTGGAGCTCTTGAGTGCTCTGAAAAACTATGCGGCCATACTTTTTTTTGTCACTTGACGCTTAGCTTGTTCATTTAAAATAATTTACGTCTGACAATTTACAGGGTGTTCAGTAGACGGGTCACATGGTTTTATCAAAGTTTTATTGGAAAAAGAATATTAAAAGCGTTAAGAATTGGCTTTGAAGACATGAGGTGAAGTCTGAAAAAAAAGTTGTTAATTTGCTGCCCTATGCGATGGTGTCTAGCCATGTAATGTTTATATAAAGGGGTTAAGCTATTTAAAGAACTTAAATCTCAAAGTACAAAATCTTAAAGTTATTTGCGACCACGAAACCAAAATCTATAAATCTAAAACCAAACTGAAGACTATAAGCGATAAAGAACTCTAAAAATGATAAAAAATATCGTTTTGAAAATTATTTTTGTTTTTTCTCAGAATTTTTGTTTTTCTCAGAGCAAAACTAGACTTCGAAGTTACAGTTGTTAATTTCAACACACTTAAGAAATTTATATAAAAGTGATTCAAATTTAATTTTTTGGATAGGCTTTATTAAGGGGCTCTTCGATTTTCAAAAAAGTGATATTGGTTTTTATTTTAAATAATCTCTTATGACCACAAAAATTATCTCTCAAAATTTATGGCCGGGAAAAATTTCTAAGTACATGCTTTTTGAATTTTAGTATAAGCCGCCAGGTACTACTTCTACTACAACTCAAAACTCCAAAGGAATTTTCTCAAAACTGAAAGCTGACCGGAAACATTACTCAGACAATTTTCAACCAATCCACTTGAACATTTCAACCCAGTAAACATTATGACTCTTAAAAGACTCATATCAATGAGTTCTTATGGTCATAATGCGCTCAAAAAAGACTCTTTTATGAGTACATTTTCACACGTTATAGACTTCAAAATATGATTCATAATAATGACTGCTTTATGTCTCATTTTGTACTCAAAATTAAGACTCTTTTAAGACTCATATAAAATATTCTTTAAAGACTCATAATAAAGACTCTTTTAGAACTCATATAATTAAGTCTTTTTGGACTCAAAATTAAGACTCTTTTAAGACGCATACTTAATACTCTTTTAAGACTCATAATAAAGACTCTTTAAATACTCATAATAAAGAAATAGAACTCATATAAATAAGTCTTTTGGACTGCAAATTAAGACTCTTTTAATAGCCATATTTAATACTCTTTTAAGAATCACATAATGGAATCTTGAAAGGCTCATAATGAAGACTCTTTCAGAACTCATAGAATTAGCAATGATTCGTTTAGATTGAAATATATTTTTAAATTAAAATTTATTTACAATATTTTATAATTGCAAAATTAAAAAAAAAAATGACAAACATATTTTTTTAAACATTTCAAACAAAAAGTATTTGTAGAAAAATTAAAAATTTCACTTTACCATATTCGGTTCCACTTCATTCAATTCTGCAAGCTCCTAAATTGCACGCTGAACAACTGAAAGATAAATTATGACGTATTGGAGTATTCTCTTCGAAAAAAATATTCACATTCTCACAAATAACCACCACATTACAAATTACAGAGGATCAGCCGTGATGGTCAGACATACATTTTCAGCAACGTTTTTATATATATTCAGAAGATAAAAATATAACTTTAATGTTTAGAAAATCCTCTCAGAACTTAATTGACGAGTTCTATAAAAACACTCGTGTATAAGACTCTTTTATGAGGCTCTTTTATAATTACGCATATTAAAGAAGAGCGTACTCATAAAACATGCATAAAAAATACACTTTTTAGAGTAATTTGTTTTTGAGGCACTCAGAAAATGTTTTCAGGGAATATATTTTGGAAATTTTATTGTGTATGAAAGTACGTAGGATTTTTTTTTATATTGATCATGTCATTTCTTATTAACAAACAATAATCTGATGATTTTTTAGGCAAATTTTTCACTTTAGAAGAGCGCCATTTGGTCGAAAATCAATATATCAAAAATATCCTACGAACTTCTATAGCAGATATTATTTATAATCGAGAAAATTTCATTAGCTTTTTAAGTCAAACATTTCTTTGGGGTCTACATTTTTGGTTTTATACATATGGATTTTTGGAGTTGCTGGTTATCGAATCTGTCGTTTGAGTTTTAAATTCAAGATGAAAGTAAAATGTCCCTTTATGTAAACTCTTATCTACATATATACATTAGAGTGGCACGAAATGTATGGAAGCAAAAAATCTTCATGGGCTTCATATATTTTTGAAAACTACGCGTAAAAAAATTAATTTCTGCGTTTTTAGTTTTTTTCTGCGACATACCTTTTGACTGCGCCCGAGGGTTTATATATTTCATTGCCAGACTTTTTTTTTGAAATCCAAAAAAAAAAAATCAGGAGCTAATTTGTTGATGCAAACCTCTTCATTAACGCATACATAATAACTTGTCAATAGTTCCCTTTGACACCATGTATGACCTTCAAGAGAGTGCCGGAGAGGGTTAATATGTATTACAGATCTCCATTATTTTAGCAAAAGGAACATTTTTGCCTTTGGCACCTATTCTCTCCGACCACTCCTTAGGGGGGTTCCCATACAAATTTTATGGTTTTTTGTATATTTATTCCATACACCTGAGCATATGACCTTCAAGAGAGTGCCGGAGAGGGTTAATATGTATGACTGACCCCCGTTACTTTTGTAAAAGCAACATTTTTGCCTTTGACACCTTTTCCCTACGACCACTCCTTAGGGGGGCTCCCATACAAATTTTATTGTGTTTTTGCCGGAAAGGGTTAATATGTATCACCGACTCCCATTTTTTTTGCAAAAGGAACTTTTTTGCCTTTAACACCTATTTCCTCCGACCACTCCTAAGGGGGGTTCCCATACAAATTTTATGGTTTTTGTTTATTTATTCCATACACCAGAGCATATGACCTTTAAGAGAGTGCCGGAGAGGGTTAATATGTATGACCGACCCCCAGTACTTTTTTTTATGGGGGGATCCCATAAAAATTTTATGGTTTTGTCGATAAAACCGGAAACTGTCGATAAATAGGTGGCAAACTTAAACAAGTAAACAAAATTTGTTCAATGCTACCAAGTTCAACAACCCATGTGGAGAGTCGAAATGTCAAAATTTCACTTTCGATAATATGCCCGGATATTTAATTGGCTGCGGAATTTTGACATTTCAATAACAGATTCTGTTAAAAAAGCATGCCCCTCTAAATTACTCAGAATTACTCGGCTACGCGATTCTGTTAAAAACAACATACCCCCAAAAGTATGTTTTTTTTTTTTTAATTATAAGATTTATGTCTTTACGCTAGATGGCGCTGTCTTCATCATCGAAAAAACCGGAAACCGTCAATAAATAGGTAGCAAACTTAAGCAAATAAAAACATCAAATGTTGGCTTTATATTTCATGTAATTGTGTCAAATTTATATAAGTTAGAGAGTTATAACATGAATTTTTGTCGCATTGAGGATCAAGCAGACCAACAAGTGCTAACATCAACATTGTACGATCAGTACTTAAGGCCCACCAAAGGCTCAAAAAGTTGTATAAATACCGACACCTGATCACTATCAACCACCCTACTTACCTCCGAGAATGACGTATTCTACGTCAAAATGAGTTACAATGTATTGAGGCAATCAATCAATCTTCTATGTTATACAGGTGTAGTAAAAAGAAATCCATTATTTTTGCATGAAATTGAAGGCTTTATTTACCATAGTTAGAATAATCCGATTTAGGTCAAATATGCTCCGTTTTGATCGACACCTTGTTGCTATTTTGAAGGTAATTCATTACGCCTCTCTCAAAAACCCTCGTCCCTATTGGCCAAGAACTGGGAGAGTCAATTTTCATATGCTTCTTTTGAGGCGAAGTTCTCTCCAGCAAAATCATTCGCCAAAGACAGGAACAGGTGGTAATCACTTGGTGCCAGGTCCGGACTATAAGGTGGATGCATAAGAACCTCCCAACCAAGCTCCCTTAGCTTCTGTCGAGTCACTATCGATGTGTGTGGTCTGGCCTTGTCCTGAACACAATTCTTCTCCTATTAGCCAAAGCTAGCCGCTTCGGGGCGATTGCTTCCTTCAGACTGTCTAATTGTTGACAATACAGGTCCAAATTAATAGCATCATTTTATAAATCCCTGCACATCACTTCACGCTGCGTTGTTGAAATTCGCAATTTATAAAACGCAACGCTTCACGCCGTGATCTTCAGCGTTGAGTAACGCAATAACGTAGTGAAAACAGTACAAAGTTAGCATTTTATAAAACGCTGCACTTGAAATTCGTTCACTTGAACTGCCACTTTCATCACTTGCTCTTGAGCTGCCGTTAGAACGAATAAGTTGGCATTGAAAAAGTAATAAATGTAATATTCTTAAATGTTTACATATATCGTTTGAATGTAGGTTAAAGACAGCAACAACGAACCAACAGTTCGAAATGTTGCTAAAAGAAATAAAAAAACGACCGCAGGTAGCAAATGGTACGCCAGTGTTTGGCATTTATATTGCAATTTCAATCTAATGATGGCTGAAGAGAGCAGCTGATATGGTTGCCAACAAGTCAGAATTTGGTGAATCTTAAATATTTCAAAGATTTGCAATAATGATGCTAGTTTTTTTTCACATGTGACAACCCTAAACTGCTGTTTGCTAAAAGTTCACCGTGGTAACGTAACATACCTAACGCAATAGCGTAGTGATTAATAAAATGCAAATTTTAAATCAAAGTGATGCGCTGCGTTGGCGTTGCGTTTCATCACGGTGATTTATAAAATGATGCCATAAGAGTTTGGCCGTAAGGGAGCAGCTCATAGTCGATAACTCCCTGCCAATCTCACCAAACACACAGCAAAACCTTCTTGGCCGTCAATCCGGCCTTGGGCACCGTTTGCGACGGCTCACTGCGATTCGACTACAACCGTTTTCACTTGACGCTGTCGTAAGTGACCCTCTTTTCATCAGCAGTCACTATCTGGTTCAGAAATGTGTCGATGTTGTTGCGATTCAGCAGCGATTCGCAGATGCAAATTCTGGCGATAATGTTTTTTTGCGTTAACTCGTGTGGTACCCATAAATCGAGCTCCTTTTTATATCCAGCCTTATTCAATTGGTTCTAAACGGTTTTTTGTGCAATGTTTAGCTTCTGGGCAATTGAAACCGTGCTTACATGACGGTCGAACTCGACGATTTCCATGATTTTATCGACATTTTCGACTATTGGACTTCCAGAGCGCGGTGCATCTTTAACATCCAAATTATCGGAACGGAATTGACGAAACCAAAATTGCGCGTAATTGGCTGCTACAGCATCAGGACCATAAACACTATTCACATTTTCAGTCTGCCTTGCGTTTTCGCCTTTATCGAAGAAAATCTGTATAATATGGCGTATTTTCTCTTTGCTGGTGTCCATCGTTGTCGCGAGCTCCAAAAAAAACTCAGTCAAGCAATCACAAAACTATCTGAGAAGTTTCTTTAGTACAAAATATTGTCTTTCTAACGCCATCTAGTGTTACCCGATCGCACTTATAACAAGCGAGTTACAGATTACTAAAGCCATCGAGTGGAATATAATGGATTTCTTCTTACTTACACCTATACAACTAAAAATTATTTTAAAGAAAACATAAAGTAAATAATAAATAACTTAAAAGTAATTTATATTAAAAGTTAAAACTGTTCGTGACTTCCAGCAAAGAAGCCCTCATACTATGTTTTTAAAATAAAGACTTTTAAAACTTCTCCTTACAACCAATATACATAGAATTAGATTCTTTAAGATTGCACGCTTTAATCAGAAAAAAATATGTTCCAATGAAATTAAGGTTTTTTAAATTTTCTTTATTGAGGAAGAATAGTATTCCATATAAAAATTCCAACAAAAGAACGAATTTTCTTCCTTCTTGCTTTTGATGATGAAAATTCTCATAAAAAAGGAATTTATCCTAAGATCACTTACCACTACCAAAAAGAGTCGGAGATCAGATGATTTAGATTCAGTTCTTGATTATTGGTGGAAAAATAATAATAAAAAATGGTGGAGTAATAATATTAATACATTTCATAATGCGAAGCCCGGTCAAAGTCCTGTATAGAGCTGAAATGGTTTATTTTTGTAGTCTTTTCTTAGAATTTAAACCAGAACCAACATTTCTCAAGAATGTTCTAGAATAAAAAATCCGTTTTTCATGAACGACTTTAAACAGGACCTGGTAGAGAAACCAAAACCAATTCAAATCAGAACACTTTCAAACTGATGGGCAGTGATCTGAAGCACGGATACAGATTTTTTTTTTTGTTAGGAACAAGGTTTTAGTGAGAATAATCTAGAGTGTAGTGGATAAAAAAATAATAAAGAATACTATTCATATCCAAGGGAGATTAACCATCAAATCATCAAACTCACATCGCGTAAACATACCAAAATTGCCCCAAAACAACAGGCATCAGACGACCGAAGAAAAATTTTGTCAAAAAGCTAGGAGAGAAGGTGGAGGAAACCCCTGAAAATTCAGGATATTACATTATTTTCACACAAACAGTTCGTCTGCGGTTGCAAGACGGCACAACAGGATATACGACCTCGCAATAACACACTCACACAAACACACACACACACACACACACACACACACACATTCATGCAATGGCGAGCAATTCAGTCCAGTACAAACATTATTTAGATTTCTACAATCCGTGCTTTCACCGTAGTTTTTCACATAATTTTCTCATTTCCTTTTGTTGCTCTCTTCTGCACTCCTTATTATATGTGCATTTTCCACAATGTTTCGCATGACACTTTGCAGCGCTTCAACTACATGTTTGTGCGTGTGTTTGCGTGTGCGATGTTGGTTTGGTTTGGTTTTGGTTGGGATCTAAAACGAGAGTCCCCTGCTTGGTGGTGGTGGTGGTGGAAAATTGCTTCGATGAAATCGTATGAACGCTGTCGACACACAAGGATTTTGCCCGAAACGCTCTCTCGTTCGTTTATTGTGTCGATTGCGTTGCTGGAGTCAGGACGACTGTAGCACCTAGCGTCGGTTGAGCGCACGGTTGAATTTTATTTCATGTAATTCAAAGTGGAAAACTACATTATAGGGAAAATTTCACTTATTAGATTCTGAAAATTTCCAACTTTATCGGTTATCCAGGCGATTTTCGATCAAATCGTAGTGTTCGGTGATAAGTAAAAACAAAGAAAAAAGGTTTGACCAAGTGCAAGAATCAAAGAATCAGTATAAAATACATAAGTGAAAATTTGTCAAAACAGAAAATATAATTTTCACTAAGAAAATTCAGTGCATAAATGTTGCTGTGAATTGTGAATTGAATAAAATATTTGAAAATTTCCTAGAATATCTGGAAAATATTGAGTAAAAAGTTGAGCTATATACAAATTTTTATATATAGAAAAAGAAAATCTAGTGTACCTTTGGAAAATTTATGTGGAAAATATATGAAAGTGCAGTAAAGTGAAAATTACAGCCAAATCAAGTGTGGATTTTATTTCAGGCAAAACAACTTGAAATGCTGAAAAATCAATAATTTGGATTAGCTGCTGCAGAAACGACACAAAATGTAAGAAATTTTCGCTAGATCCGCAAAAGAAAAGTCTGAAGAAAATTTTTCGCTGCCATAGTGAAAAAAGCAAAAAAATATGTGTAGACAAGCGGCTCTCAAGTGGGTGGTTGGGTGGCAGGTGCCAGCATAATGAAGCGTCTAATTTAAGTTAAAACTAGACTCAGTTGTATATTAAAATGGTCATGAATTTTGTCTGGATTATCGTAGGAAAATATTATTTTCCTTTTTAGATATGTAAATGTAAGAAAATTTTAGAAAAATTACACATTTGAGACTTTTGCGTTTTGTGAGGGCAACACACCTTAGACATATACATACACATAGCCTGAGCACACACACAAACACACACATACAATACACATGCATGGACTGACACATACACAAGTGCCTGGCAAAGAAGTCTTTCATCTCGACTCTGCACAGCGCGAAAAATCGATCGATTTCTTATCAGCAGCGAGCGGTAGCGTTAGTGCTCTGTTGGCTTCACACGGACAGTGTAGGTGAGGCTGGTCTGACTGTGCATGTGTGCGTGTATGTGTGTGCCTGTGTGTTATTGCAAAATAACTGTGCCTGTGTGTAGTCTAAGCATCATAAATGAACACTTCAACACACCCACCCTGTGCGCAGGGTGGCTGCGTTGAAGGGTGGTGCGCTTTTTTGGGGATTTTTCGCATTTTCACTGCTACTTGCTTTTTAATCTTTATTTCACACATCTCTCTTCCTATTTCACTCTCTCTTTCTCTCTCTCTCTCTCTCTCTCTCATTCTCTCCTTGTCTATTCATTTCAACTCTGCTATGTTTTGTTTTATAGAGTTAACGTTTTCGTCTGCTCTGTTTTTACAACTTTTATTAGCATTTTTATTCCTCTTCACTTCTTTCTTTGTTTTTCCATTAGTTTGATTTTGTTTGTGTGTTTTGCACAGCCTTTGTGTTTTTCTAACTTTTTGCCGGCTTTACGGTTAATATATTTTTGTCGTTATTTGTGGTTCCGTTATTCGTTTGTAGCACTTTTGCAGAAAATGGGATTTCATTGTTATGATACAGTGGATCCAAAATGGAGTCGAATAAGTTATTTATCTTTTTCAAATCTATTATTTAAGAAGAAAAAAGGTTTGACAAATAGATGTTTTTTTTTTGCTTTTAAGCTTTATTGTTCTCTAGTCAAAAACAGAAAAAAATGCAAACATTTTCAAAACAAAATATCAATAATTAATTTGAGCATTATATATATATTAACCTTTTCTTTAAAATGGTGAATTTTTTAAAATTATTACAAATGTGTCCGTTATTGTGAAATAGTATTGATTTCCGGTAATGGCGAAGGAGTTGTAATGACGTGAAAACAATAGAGCAGCCATGGTTTTAATGCTGAACTTTGAGCTTTGTGCCATTATTTTGATAAGATCGACATATATTTTTATACTAAATTCTTACCGTTTTGTTTTAAATTAAATTCATCGAATACTTAGTATGATACATTGGCCCATCAAAGAACATAGCTGCCCTGGGCTAATAGCTAGCATACAGCCCTAGTCAGACTTATGTCTTTTGGTATGTCTAAAATTTCTCTCTGTGAATCCTTGACTATGAACTATGACTATTGGATTTTAATAAAATTTTAATAAATTTTAAAGTATATTTTCGCATACTGAAGTTGAATTCCTATTGTACCGTAAAACCATATAAATCCTTGATTTTATTCGAGAAATTGTTATAAATCCATGGAGTGTTCCTTTTTTCCGAGTTTTTTTTACCCCTAACTCTTTACTCTTTCATATTTGGATCTTATTTTTTAAATACAATTGAATTCTGGTCCATAATCAATTCAACGAATTTGAAATCAACTTTCTAATAATAATTTTATTCTTATTAAATTTGTAGACAAATGTTATTGAATTCCATGAAATTTTGCATGCAGTTCAAATAAATTAAAATAATTTTTTGGCACAATAAGTTTGCATTTATTTTGCACACATGAATTCATTCCGAGTTCATGCATAAATTTATTTTTACATATTTCTAGAAACGTACGTGACAGAAATTTTCGTTATTATATGTTATTATATTGGCGGAGTACGAAAAGTCTTTCAAATCGTTTAAGTGCATGGATGAGGCTTTTGTCTCTCCTAAGCGAAAGCGGAACAGCAAAAACCTTCGAAGCTCTGCCAAATCTATTACTAAATCAGCCACTCCGTCTACAAGTGTTACTCCTAAAGCTAACCCTGAAACTAATGCTGAGCCTTCACCCTTAAACTTAAACTTAAACACTTCATGTGAAGCATTTTCAACTGAGAATGTAACTACAGCTCGAAATACTGATGTTGCGGCCCTTTCTAGAGCTCACGCATCAGTCAGTGAGAATTTACTGTTGACAGAAGCCTCTGCTGTACACACAATAAATTTAATTACTGACTCTCCTTCTACTTCTGATGCTAAGGTAACTTATGCTAAGGCTTGTGCCTTATCAAGTGCTGGCACTTCTCCTGCATTACTCAAAACTAACAACACAGGCGCAATACCAAAACAAATATCGATAAGCAGTTTGAATCAGCCGGTTCACAAAAATCTTGTGATAATTCCGCCTGCAAGATCAATATTTGTATCCCGTTTTGCAGCTGATACGACTGAGGATGACATTCTTTTCTATTTGCAATCAAATTTAAATCTTTTAAATAAAAGAATTTCGATTTATAAATTCAAGTTACCTCATGAACGCGTCACGTCTTCATTTAAAATTACTCTACCTGATGATCTCTACAATAAAGTAATCAGTCAAAGTTTTTGGCCTGAATATACATTAGTTCATGAATACGTCCCTAGATCACAACCTAGAACTGTACTAGCTTCTTTACCTGTTCGCAACATGAACCAAAAAAACTAGATTGCTGCCTTCAGTTCCTAATCTTATATCAAAACGTTCGTGGCATTAATACTAAATTGATTAATTTATTCATTACGAGTCACAACATTCATTATGATATAATTACTTTCAGTGAGACTTGGCTAAAACCCAACACTTTAAATTCTGAAATTCTTTGCAACAAATTTAACATTTATCGCAAAGATAGAAACTCCATTCCTGGCAATTATTCTAACGGTGGAGGTGTGTTGATCGCGGTCAAATCAACACATTACTCTCAAGAAATAGACATACAAGAAGCTGCAGACATAGAATTTTGTTGTGTTCATGTAAAGTTCGGTCCCTTGAGTATCTATATAACATGCTCATATATCCCACCATTTTCTAACTTAGAAGTTTATAGCAAACATTTGCTTGCTATTAGTAAAGTTTGCCTACAGCTTCATCCAAATGATCATATATTAATAACTGGTGACTTTAACCTGCCCAACGTTTCTTGGAACTGTTGTTCCGAAAACCCTACAATATTTTTACCTTCTTCGGAAAGCTCATCTGACAATTGCTTTTTAAACGAACTCTCAAGCCAAGGTCTTTTCCAACTAAACTGTCACTTGAACAAGAATAAACGTTTGCTCGATCTGGTATTTTTTGATGATAGCAATATTGCTTCAGTGTCAAGGTCTGATCCCTTGGTCACTCCTGAAGATTCTCACCATCCGACTATAGAAATCTGTTTAAATTGTCCTAAACCATCTGTGCAGAACCAAACTATTCAACCGCTCACCGAATTCAACTTTAAGAAAACTAATTATGTTACTTTGAAAAATATTTTGTCCAATATAAATTGGTCACCTATACTGAATCTAAATACAAAATTCTTATCATCACAGAATCTGGATGCCGCGGTCTATGCGTTTAACTCAACGCTCATGGATTGCTTTCTTAGATCTATTCCTCAACGAAAAGCCTCTATAATTTCCGGCCCCGTGTGGTATACCAATGAATTACGAAAACTGAGAAACTTGAAAACTAAATATTATAAAAAATATCAAAAAACACATAACATATGTGATATTGCACGTTATACTTGGACTTAATATAGTTACCAACAGTTGTGTCCTATAACATCTACCTCACAAAAGTTAAACTAAACATTAAGTCTGATGCAAAATCATTCTGGAGCTTTGTTAACACAAAACGCAAAATTGATTCCTATCCTTCTTTTATGAAATACAATAATGTGGAATCCGATAATGACAATAGTATCTGCAACCTTTTTGCTGATTTTTTTAAGTCGACTTATTCATCATCTTCTTTTAATAATGGCAGCTATCCCCATTATGTTTAATCTGGTGATATTTGTCTCCCAATAGTTGATACTAGTACAGTTCTAGCCTACTTAAGAGATCTTAAATCTTCTTATAAAAGCGGTCCCGACAATATACCCTCATGCATATTGAAATACTGTTGCGAAGAATTAGTAAAGCCTATCACTTTACTTTTTACTTCATCTTTAAAATCTTGTTATTTTCCAGCTGCATGGAAATCTTTATTTATTATTCCGTTGCATAAATCTGGTAACAGGTCTTTAATTGATAATTATCGTGGAATTGCTAAATTAAGTACTTTGCCCAAAATTTTTGAGGCAATTGTTACATCACAATTATCACATAGTGTAAAGTCTTTGATGTCTCCATGTCAACATGGATTTCTTTCTGGAAAATCGACTGTCACTAACCTACTTGAATTTACATCTAAGACCATAGAGAATTTTGGAAAAGGTCTTCAGACAGATGTCATCTATACGGATTTTAGTAAAGCTTTTGATGTTGTAAATCACAAACTCTTAGTTTTAAAATTATCTCTTATCGGATTTCCCATACAGCTGGTGAGGTGGATTGAATCGTATCTCAGTAATAGAACTCAATCTGTTTTATTTAAACTCGTGAAATCTTACGAGTTCCCGGTTACCTCAGGAGTGCCCCAAGGGAGTCACATCGGGCCTCTTCTCTTTCTACTTTTCATAAATGATTTGCCAACTATAATATTGCATTCTAACGTCTTGATGTACGCTGACGACGTCAAACTATTTCTTTCTTACAAAAATGAAAATGATGCCAAATTCTTACAAATTGACATCAATAATCTTTATAACTGGTGCAAAATAAATCATATGAATCTCAATATGAAAAAATGTAAACACATGACCTTCTCGCGTAAGCCATGGCTTAGAAGCACGTACAAAATCTGCGACTATACACTAGAATCTCTAGATAGTTTCCATGATCTTGGAGTTACCATGGATCCTAAACTTCGCTTTCATATTCATATAACTAAAATAATAAATAGAGCAAATAGTACCCTAGGATTTATCAAACGATCGGCAAAAGAGTTTAATGATCCCCTTATTACGAAATCTTTGTTCACTTCACTAGTGCGGCCTATCTTAGAATATGCCTCAATTATATGGTGTCCACGAAATTGTTGTTACATTGACGACATTGAATCAGTTCAGATAAAATTTCTTCTGTTCTGCTTAAGCAATTTATACTGCAGAACTGACTTTCATCTTCCACCTTATGAATATCGATTACAGCTATTAAATCTTCCTACTTTAAAAAATCGCAGAACTATGCTTAATGTAAGCTGGATTGTTAAACTTCTGCATGGATATGTTGACAGTCCATATTTATTAAGTAAAATTTATTTTAATATTCCTATTCGTCCTAGAAGATCTTTTGAATTACTTTACATGAACTTTTGTAGAACAAACTACTTGCAAAATGAACCGCTGAGAAGTGCTTGTGGTGACTTTAATTTTGTTTCAGATGTAATCTCTTTAAATGAATCCATATACTCAATTAAACTTAAAATTCTAGATTATCTCCAGTACCAAGGTTGATTTGGATTATGCTCTCCCAAGAATACTTTATATTTTCCTGGCTATGTTTGGCAATACTATCAAGCTGATTTATTTTAAACATGATTATCCAGAGCTAGACCACGTCCGTCTCGCCTGGCATATGCCGGAGGTAGACCCCGTCCGTCTACCCTTGCATATGTGAGCTTTGCTCTAATCCCTGTTTACATGAATCTACATGCATACATCAGAATAGTATTTGATTATCAGCCTCACATATGGGATCGATGCTCTAAATATATGATCCGGAATATGCAACTTCACATCATACCTGGGAATTTTACACCAAGCTGATTAAATTCAAACATGATTATCCGGAGCGAGACCTTGTCCGTCTCGCCTGGCATATGCCGGAGGTAGACCCCGTCCGTCTACCCTTGCATATGTGAGCTTTGCTCTAATCCCTGTTCCTACACACATTATAGAACTTGGTTATCAGCCTCACATATGTGAGCACTGCTCTAATCAATTGATCTATTAATATCAAGATGTTGATCCGGAATATATACAACCTTACATCATTTTTACCATGTATATTATATCTGAAATCCTTTAAATTAATAATTAAATGTGTAATGAATTGTATAGTGTTTAAGTTAATCAAACAAATTGTTGAATTTTTAAAATGCTATAAAGCCTTAGGGCTTAGCATCTCAATAAAATAATAATAATAATATTGTCCATATTAATTGAAGGCCTATGTTGCAAACATGCTATTCATGTCCCTTGTTATTTTTGAGATTTTTAGTGTAGAAGAAAATGAAAAAAGTTATATATATTCTCAATACAGTAATTTAAGAGAAATAATTTAGTCCTTATCGTTCGTCGTTATAGAAGTAAACCATGCAACAACAAAGTTTTCAAAAGTTCTTCAAATTATCTCTTTGATAAACTTGCATCATATAATCCTATATAAATATATTCTGACCTTTACAGTGTATTATAAACTTTTATTAAACTAGTAAGGAAAGTATTATGTTCGGCTTGGGCGAAGTTAAAATACCCCTACATTTAATAACCGATGTTATAAAGGTGTAATTGTTTTGATGACGTCAGTTTGTGTAGGGCATAGGCGTGGTTTTCCTTCTATTTTGAGATTATGTGAGTCATCAAAGATTATGTGCAAAATTTCTAGTGCCAATATAAAGATTTGCGGAATTTTTAGAGATTTTATCATTTTTATAAAGCTACTTTGTAAGGAAAGTAGGTGTGTTTTCACTTAATTTTGGTAAATTTATATAAATAGTGCGTATGTAGATTCAAAGCTTTTCTTCAAAAGCTTTATATAAATTTTTGTGGAGTTTTTAGAGACTATGCCATTTTGATGAAGTCACTTTGCATGGGAGGTAGGCGTAGTTTTTTTTGCGTAGTTTTCGCAATCCGAAATTGCGTAGTTTTCATCCGAGAAAAAGATTGACTTATCCATCGGTTTAAATTTTTAACTCCATTACTACAGCTGCAATATTACGACTGTAAACGAGACGTCGGGCAGAAGGACAAACAGACGGACATGTCTAGATCGACTTAGCTGGATATATGTTTATACGTATCTATACCTACCATGCCTCCTTATAGGCGTTACAAAGGGATTAAAAAACTTAATATACCATTAACGCAGTATGCGTGGAGGTAAAGCTCCGTTAAACATGAAATTTATACTTTTAATAAAAATTACCTTAATTAAAAAATACCTCGTTTCTTACGTAACAAAAAATTGATAACACAGTTCATGAAAATTGATTTGGTTTTTAATTATAGATTTGGTCTAAGGAAGTAATTGGTATTGATGTACTTTGTGTATGTATTTTTGACCGTTTATCTTATGATGGGAACTGAAATCAATCATATTTTTGATGATATGTGGAGAAGAAAACTTTCTCCAAAGCCAAAGTTTTTGATGATATGTTGAGAATTAAGGCATATATATATGGCATATATATGGCATAAGGCATATATATATGGCATAAGGCATATATATATTTCAACAAAAATCTTTCTAAATAACAAAAATAAGACGACGAAAGCTTTCTATCATAAATACTCGAGTAAATAATTTAAATAATAATTTAGTAGTTATATTAATTATTTTTGTGTCACAATCACTGTCTTACTATATTACCAGTCAAGACTTGCTTTATTAAGTAAAAACTTAGTTATTTATAATGGGTACATTATAAAATTTTAATCGTAAATAACTATTAAGATTAAATGAAACCTACCTGAGTTCTTTTAGTAATTTGATTTTACTTTTTACCTTACTTTTTATCCTGGACTCATCTTTCTTAGATGGTTAGGGAATAAATTATCTAAACATGTCTCTCTCATACCAAATAATCTAGTATAACTTTACTTATTTAGATAACGTAATATATGTTCTATCGTTCAGAGCAATGAATACGTTTTTCATTTATGAAGATAATTCTTAAAATAAATTGTACATGTACATATATTACACACGTGAAGTTGTCGCATTCGGAACATACCATAAGTAAGCAGAAATGAAACTTGAAAACGATATAATAAAAGTTTTATCTACACTAACAACATTTAGTTTCATTTTCTTGGGTTAGAAAGTACCCAGTAGGGGAAGTATTCATTACAGAACTTGTTACATAATTATTACTTGGTAATGGGAGATAGCTCCCTGCTGGATTCCAACACACAGATATAAGGCATTTTTTTAAGGGGAAAAATGTATGTAAATGCTCGAAAATCAGTAATTTTTCGTGAATTATTTTGAGGGTGATAAAATAATTATATCATTTTCACTTTTGGCATAATTTAACGACGTGTGTCTGGTAATAAAAACAATTTTTTTTAATACAAAATGGCGGCGGTACAGTCCCTCCACGAAGGCCGTTTTTGACAAAGTCGTAGAACGACTGCCGTAGAACGAAGTCGTAGAACGACTGCCCAGCTTTTTCTTTTGGCCTGAAATCAAAAAACAAAAAATATTTCAATTACTGATGAGTTTAGGCATAGAGTAAACCTATAAAATTGAAAAAAGTACGAAATAAAAAATGTGGTACACTTTTTAATAAAACATTCGTAGTTTCGCCTATTTAAAATTGCTTATTTATTCAAAATGTGTAATATTATAGGATTATTCTATGGGTAATTATGTTGACTAAAACACCTCAAAATTTCAGCCCGATCGGTTAATTAACATACTTTTTGATCTGCAGTGGCAGCCGTTTTTGAAAACATTGTTTCAAGAAAATCGCGTTTAAAGTTTTAGGACGATAAAACTTTTAGTTTTTGCGACTTACCGATCAATCAGCAATTCCAGGCGCATACAATAGTCCTTCAGCATTCTCGAAAAGCTGATTATGTTTCAGTTGTTGCTGTTTCCTGGCAGTAAATTTGAATTTAATTTCTCCCCTTGACATGGGCTTGTCATAGGCGGTAATGTGTTGTGCTTATAGTTACTACAGCTAAGATTATTTATTTTCAAATCGTAAGCGTGGATGTAAGGTTTTCAGTTGATAGTGGCTGTTCGGCTAGATTAACGATCGTTGTTACGAAGTATTTTCTTTAACATTATTTATTTAGAGACTGTACTAAGTGAAGGCGTAGTGGCGTGTGCTTACTGGGTAACTAGTTACTGAGTTAATGACTTCTCATTTCTCCAATGGGTAGGTTAATTGGTTTCTGACAAAAATTGGTACCAGAAATGAGAATAACACGCCCACTAAAACAGAAGTGAACTTAATATAGTTAAAAGTATATAATTTTGACTCATGGGCACTGTAAAGTTTTTAGAGAATGGTTGTTCTTAGTAATAAGCATGACACAACGACCAACTTAAAAGAAGGCGTTATTAATTAAAATAAATTTTCAATACATATACGATATTGAACTCGATATAAACCAGAAACATATTGCAAATGAGTTTTCAGACTTGCTTCAAGCTTCAGACAAGAAATTTTGTAAAAAATAGTGTCACGTCTTCTTTTGCGACACAATATGATGTTGAATGATGATGAAGAATGATCTACTAAAATCACTTTAATTTTGGTTCCCTACAATCTAGTAAGAAGAAATTGAGCTTATTGCCTTCAGACAAATAAAGCTGTGAGGAATGAGCACATTTACACCAAAACTAAAACACGTTTTGTCGCTATGGTGTTTTATCGAAAAACACGACTGTTTACACCGCGTTTTTCACCATGATATGTTGCGACCTTTACAGTGTTTTAATGGTTTTTTATAATAAAACGCACGGTGAGATGTGTTTTGGCTCTTAAACGCGATAAATGCATAAGATGTTTTGAAGGTTCAAGGTAAATGCACTATTACTCAAAAATTGGCTCATCAAGTGAAAAAGTATGAAATTTTCAAGTGAAAAAAATAAATGGAAAGATGTATGGATGTATGTAATATGATTTAAGTTTAGTTATATTATCGTATGCCACCGTCTGAAATATTATTTTCATCCATTATAATCGCTACACGCAGATTTGTTGTGGATTGCGGACATGTACCTACAAGTGAAAAGTGGCCTACGATTTGTTTCTTAATTTTGTTTTATATCTGATGCATTTCAAATTTTGACGTTAAGTAAAAGTCATGTGATAATTAATTGTTTATTATAAAATAAAAAAATTTATGGACAAAATTTACAATAGATGTTAAAAATCATAAGACTGATATAAGGACAAAAACATGTACTATTTCTATAAAACTCGTTGTTTTTGTTATAAAATTGGTTCTGTTACTTGTTTATGGAGTGCAATGTGTCATACATAAAGAGTGTCACAAAATGCCTAACGACTCTTTTTTTCCCATCAACGTTTTTTTGTGAGTGTAGTATGAAGATATCATGATGTATTGTTTGAATCTGGCTTTAATAATTTCAAGTCGTACTGACCCATATTTTTTATTCTGAAACAAAAGCTTTCATTAAGCTTACGTCAAGATCTTGCATTAGAAATATGAAATTTTCATTTAATATCACACTTATTTTTTCATTATGCCCTTTTTTGTTGTAGCCATCTGATTTAATTTTTACTTCAACACGGTCTTAGAAAGTGACCCAGCCATGAGCCAACTCTTTATTTTCTTTAAGAAAAGTTCTTATTTCATTATGACAAAAGTTCAAAGTTCATCGCTCTATTTCTATAATTGTATTTTAAAAAGACTTGATGAAGTTGGTAGAAAAGAAGTTTACTTTAAACTTACTTTACTAGAAGTTTAGTTTAAAAGTTTTAAAACTTTTTTGCGTCCTGTACATAGTCTCAAAAGTGGCACAAAAAGCCATTTTTCGGAGAAATCAATTTACATATTTCCAAATTCTTATGTGTTGCAAAAAAGCATTGAGCTCAGATTCGTAATTTGGAGTACCCATATCCTTATAATATAATATGGGCCGTTAATATTAAAACCTCCTTCAGTAACGATAAAAATTAGTTTTCAACTTGATGAAAAAGCTTTGACGTTTTATTTTATATCAGAAATAATAATTACCACACCAATATTACGAAGCCAAGACTTTTCTTTAGATTCTTACATAACACTGAGTGTTATTACTGAGGCATAAGCGAGTTAACCCAACAATAAAGTAATTTGCTAGATTGTGGCATAAAAGTCCGCAGAGTAGCAATTTGATTTGTCTTGAAGATTCACTCCGCTAACAGAAGAGTCACCATTAGCTATAAAATATCTGCAATTTGCATTCAACTTTCCAATTCTTCTGAAGATTCCAGCTTGGCTCGGTGTCACACGATTACCACATCAGATTCGCATGAAAAGTTAGTTCAAGCAAGAAATCAAATATTATTTATTCTGCCATGTTTCCATTTGTTTGTTTTGTATCATCAGCAATTTATTTCTTCTCCGCTTTATTAATAATTCTTCAGAAAAAAAAAAACAATTTTACATCTTTCTTATACAAATTTATGATGTTACTTTCCTCTTTACTATTGCTTTTCTTCGATTAAAGTAATGCTGGTGTTAACAAGATTAATCAAAACATGATTTAATTGTATCCATCATTAAATGAGACGCAGCTAATGGGCTCCTCCTACATGCATGCAGTCGGTTCTGAAGATTGTGAATAATTTGCGGTCAACATTTATGACTCATACTAGTTATGGTGAAGTTTTAAGTGACTGCGGCCCCATTGACTGTGCCTGCATTGATTATATTCAACCGCAATTTGTTATTGAGAAGTAGTTGAACTAGATTTCGGCAGTCGGAATAAAGTGTCGTTCATCTATTTTTTTGCGATAAGGATCTTTGGCATGTTTCTCAAAATGTAAATTGTCAGAAGAATTATCATCACGCGAGTTATAGGTTGAAACATATTTCCAAATGAACATTTCTTGTCTTCGTGGCAAGTTCCATATTTTGTGAATATGACTCTACAAATTACATGTTCTCATAACGACTGAAGAGTGAATGCTCTAAATTGTGTTGCGACATTCACAGAATTCCTTTAATTCAGTATGAATCCTTCTATGTTATGGTTGTTGTTGGGATTGCATTATTTCTAACTTCCAACCGCATTTACCGCTGCACCCAATAAACCATTTTTAACAAGTGAACCTCGACGCTCAACAGTGTCTGCTGGTATAAAACAATTTCATTCATTTTACTCAGGGGAAGCCAGTAACTCCAATTCTCCACATGGCACTGTGAGGTGCAGTGCAGTAAATGTGCAACACTGACAACCACAACAACTCCAACAACAACTACACCAAAATAAATACATTCATGCTAACCGCAATCCAAAGAAATTGATAAGACCTTTTTTTGTGCCTGAGCTCACCTTTATGTAGACACGACCCAGTGTGGCCCGGCGCAACACTCTGTCGACCCCTTTCGCTCCACACAATACGTGGTTGGCCCAGTGTGCAGTTCAATAGCTCTTGTGAAGCACAGAAATTGTTATATTTTTTTTTGTTTTGTTTATTTTTTGTCCGTAGCGAGCTGTAGAGTTATCATAATGTGTGCAACGCGGTTCTGACTGCATCGCGGTTTCAATGGGTAAAACGTGAAAACCTGGATATGCTTAGAGCAGAATAATTCGGTTGATTGTATTCATCAAGAACAACGTCTTGGTATGAGACCTACAAAAAGAAATAAAAAACTCACAAGTCAATTATTATTGGTTTACCTTGAGTTGACGATGACGATGATGTTGGAGTTGAAGATGCGCTTCGTGAACACAAGAAGAATGAGCTGAAAATAAAAAATTAAAAAAAAAAAACGGCTTTAATGAGGCGCAAAAATTCCCACAATGCCAAGTTGATGGTTGGTAGTTATTGTTGTTGTTGTTACTATTAAAAAAGGATTATTATCTGAAAGTAGCATATGTTCGAATTTGTATAAAATACACAAACGAATTCGCCAAATTACAGTTATTATCCACATATTTTCACTTAGGGATAAAAAGTCTGTTGAAGGTGGCATTGAACGATTCTTAATATTATATTTGTCGACAATATTGTATAGTATATGGGAAAATTATGGGCATCATGAGAATAAGTTCCGTGAAATAAAATTTCAACTTTTTTCGGTTTAAGTGGGTGATCACTTCATTGATTTCGTTTTGCTGATACCATTTCAATTTTAATCTCATTCTGGAACTTGTATACGTGCAATGACAGTGATAACTGAATATTTCAATAAAATATGTCCTCTGTTTTGACAAATGTGTGCTCTCATGTGTCGTATTTGGAAAATAAAATAAGTCTTTTTCTAAAATCGAATACAATAAATGATTGCTTGAAACATGAATAAAATACTTGATTCTAGAAACTGGAACAAGACTTGAGTCAAGAAATATTCTCTTAATTTAAGCAATCGCAGAGAATTATTATAGTTTTTCAGCAATATATTTACTTCAAGCAAATTTTTCTCACTGCAACTTATATCAGCATGCTTATAATTCGCAATATGTTTACATGAAAACATGCTTAAGATGTTGCGCATTGACAAACTATGGCATGGTTCGAAGGCGCAGTATTTAATCTTTTACTTAACTTGGAAACATGTAAGCGTCTACAAGTTACATTAGTATATTCGAGTAGTTATTTTATGATCGGTTATTCTACATCCTACATCTTTGGTAAAGGATTTTAAATATTATAAGAAAATTAAGTTTCTAATATCAAGCAAAACGTTCTAGTATTAAGAAAATTGTTTACATGAATCAAGCAAATTATTCTAGTTTTCAGTAAATTCTTTACTTGAAAGAAATTGTTTTCAATTCAAGGAAACTGAATTTCTCACATCAAGTAAATTATTCTAGTTTTCAGCAAATTGTTACTTGAATCATGCAAATTTTTCTCATTACTTGAATATAGGAAAAAAAAAATTCCTGAATTCTAAGCAAATGTTTCTTGAATTAAGTATTTATTTTTTAATATCATGTGTGAAATTACGAATTTATTTCAAAATTCTTGAATTGAGAAATTTACGCTTGAGTGTAAAATGATTGGCTATTTGCTTGATTCAATCATAGAATGCTTGATTTCTTTTCTTCATGTACTATAACTATATAAATACCTAGTAAAAAGTCTTAAATTCAGAATATTTGCTTAAATTTTTCCTAAAATATTTCTTAACTGTTAATAAGTTAGTAAAATAAGTTTTTATCAATAACAAAATACGGTAATTACAGTTTTTTGAAAAAAATGGTGAATCTGACGTTTTGAAAAAAGGTCCCTTTCTGCTTGTAAAGAAGCAAATGTGATAGCTTTGAAACAAATGTGGCGATAGTCTCATGAATATTGAACATTTATGAACAAATTGTAGGATTTAGTAAAAAAATGTCGATAATTTGCTTAAATTTTGATAATTTGTTTTGATAGTCCTGAACTTCATTAAATACAAGCTTGAATATACCCTGTTCCGCCTCACTGTTGTTGCATTCAAGGTCTGAATCCTTATGGAACAAACACAGCAACATTGGTCCCATCCCAATCATTTATTTTGTTTAACATTGTTTTTGGTAATAAAAATCCCCGTTTGCAATTCTAAGACTAAAAAAACAGCCCTTAATAACAAAGTGATCCTTTTGCTTGGAAAAATGGAAAAGTCTACGAGAGTGGTTCAAATATTTGTATTTGTATTGTTAGTTGGTGTCGATGTTGATTTGTATCGTTCAGTTCCACGACCGATTATATCCACGATCACAATTGAGCTTGGAACAAACCCTACCCACCTACTATGATAAAGAAGTAAAAATGGGGACATTCAGCTTTACATATTATAAAGTTAAAGTGGTTGACTGCCATCCAGGGGTCTAGGGTTCGGATCTCACCCCGGCCATGGTCCTTTGCTTTCATTTCGTTTTTCATTTCTTATCAACTGAAATTGAAAATCATCAATATCAAGGACTTAAAAGTTGTAGTTGGTGGTAGAAAAGTTTGTGCATGGGGTTGCCTTATAACTAGAATTGACTGAGGTGAAGTCAAGCATTTGCCTCAGATTTTTATTCACATGTTTCTACGGCTTCTCGCAACGCTTAGAACATTATACACATGTTTCACTTGATTGCCCAAATTTTCCCACTAATCTATCACCCCACTTGAAACCAAGGCATACTTGACTGAATTGGATTTACACCTGCAGTCCATTGTTCGAAGATAAAAAATAAAATAAAATTGCCACATGGAATATTTTCACAGTCTTCCAATTTTCATACCCTTTATACCAATAAGTATTGGTGGACAGTTTCCCCGAACCTTTTTATGCAACACACTATACATTCATGCAATTAAAAATTTTTCTTCTACTTTTTATTTGGTAGAAAAGTTTAATTTAATTTAAATCCAAGCTATTATAGCAATAATTATTCGCTCTGTGCCAAACAGGTGGCCTAATTGCAGATTTTATTATTTTTCTTTTTCAAATCTCTTTGTTACAAATTCTTATCGAATAAAATTGTAATTTAAATTCCCCCCTAATAAATTGAACTATCAAATAAAAGCGTTATTTTTTTCATTAAGACACACAATATATACCTTGTCCGCATTCAATGAATTGACAGTGCAAAGGACTGGAAGAGAGTTAAAAAAATATCAGCACATTTGTTTGGCAGCCCTCACATTACGCTGCACCCTCTGTATCCGGCAAACGTTACCCTATTTCCACCACCCCATACATGTCGTCAATGATTTTTCCCAAGTTCTGTGTGTATTATTTTATTTCGTATCTAGACAAAGAAACAAAATAATCGTGCAGCGGAAGGATGAGTTCTGCCGATGAAGTTGTTATACTTTTGTTTCATATACAAACATTCAAAAATACACAAACATACCAACTCACGCTACAGAGAAATGCATGCTCTTGTCTTGAATGGAACCGCAATGTCTAGAGGACATTAACCCGCCAGAGCATCGACTTTTGCCACTCATTTTTTTTTATTTTTTGCTCAGTGTTGCAGTTTATATCGATTTTATATTTCCGTTTTGGGAAATGTGCAGAGACACGGAATAAATCTTCGTTTTGAGGGGTGATTGGCAGCTATTTGGCCTCTTTGTAGTGTAAAAAGCTTGAATGCACATTTTAAACCTTTTATATTGTTTAGATAAAAATAATAACAGAACTTATACAATTAACAATACTTCATGTTTTTAATGTAATGATAATTATAAGAAGTGAAAATTTTGCTAACAAAAATTTTAAAATGATTAAAGAATTACAAATAAGAGATACATTCAGTTTATATACAGGGTAAAGATCTTCCAAAAGGTGTTTCATTTCAAAGTACTTTTATCTGTAGGTATTTTATGACAAATCACGCGAATCGAACTTTGTAGTTTAGATGAAGTACCTTTAGATGAATTTCTCCTTAAAACATGTATGTTTTTAAACTAAATCAACTCTCTGGAGATGCCCCCTATAAATGCGAAAATATTGTGTTGATTCAGAAGAAAGTTGATAGTAAGTTGAACGCTAGAAAGATAGAGTAGTGTCGGTGAATATTTCTACCACGAGTAAGGCGTACAGAAATCTGATCAAAAACCATCAGAGCTTATTCAGAAACCGTACATTATTTTACACCAAAACTTAAATACAGAAAATAATTTATGTGAAATTAAATAAAAATCCTTCTTTTATTATTAAAAAGTCTTGTATTATATTTTTAAAAAGTTTCTAAGTCTTTACTTACAAAACTTTCACGAAAAAAGGTTAGTTTTTCTTCCTTATTTTTTATTTCAAATAAATATTATAATTCCAACATTAAGTGTCAGTGAAATAGGTACGCTGTTAATATTTTTTTGTTTACGGACCGTTGTTACAGAAAAAAAAGGTTGAAAGGTAAGTTTTTAGAGAAATACAATTCTTATATATGTATTTGAAAAGAATATCAATTTGAATATTAGATGTGTCGTTCGAAGCATTGTACACCGCAATAAAGGAGAATGATTCAAAATCTTCGCAAGAGGAATAAGTCTCACGCAGACATTGCTATATCATTAGGAAGATCGAAAATTTTGTGGCAAATGCTCTTTAACCCAAAACAAAAAAAAAAAAAAAATGAAAAACGTGGTGGTGTTAGGAAAACAAACTCCGGTTGCAGACACTTACATTGCACACTTGGCCAAACGAGATCCATTTATATCTTTTATAGCCATTGCTGCTGAAATTAACAACATAATATCAGCTAGAACCGTACGACGGCAATTATGTGATATGAGTTTACCAGGCCGACTTGCTCGCAGGTTGTCATTGTTAAGAAAACAAAATATTGAAAAGAGGAAAACTTTTGCATATGCTCATAAAACATGGTGTGGTCCCGATGGTAACAAAAAATGGTGTAACGTACTCTAGAGTGATGAAACCAAGATTAATTTAGTTGGGAATGACTCTGGACGAAATGTTAGGGGACCTGTAGGCAAGAATTTAATCCGCGTTATACCAAAAAGACGATAACGTTTCGTTTCTCGACGATTGTTTCTCGTAGAATGGTGTTGGTCCGATTCACGTCATGAGTAATACCATTACGAAATAGATTTGTAGGGACTTACTAGAAAAGGTTATGTTACCCTACCCGGAAGAGAATATGCCTTTACGATGGCTTTTCCAGCAGGATAATGACCCTTAATATGCGTCGAAGTTGGTAGGTGATTTGCTTCGGGACAATAACGTTAATGTTATGGAAAGGCCAAGCCAATCACCTGACCTCAATCCAATAGAAAACCTTTCTGGAGATCTAAAAAAAGAATCGGAAATATGTGTTAAAATATCATAATAAGGTGGCATTATGGCAATAAGTGCAAAATATGTTGCATGATTTCTTCGGCAGAACATATACTAAAATTGGAACGATACAGAGAAGATTAGCATGGCCCCTGCGCAAGGATGACAAGCAAAATCGTGAAGCTTTCCACATTTTTAAGACAACATAATTTTAGTTAATAAATTTATAAAAGCCTGCAACGTAAGTAATAAAATCTAATTTGTAATATATGAGCTGAAAGTCCTGGTAGCTAGTGCTCAATCTATTATAATTATAAGATTTTATATTTTATAGTTAATTATAATAAATAAACAAATAAATGTTGTATAATACACCAGTAGAGACTTGCCCTAAAATTATCAACTCTATGCCCAGAAGAATAGAAAAAGTTGTTCAAAATAGGGGTGGACATAGTGGATATTAAAATAATATGACATATTTTCAACTTTTATTGTGCGTTAATGTAGTAATTTAAACACGCGCGTTATATTTTCTATTTCTTTATTTAAGTTTTTAATCTTATATTTATATTTTTAAAAACCAGTTCAATTTCTTATTTTATGTTTGGTACATACATATTTAATTTCATTCACATTCTCTCGTCAGCTACGCCTTCATTGTTCTCCGTCTTTCAAATCATTCGTCAACTTTTGTCGGCGTCCTGTTGGTCCGTTCCTCAAGTTGTCAGTATCTTCGTCCACTCCGTGTTGTCCGTCAGTCACTCCAAGATTAAATTACTTTTTTTCTTAATATAATATTCATATATTTTTTGTATCTATTTTAATGACTTCGAACCCCAGCAGCGACAGAAAATGATTTGAATTAAAATGATTTTTCTGTACGGCCGCCACCTCTCTGCAGACAATGGCAAACCTCAGAGAGTAATCAAAATGCCATGTAAAGCTTCTTGAGAACAAGAACATTCCGTTCATCCCCGTTCGGAGTCGGCGTTAAGCCTGTAGGTCCGGTTCTCGGTCAATTGTGTACAAACTTAATAACACGCACAACACAATTTATCATAAGAAGCTAGGTCAAAATCCTTTCAAGGGCTGAAATTACCAGTTATTTATTTTATTTATTTATTTATTTTAATGACCGGGTCTTCTTTAATTTTCGTGGTTAATGTTCATAATTGATATTTTTGTTTGCTTTCATATTCCAATAAATTATAAACAAATGAAATTGCTTTTTGGAAAACAGAGTTTCGAAAAAATATGTTTTTTTCTGAAATAAAATAGCCGTACCTCTTTCAATGACCATTAGAGTTGCTCGAAAAAAAAGTTTAAAAAAACCACGCCCTATTTCAAATCTGACCTCGAATGGATTCCACAATAAAAAAAAAATGTTTTTTTGACCATCGGAAAAACAGCCGAAACGGTATTTTTTGTATAACTTGAGCATAACGTCGTTTAAAAGTGCTTTACGAGTACTACATTTTTTCTTCAGAACATTTTTAATTCTAAGGTCATATTTTACTAGTAAACTTCGTTAGCCCGGGGAAAAGAAACCAAAAATTGTTTCTTTTTTTTCATAAAATTAAAGTCCTAAGAATTTGTTTACATTTTGTTCATAAAATTATAACTTAGATAACTTAGAAGTAAAAATGTTCTGAAGAAAAAAGGTAGTACTCGTAAAGCACGACATAATAATATGTTTAAACGACAAATTATTTTTTAAGATCGGATGTGTTATGCTCAAGTTATACAAAAAATACCATTTCGGCTGTTTTTCCGATGGTCAAAAAAATATTTTTTCTCTTATTTTGGAATTCATTTTTCAAACTTCTTTTTTTTTGTATGGAGGCCGACCCACTCTAATGACCATATGTGACCCGGTCTACGAAAAGGGACCTTCGGTGTGAAAATATCATTTTTCACTTTTTTGGCGATTCGGATAGACTAATGTGTGCTCTTTCTAATGGCGCAAAGCAGAAGTTTCCAACTCGTAAAGAAGTTTGTCAGGAATTTTCCAAAAAAAGAGCAGAAATGAGTGAAAATGAAAAAAAATTGGACATTGAATTATAACATAATAAACATCATTTCATACTTTTATTTGAAGGGAAACCAGCCATACATAAAAATCGAAATATAAAATAAATCTATAATTTTTTTTTACGCTTTATATTTTTTTTTTCCGATGCCAAATTTTTTTTTGGTAGTAGAGCCGCAGAATCTTCCTCGTCATTACCATCTGCCTTTCGTTTCTTCGATGCCAACTTTTTTTTTGGTAATGGAGCCGCAGAATCTTTCTTGTTATTACCTTTTGCTTTTTGTTTCTTCGATATCGAATTCTTGTTTTGCAAGGGAGCCGCAGAATTATCTTCTCCATCAACTTTGGATTTTTGTTTCTTTGGCTTTTCTTCCGGTTTTGGGGCTAAAATATCTACTTTTCTTGGATCTGCGACTAAACTGCGGAGATTTTGGTGCATGCGTGCAGAAAAAGGAAAAGTGAACGACAAATTGGTATGCCGAGGAAAGAGAACTGAATCTGATGCCTTGTAACTTCTTTACCTTTTCTGCATTCTTCTACCTTCCGCTTAGCTATTTGTGAGTAAACACTTTGCAATTCTGCATTATACCTTATTCCAGCTTCGATATTACTTAGTATCACTAGATCTAGTTTGTTTTTGGAAAGGTCGAGACAGTTCATTCTACTATCAACAATCCGATCTCGTGGTATAAGTGTATTGCATTTCTTAACACAACAATCGGTAGAGAAATATTTTGTTATCAGCTTTTCTTCTTCTAAATCCACAATAGATAAGTCCATTTTAACGAAACTTTCCTCTGTATTATCTCCTGCCTGATGTAAATCATGATCGCTGTCGAAATCGTTATCAATGTCGGTTTTATCACTATCTTGTTCGTCTTCACCAATATATTGTCTAAGAACGAAACTAACCTCTTCATCTACACTCATTTTTAATTTATTTCGGAATCAAAAGACGCATAAAAATGATTCAGTAAACGTAATCACCTCTTCACTGTTGGTCGTTAACTAAAAAAAAAGAACTCGTATTAATTGACTAAGAAATACAAATCTGTATTAATAGACTAAGAAATACAACTCTGTAAGAATAGAGGATAAGCTGAAATAAATGAAAAGACGCCATTCAGTGTGCGACAATTAAACGTTTACAAACAGCTGTTTTCTCGAAAACTTGTTTTTACACCGAAGGTCCCTTTTCGTAGACCGGGTCACATATGTGTATGTAACTAGAATTCCGTCAAATCTATAAGTGGCAAATCTTGTCATAGGGCGATGCTTCACATAAATAGAAGTAGAGACGATTTTTTTTTTCAATTTAGGTGATTAACATCTTTTTTTTTGTATATGTTTGATAAATGGTATCTCTTATTATTGAAGATATTCCTTATATCTTGTACCCAATAGACCAAAAATTTCATGCAATTGAATTCATCTCGAAGTTTTTCTACGATATACGGGTTTGAATTTAAGAATATAGATACTTTTCTTATTATACTTGCCACGCCTCTATATATGCCTTTTAGACGGCGTGACAGAGCTAACTACATAGTACGAGAGGGGTATAAATATAAAATTTCAGCACGTTAAGACAAATTTTTAATTAGCTTTAAATAATATTATTAGTGTTTTTATTTTTCCATAAACTGCAATTGTTCGGAAGAATATTATAGATCAATTAGAAACGAATGCTTAGATGTAAAATTTACTTTGCTTTTACTTGTATTTGCCAGACAAAATGAAAATAAGGCTATCACTTATGCTCAAATATGTGCTTTTCTTTCATTAATATTATATTTAAATGAAAATTATATAAATCACGATAAATAATATACTCTTAATTTATAAATACTAATATTGATTCTTAATATAATACAGATTTTAACAAAATTTTACTTATTCCATGTGCCGTAAGCTACTGGTTTGTGTAGAAGACTTTTGTGACATAATTTTAGGTTAAAATGTAGATAATTATTTTATATTTTTTTTATTTTATTCTTCTTCTTAACATATTTTATTTCTTATATATGAGTTATAAAATTGTGGCATTTTTAATAAGTTTATTTATTTTATAATTCTTAAAAAACAATTTCTTATATATTTTTGTTTTATATATTTTTTTTTCTTGTTTCAGTGATATTGTTCTTTTTTATTTTGATTTTCTAATTTCAATTTTGTTTTTAATTTCTTATTCATTATTTATTTTTCTTTTTAATTTCAATTTTAAAATTTTAAGTTTTTTATAGTTTTTAATTTTATTATTTATTTTTGATATTTTATTTTTTTTATTTTTGTTTTTTTTTTTTATGTATATGTATAAGTACATTTTTTTTTTGTGAGAAACATTTATTAGCTTCTACGTTGTTATTTTATTAATTTAACGAGATATATACTCTCTGAAAAAAATTATTTATATTATTGATTTAAAAAATTAAATTCTCAAGTATTTTTTTTTAAGAAACATGAAATAAATAATGAAAAAATCATCCTGTAATTAAAACTGTAATTAGTTTTGGTTTTTTCTTCTATTAAAATGCTTTTTAAAATTTTTAACCTGCAAATAGGCATACACAATTTTTTTGCGAAGCGGCATGCATAAATGGAACAAATTGTCTTATTTTTTACACCAATGGTTACAACGAGCGTAGGACGGGCTTTTATACTAGTATTCTATAATATACAAAAACACATTTTGAGATTATAAAACAGAATAACTTTAAAATTAACTTTGATGTTCTGCCAATAAAAAAATGTGTGCGGTCACCACGCACGGTATAAGTGAAACTTTAACCCAAAAAAGTTGATTTTGAAGTTATTGATTTACTTTTTAATATTGTCTTAATAAAAAAGACCCATTTCATTTAATAACTCTTAAGATAAATTCTCTTAGTAAATTAAATCTCTTTTAATACAATTTCGAAAAGTTTAATGTTAATAAGACAAAAAAGAACTACTTCAGAGTTATACAATCACACCAAACCCATCATACCATACTATACCATACCATACTATATCGTACTGGTACCATGGCATACCATACCATCATTCCATGATGATCATACCACCATACCATACCATCATACCATACTATCATCCTTTGCTGTCATATTGTATCATAAAACTATGTGATATGTGGAATTTTGTATCAAAAACATAAAGATATAAGGAAAATAAATGCAATACAGAAATATACTCTGTGTACTCTTTATTTCTTGGTGAATACACTGTTTTTTAAACAGGCATCACTGCAATCTGCTCTTCTGCGGTAAATCAAAGAGTGTGCAACTAATCGAAAGTTGTACAGTACTCGTTTCGTTTTTTTGAAATTACTGCACAAAAGTTTGAAATATACTTTAAAATATTGTGCATTACACCTCTGTTACTTAGCAGCGGTCAGTGTTTGTCTTTTTGTTTAAGGTTGATGTTTTCAATATGAATATCAAAGCCATGCTCCAAATGCTTCGAATTTTTATGGCAATATTATAATTACTCAATGTATGAACCATGCAGTTGAAAAGTTACTGTGTCCGTACTATATTATAATTATTTAATTCTGCGTAAATAAAAAAAAATAACTAACTGGCCATTTCAGCCCTTGAAAGGACTTTGACCTAGCTTCTTATGATCAATTGTGTTGTGCGTGTTATTAAGTTTGTACACAATTTACCAAGAACCGGACCTACATGCTTAACGCCGACTCCGAACGGCGATGAACGGAATGCTCTCGTTCTCAAGAAGCTTTACATGGCATTTTTTATTACTCTCTGAGGTTTGTAATTGTTTGCAGAGAGGTGACGGCCGTACAGAAAAATTATTTTAATTCAAATAATTTTCTGTTGCTGCTGGGGTTCGAACCTGGTGCTTCAGGTTCTTTGACATAGCGGCCATGCACTTTAACCAACTACGCCACGGACGCCACATTCTGCGTAACACATTGTGAAAAACACGCTGAAGCTTTTCACGGCGAAGTGTTTCATCGGCGAATTGATTCATCAATTTTACTCCCCATCGCGGCTAAAGAAGTTTCACTTCAAAAAATTTGCGAATCCGAAACTAAAAATGTTCGTTGAATTGTTCGATATAAAAGATAATATTAGTTTTTACCGTTAAAAAGAAGCTGTAAGTAGTCTTTTCTTTCTTAAGGCACAACAACAAAATGTAACTAAATGTGAATCATACCAAAGTGGTTGTTTGTGATTTTTCCACCTTACATTTAAGTAATAATATCACAGGAAACTATAAAACAAATAAAAAAACATAAAACAAAAATTTATATTAATAACCTTGAACGTCAAAAAATACTAGTTGTCGAATCTTTTTCATTCACTTAACTAGAAGATGAAGAATTGTCAATTTCTGTTTGCAACATTTTACTCTCAGCAATAAACTTTTGATTGATTTGAGTGATTTTGAAGCACATTTTACTTGATATAAGTAAATATTCTCATCTTTGTCTCATTTTTTTGGAAAATTGAAAAGGTTAACTCATTTCAAACGAATTCTTCATCAGAGGCCGAATTATTCAGTATCTCATTTAGTGAAGAAGCATGTTTATAGTTCAAACGTTTTGTTAGGTTCGATGTTCTACTCTATTATAAAAATAGAATTCATACTCAATTCAACCTTTACAACTTTGCATTTCAACATTCCACATCATAGGCTCAACGGAAAACGAATTAAATGCAGCCCATTTTTCAACAGTGTAACTTAAGGCATGAAATGCTGTTTTAATTGGAGGCAATTAAAATTTATTAGCTGCAATAACAATTAAATGCATTTTTAGTAGATCTTTATGCGTGCTATATAGCTCCCTCTTCCGTAGCCATACTAGAGTCATCGTCGTCATCGGGATGCGGGTGTGTGTCTACGCAATCTACAAAATATGTGCAAAGAGTTTAATTAGAACAAAAGATTTCATTCAAATCCACTGCAATTGTTTTAGTTTTTTTTTTTTTCGTTTTTCGCTCAATTATTTTTTACCCATATCATCAATTGAGATGAAGGCGTTTGCACGCTTGATCACATACATAGGCGACCAGCTTGGCAAATGCTGGTTGGTCAATGATGCTGCATAATGAAGGCAACACATAGTGCTAGAGTCAAAAGTTCGAGCTGAGCACACAACAGAGAAGAACTTACAGTAATCCGTGAGATTTTTTATCCGCATAAAATTAGCTGTGGATGAGTAATTCGGGTGCAGCCACTGTGCGTCTCAACTTGAGACTTTCAAGTGAGCGCAATTTTCTCAAGTCACAAACAGTCAATGTAGCAGCTCAAAACATGCTGGGCATACGTCAAAATGAAGAATACAAGTATACAGTGCAGGACAAAAGTGTGTAAATGTTTCTCATATATCACAAAATGTAAAAAGTTTTGAAAATATGTGTAATGCTATAATATAAAGGTTTTTAATTTTTTATAAATATATTTTTTAAAGTTTGCTTACAACATAAAAGGAAACATAAATGTAATCAATAATATTACAAAAATATAATATTTTAATTTAACCTATATAACACTTTTGACGTGATATATATAAATTATCTTTATAACACAATCCTGACTAATGTAATGTTTGGTATAGCTTCCTTTTGGTTTAATTATCGCCTGAATACGAGAAGACATACTTCTCGATTATCGAGGATATTATACAATTGACCTGCGTTATAGAAGCCCTAACATTGACACAACGTTCCCAAATCTCTTTTGTATCCTTGATTGCATTTTGAAAATTATAAAACCGATTTTTAAGAACTCCCCACAAATTCTCCACCGGATTTAGATTTGGAGATAGTGGAGGTCATGCCATCAATGATATTTAATCATGTTTTAAGAACTCCTCGACTTATGTTTAGGATTATTATCCTCTTGCATTACCGGTGTATCGGCACTTGTACAGTATGAGTAAATATGTTCATTTATAATTTTATTGTACATATTGGCTTCCATGTTGTTTTCTATTTTTTGCAGCTTTCCAACGCCTTTTGCACAGAAATATCCCCAAAGCAGTAGATTTCCGCCTCCAAAGTACATAGTCGGAATAACGTCAGAGTCGCTCAATGGAGTATTGGGCTTCATATCATACTAAGGACCATCAGGTTCAAAAAATTTAATCTTAAACTTATCAGTCTAAATAACTTTACTTCAAACGCTTTCTGACAGTCTTCGTCTTCGCGAACGCGAGCCTTAAGTTTTGTGTCTTGTAGTCAAAAGCGGCTTTGAAGCCCTCTTGGTTGCATGAAAACCACATCTATTGGATTCTCTCAATAGATCGATAACTTTAATATTGCAGATTGAGGAGAGTATGCGCTTGACCTCGTATGAACTTTTCTGCTTCCTCCGACACAAATAAGCACTGTACTGTGCGTCCGTCCCTTACAGATAGTAGTAGAGTTCTACGTCCATTACGTGCTGGAGGGAATGTTAATTTTAATTTTTTTGCCTATATTTCCAACATTTTTAAACAAAATATTGAATAAATTAGAAATTTTATTGTAGGAATGAACGAGTTTCACTTCATCAAACACAAATTCCTCAATATACACTAAGGGAAATAACGCATATTAGCATTATCCACGCCTGAGTATAAATTTTATTTAAATATTTACGTGGATAAATCAAATGTTTTCCTTACAACTCGTTTTTTTCCGTATTTGAATTTTATTTATACCACACACGTACACACATATTCCATACAAGCAAGCAGCAACAGCATCGCACTCTGTTCCTGCAGTTTATTTCTTGCAGTTGCAGGTTTCTTATAGTTCTCATTTAGTTATTGTTGCAAGGGTAATATAGCTTGCAAGTTTGGCCAAGAAATGAAATGATGTAGGGTGGAGTGACAACCTGATATTTTCTGACAAATATCTTGTACCGGTTGTTATTTACCTAGATATTTTGCTTCTAATTTCTTAAAAACTTTTTCTTCCTCTAATTTATACTATGAAACATGCACCAACTGTCAAAAATAGTATAAATTATAGAACGAAAAAAGTGAAACAGGGAATTGATGGACGCAATATTCAATTTAAATATGTTGCTTTTTAAATTCAATATTTTTACATTTATAAATTTTCTTTAAATGCGATAGTTTTATTTTCAAGTAGTAAATATTTGAAAGATATTTTAAAAAATTTCGTGCATAATTTTAATATATTTTTTTTATTAATTCTGTTTAAATATTTAAATATTTTATTTAATTAAAACAGTATTCAAAAAAATTTTAAATATTTACGTAGTCGATTTGTTCAAATGCGTTATTAGTGCAAAATTGACTCGCTTTTTGGATAAATTAAAAAAGTTTTTGGATAAATTTAATATTTTTTTCTCTTAGTGTATGAACCTTTTTTCTACAGTATCCTGCAAATAGCGATTAAATTGTTGAACTAAAAGTTTACATAAAAAATTATCAAAACGGATCGATTTTCTTGTTTTTTAAGCTAAGTGACACCACTTTTCATTAAATGCGACAAAACTTGTTAAATTGTCTAACAGCTGATTGATCGCCAAATTTCAAAGTATCGTTATATAGCAATATTATATAGAGTTGCCATACTTTACTCATTTAGATTTATAATATATACTTATACATATATATTTAATCCATGCTGCCATATTTTGAGTATTTTTTCCAAAACAAAAATATAAAATTTTTGAAACATGATTTACACATTTTTGTCCCGCACTGTTCATTAGCAAGGTTCACAAGTGAGAATGCTAACTAGTTGCATGTAATCTGCGGGTGCCTTTTAGGTACTTGAGTGACATTAATAAACAGTGTGAGCGTTCAAGAGATCAGACTTAATAACGACCCTTACACATTCATTTCTATAGCAAGCCAATTTTTAATATTAGATTTTTCTACTCTCTTTCAGTTGTGTATGCAATGCGAGAGTTCTTGATTAAATACAAGTACAGAAAAAACATTACTTGGGTCTAAATTTAACAAAGTTTCCAAAACTACAGACTTTTATCAACGGAATCCTTTAGGGTTTTGAAAGTTTACATCTAAATTAAATTTAATATGGCCTTTAAGTTAAGGCTTAATTTATCAATTAAGTTAAGACTTAATTTATGACTAAAATAAAGTGCAAGGAAACTTCTTAGATGGGTTTTACGTTGCTAAATGATAGCTATGCATGTTGTGCGACAAATCTATAGTAAAATTTCTTCAGGAATTTGTAAAAAGTTTAAAAAGCTTAAAAAAATACTCGTAGATGAGGAGAAATTGTGGCGTTTTCTTTTCTCAAAAAAATTCTGCATTTTTTCTGCCTTCTTTGAGAATTCTGTGTGTTCATTTCTCGAAAAAATTCTGATCCGTAAATTTAATCGTGTTGCTTTCTCGAAAATATTGACCTCAAATGTAGAAAATATGCAGAATTTTTGCACTCTCAAGATCGACGGTTCTAAATTCTGCCCTCAAATGCTACCAACTGAATGAACAAAAAAAGTGACATGTAAGGAAAATATTATACGTTATCATTGACATTTCATTAAAGTTTCAGCTATTTCACGGATGATAAAATAAATATTATAAAAATTGTTCTCAAAAGTAAGCAACAGTACTGTACATGTTCTTGTCTTATATCAGAATCCGTTAATAAAAGTCAAAGCTGATTCATATAAAATTGGGTACCCTGAAGGTAAAGTCTGACGTCCTGATTAAAGGTTTGGAAACTTTCTGTATATTTCTGTATTTCTGTATTTCTGTACAATATCAATTATGTATCAGATTGATTTTACTGCATCAGGAACGATATTTAATAATCTTCTGTTGGTAATTAACAGATAAGTGACTAAATTTTGGCGTCCGTGGCCATTTTATTTTATATATGTCGAATCCTTTATATTTAATTATATATATATATATAATTATAAACCACAAAGCGGATTCGTTTCGGATTCGAAATGGAGCCGAGATCTCGGATCCGAGTTCTCACTTTCTATTCGAATTCGAGATGAATCCGAGAATATTAAAAAAGGTAGAGGGGTAAATTTCTTACTGAAGTTCCCGGCCGTGAGTGAAGCTACTGGACACAAGAAGTTCTCTGCAGAAGCAAAAAGAAAATTACCGAAGTAGAAAAAACTGTTTGGTTTATTGGGTTACTTTCAAAATATTTATGTATTTATTTATTTAAAAGACATATAATTATTAATAATTATATTACTTATATTTAAGGCACGAGCGGAAGGCTATAGGCCAAGTTTACAAAATTTAGTAGTGAAAGATTATTTTCGTCGATAAATTTTGATATTATGTTGCCTCCTTTATTGCTTTTGGGAGAGCCAACTTTTAAAACATTTCGGGTGCGATCTAATAAAATCCCCTTTTATAAGAAGAGAGATGTTGTGAGCGTTAAGTACACTTTCAAGGTTTTTATATGAAAAATCATGTGAGGATGAGATGTATGTTAAAATGATTATTATTTTTTTATGGATTCTATTTCTATTGCAACTGCCTTAAAGTCGTTGTTGATACTTAATGTGCTATATTGAATTGATTTCTGAACCAAGGGGCGTACACCTCCGAATCTATTTTGAGCATCGTTAGTTATTATTTCATAATTAGTAGGAATTGGAAAATGGTTTTTTGTTATATAGATGTGTTTCTTGTAGTAAAATGATTTGAGATGTGCATTGTTTAATTGTAAGCAAAAGGCTATTGTACTTATTAAGGTAACCTCTTAAATTCCATTGAAAGGTTTTAAGTGACATTAGATATTAAATAAGAGCGAATGCACTTAATATTAATGAAATGAGTCTATACAATTATTTTTTTATAACAACTATACAATTATTTTTTTATAAGAACTTGTTGGGAGATCCTGTGCAGAGTAAAGGTCTATTGACATAGAGTCTGATGAGTTGTCATGATGAAGTATAGATGTTAATTTTTTTGTGTGGATTTTTCCTTCTTTTTCAGTTCCCCCAACAGCCTCCTAGATGTGTTTTTCGGTGGAATGATTATTTTTGCTCCTGACACGCTGTTATTGGTGAGTTTAACATAGAAGTCGACCGTGCCGATGTTGCGAGTGTGTCGAAGTTCGAGAGTATATCGATGTAGTCCACGGGTTCTCTTGAAGGCACAAGTTGAGTGTGGGGTAGGTTGCTGGTTTTTGTTTGTTCTGGGCTAGTATATTTTGAGTTGTCTGCGATTACTTCGTTTTTTTTTTTCTTTTTTGCATTTGTTAGTTGCACAGCTTGTGTTGTTAGTGCATCCTTCATTATTGTCTTCACTTATGTGTTGCTGAGTTCCGCATTTGACGCATGTTTTTGGGTTCTTTCAAACTTAGAGTATATGTCCAAAGTGAAGGCAGTTATTGTCACGTAATGGGGTTGGTATGTAGGGGCGAATATTTGTTCTTTCGTAACCAATCATAACGTGATTACGTAGAGTGACTGAAGAAAATGTTAAGATGAGTAGGCCTGTCTCTTTTGAGTTGCAGTCGCCGTTCTTCATTATTATTCTCACTAAAACAACATTTTGATTAATGAGTTCATTTTAAATTTCTTCATCTGATACTTCGCGCAAGTCATTGGAGTAGATTACTCCTTTGCTGTAATTTAATGAGGTATGTTAGGATACTGTAACCGCTATGTTATCAGTGAAACGAGTACTTTTTAATAGTTTGTTGGCTTACAGAACGTTTTTTGTTTTTATAAGAACACTATCTTTTTTCCGGTGCACTTTGCTGCACCTTATCTAGATAAGTACCGGAAAATGTTGCAATGCCTTCAGCGTTATTATTTCTTAACCATCTCGTACTCGAAACATAGGGGTCGTTCATAAATTACGTGACCGATTTTCAAATTTTTTTACCCCCCTCCGGTACTCTTCGTAGCGCATTTCAAAAACACTGCCCTCCACCCCCATAAAGTGACGTAGTATATGAAATAAAAAATTAATTGATTAAAATATATTCGAAAATAGAAAAAATAACTGTCGAAAAGCAAGCAAAGCAAAATTATGCCCTTACTTAACTTGCCAATAGTTAACAGTCAATTTAGACGGTCAAACATGAAGATGTAAGGATGAAAAGATTTGAAATGTTGGGTTGTATTAATTTAAATTTTTTCGAGTTTTTTATTTTTGGTCACATTACTATGTCTGAGACCACCTCCCCCCATTCGTTACTTATCGTAGTACATTTTAAAACCTCTCTCTCTACTAAATTGGTAACGTAATTTATGAATGACCCCATAGTTACTACGCAAATTTGAGCTCAATCGGCTCAGTAGTTTTGGAGTCTATAGCAGCGTTCTCTATTGTAAATTTTTTGCATATTTCATTTCCTAGTAGCAGGATATTACCAAGTATTAACTTCATTCTTACTTCTATGTTCTTTGTCTTTTACTTCCACAGCTTTTCTGTGTTATAAATTTTGCTTGTATGGGTTGAGATACTCCCCCTTGTCCAATGCATGTCACCTTTTTTAGAAGAATGACATTACCAAATGGTATTTACATTCTGAGTTTCAATGTTGTATGACTTTTACTTCTATAGCTGTTATGTATCGTAAATTTGGCTTATATGGATGGAGCCTCGCCCCGTTTTCGAATGCCCGTGCCAGTTTTTCAGTAGAGAGACCATCATTGTTATACGACATTTAGTTCCAAAGCAATTCGATATCATAAATTTGGCCTGTGTGGCCAAATTCCCCCTTGTCTAATGATCACTCAAATATATAGTAACTGCCTCTTGGGCCCATAGCATCTACATATCAAGTTTCACTATCAAAACATGTACAACTCAGGAATAGTAATGATTTCTAAAAAGTGGGCGTATATATATAGTTAGATCACGCCCAGTTTTAGTATAGTTGCCGACAGTAACCATACGAACTTATTTACCAAAATTTAGTCTAATACGACCAAAACCGTCTTAAATATAGCATTTTTATTGATTTGTGGGCGATAAAAGGAGGTATGGAAAAATGGGGTATGGAAAGTTTTTACTATGCCTATATTTTTCGCGCAAATGCAAACTAAAGTGAGACTTGCCAAATTATTCCAATATACCATTTATTTCCAATTTCCCTTGCAAATATTTCCCCATATACACCATATGTGCGCACCTGTATTTGTTCACAGCTGTATTGTTGATAAGTTCACTAAAATACCTATAATTCATGAACCAATACACATACAAAGACCATTTATACAAAAACACCTTCGTATTGACGTCACTTTTCATGGGATATTCAACAAAATCGGTTCACTCATTACAGAGAACATCAATTTCATACACAATGCAACTTATTTTTATATACTTATATAGATTACAAACATTTAAAAAAAAAATCAGCGAAGGCGTTCTGCGATATTAGATATATATATCAAAACAGTGGGCGCAAAAGTGGGCGTGGTCAATTTTTCTTTCAGTAAACACTTAAATTGGATAACTACGAACATTTGAAAAAAAAAATTATCCAAATCGGTCCAGCCGTTTTCCGACTTTAGATAAATCGAAAAAAGTGGGCGCTAAAGTGGGCGTGGTCAATTTTCTTTCCGACAAAACTTAAATTGGATTACTACAAACATTTGAAAAAAAAAATTATCCAAATCGGTCCAGCCGTTTGGGTGGAAAAAGTGGGTGAAAAAGTGGGCGTGGTCAATTTTTCTTTCCTTAAAAACCTAACTTGGACTAAAACGAACATTTTAAAAAAAAATTATCCAAATCGGTCCAGCCGTTCTGAAGTGATGCGATTTCAACCAAACGTACACTTCTTTTTATATATCACGAATTCCACCAAAAAGTCAACCTCATAGGTCAAAAATCAAATTGTAAAGAGAGAAGAGAAACTATATAGAATATATTCTATCGAATTCGGACAACACGTTTCAAGTTGAATTTTTCAAGATAACGGTAGTTTTTCTGTGTTTTTTTTACTTTCGCGTGGTGAATAAGTTGAGCGAAAATTTTGCAGTTTTATTTTGATATTTGCCATAAGGGCGTGCGCTGTTTATTACAACAATTAAAAAAAAAAATATTTGCTTCAAATGTTTTAATATTTTCCTAATAATCATACATATATATGAATAAATAATTATCAACGACATACCGTGGTAAGAGCAGTTAAATAAATTAAGAAAATATGTAGCATGTGCGTGACAATATTGATATATGTTTCAATGCAGACTCTAACATAAGAAATTTTTTGCGGAAAATGCTGTTATGTGTGGATATTGAGATGGCAAACCAGATTGAAAAACATTTTTTTTACTATTTCCATTGAAAAAAAATTCCACGCGTTTCGCACATGTTACACTTTTTTCTATACAACAATGCAGTTTTTACACACTACGGGGTCGTTCATAAATTACGTTACCAATTTAGAGGGGAGGAGGGGCTTTAAAATGTATTACGATTAGTAATGATATGGGGGTCTCATATATAGCAAAGTGACCAAAAATAAAACAACTCGAAAAAATTTAAATTAATACACCCTTCATTTAAAAAAATGTCCATACTTACATCTACATTAGACGGTCAAACGTCTAAATTGACGGTTAACTATTGACAAGTGTCAATATGAATTCTCATAAGTGAGTTTTATTTAATTTAACCCTTAAATGCCCAGTGTATCTTTTTGGATACAACCAGAAAATAAGCTATTTATTTTAAAATATAGGAAAAATTAAAATGCTGGATATGTAGTTTCACTCAGAAAATTGCAAATATAAAACAAAAATTTAATTATTGGCATAACTTTGTTGGTTTGGGAAATATTGACCGTCAAATTAAAAAAAAGTTTTTTTAATTTTTACGGAAAGTTCGGTTTTTGACATGAAATACCTTTTAAACTATTAAAAATTTTAGAGTATCATTTAACAAACAAATTTAGAGTTATCATAAAAAGAATCGTTTCCCACGTTTTTGCCTTGAACTCCTACAACCAAGCTGATTGATGGTATACGTCAGAATGCCCACTGTATCTTTTTGGATACAACCATGTTTTCTTTAAACAAAAATTTTTTCCAAAAAAATAAAAACGGGGTCGTGTTCAGGGGATTTAGCACAACATAATTTTAATGATGTTGTTGGGCATTTAAGGGTTAAAATAAATCGGAATATAAATTATTATTCAAATAAATCCATTTTAAGGAATCATATTCACAAAAACACTGAACTTGGTGCAGCCTTTGCGGGTACTCTCTCAAAGGCCAGGCGAATTTCTTTGCATAAGAAATGAGAATACACCTGAAAAGATCCACATGGAATCTGTTGAAGAATTTGAAGAGTCCCCAAAGTTCCAGCTCCTTCAATTCCAGTGATTGAGAGCATTGACTTTTCGATCGAATGGAATAGAATAGTTTTTATCGATTAAAATAATTGATTTTCAAATTTTTTTCTTAAATGTATCTAGTCATGACATAAAAGAGATTAAAAAAAAAGAAACTAAGAAATTTTTAATCATTTTGTTTTGTATTTCAGTTTTTAGTAAATATGGTCGAAGGTAACAGTAATATGAACGTACGGTGTAATTGTGCGTGACGGTGTTTAAAGTTGAAAAAATTGTTTCATAATTTTTTTTTCTCAAATAACTTAACTACTAATATATTCTAGGATAACCTCTTTTTGCTGTAAAAAAATATGAAAAATCTATCTGAAGTCAATTCGCAGAAATTTCAGATAGAAGCTGAAATAAAATGTTTAAAGGGAAAATTTTGTAGCACGTGCGTACGCTACATTTTGCTTAATATCACCGAAATTCATAAGTGGATTCATAAAACCTTTACATATTTTAAATAGACCGTAAAATTAATTAATAAAAAAATGCAAACCAGTTTTCGCAAAAATTTCTTCTTAAGTTAATCAGCTGCAATTATTCGCAAGCTGTAACAGTGCGTGACATGGAATTCATGATATATAGATATAGAGATAGGTCGCCACTTCTCAATCTTTTGCAGAAGTCAACCTCTCCGCCATAATTGTAGTCAATTATTTTTTTGATAGCAAATCGGGATAAATTAAGTTGTTTATCACTTTCACTTTTGCGAGAGATCACGGTACATTTTAGTCCAGGTGCCGTTAAAGTTTTCACTTGGCTTTGGCTCAGCAGTATTGCACCACCTCCCCGGTCGAGTGGGTCGCCAATTGTATGTTTATATAGATTACCACTAAGATCGAGATTTATCTGATAATCTGAGAACGAGAATAAGTTGCTGAATGTATTTCAAGTTGTTCTTTATTGTTTATCAATTTTTAAGTTGAAAATTTATTGATTTTTTTTGGTTTTTAGTCTTTTGAATTTTTCAAATTTTTTTTTTATAAATGCCAATTTTTCACAGAAAACTCAACCGAATTCAATGAAATCAGAATGTACTTTCAAGACATTCTGAAATCTAATGTATATTTTTTTCTACTGAAAGAAACTCACGAATATTGACAAATCTAAAGATTTAGCAGGTGGCCATGACCTTTGATAGAGTCGTTTTTAATCAGCAATCAGCTCGCTGAAAATGAATTTGTTGTCATTTTCGCACCCCTGTCACACCGTGGCTAGTGCCACGCGGCAAACATTTGCATCCAACACATATTTTGTTGCATGCTATCAACTACTCTACAACAAAAAACACATTCTGAAAAATGAATCGACGCTAAGGACAGAGGTTCAACCAATTTTCAAAACTACCTGGTCAGCTTATGGTCACTAAAAACAGCAGCAACTGAGACAAGAATCGTGCTGCTTTAAACTCCGGAAAGATGCATAAAAACTTAAAAACTAGATACAAATTAAGTGTTAACCGAGCGGTATGCTATCATGCATGTTTGGCCGTCCGTCCTTCTGTCCGTGTATCTTTAATTAAATGCGTGTTTAAGTTGTTATTTTTGATTTTTTATTCCAAAATCAACGCTTGCTGTTGTGGCGCCCATCATTGTTTTGAGGTTACTTAATATTTCTTTTGAATACCGTTGTTTTTTTTTTTAGTTGTTCAGGTGTTGGACACGACTTTGAAGAGGCGGCCCCGTCTTTTATCAAGAGCGCGTGCTTAAAATAACTTCACATGCAGGACGACGTGAAGTTCAAGTTGGTTCCAGGAAATTCGACAGTAACGAGGTGTTTGCTGAGCAAGTTTTGAGCTGCAGCAGCAACACTTTAATTAACATTTTTTGATTAAAAACCTGGCTACGTACTTCTCTGATTTCTGAACAGCGTCTTTATTTACTGGTGCCTATCAAAATTAAAACTATTTAAAGGGCAATCATTTAGGGCTCATAACTTGTGCTCTGTCGGTGTGGTGTGCCTACCACAAATACGGACAGGCTGACTAGCTTCCGCACTAACGATTTTTCATCACGATTAAGTAATTTGTTGTTCGAGTTGTTTTTGCTGTCGTTGCGTTTCACATGCAACACTTGCTGAATGTGGCAATCATGCTGCACAGAAAGTAAATATTTGCTCTTGGCCAAAGGAGTAGCAGCAAATGATGCGATAAGGTTGCTTGAAACAGTTGTCTGGAGGTAAAAAGATAGAGGTAAGAAATCTGAAGTTTGCTCTTTTTGGTTGGTCTATAAGAAGTTCAGCTAATATTGGTTATTGTTGTTTTTGTTTTTTTACGAATATAAAATGTTTAGAGAATGTTCGGAAGGCGTGTCCATTGACCGACTCAACCAGTTTCCTACCAAAACTCAACATTAATGAATTAATTGCTTGTGTTAAAATAGTTACAGAAAAAAATACTACATCCGATATTTTACAGATCTTTCTAACAATTATAACAAATTGGAAACAAGACTATTTCGATTCTTGGTTTTCAATTTAACTCTTTAGGTTTAGGCACTGAACTTAAGGCTTTTCATATACTTTGGTCAAGAAAATAATAAAAAAATTTAGTGGACATAATATGAACGTACATTAAGAGAAAAAATATTAAATTTATCCAAAGTATTTTTTAATTTATCCAAAACGGGGTCATTTTTCAACCAATAACGCATTTGCATAAATCGAGTACGTAAATATTTAAAATTTATTTTAATACTTTTTTAATTAAATTACGCATGCGTATTGTTAATTTTATGTTAAATAATTAATATTTGAATTGAATATTAAAGTTTTTAAGCAGTATCAATAAAAACTATATTAAAATTATCCACGAATTTTTTTAAATATCTTTTACTATTGAAATTTTTACTATTTGAACATAAAACAATCGCATTTAAAGAAAATTTTAATAAAAATATTGAAATTAAAAAAGAATATCTATAAATTCAATATGTTATTAATGCTTTTTCATAGTTCTCGTTTGGTTTTTGTAATGAAATTTATATAGTCTAGATTTTTAGCCAAGATGCTGAGCTCCGGTCAGATCCCCACAAAATCTCACCCATCGCACTCACAAAGCATTGACTAAACATCTTGGCTATATAATTTTCATCACAAAAACTAAACGAGAACTATAACAAACCGAACTATTTTCAGCGACAAGCAAGAATCTTAATTCTAAAAACTATTGATAAACTGCAGTAACAGAGTGTGATGCTGTTGCTGCTGGTCGGCTATTTCAGCTGTATGGAAAAAGTCAGAAGCTTCACTGTGTAATATAGATAAAATTTAAATACGGAAAAAACGAGTTATAAGGAAAATATTTGATTTAACCACGTAAATATTTAAATTAAATTTATACACATTCGTGGATAATATTAATATGCATTATTTCCCTTAGTGCAGCAACAAAACAACAAAAAAATCGTCAGTTTGTATAGGGTGTTTTTTTAGGGGTTTATTTTTCGAATAGAGATAAAACACATGAAAATCGTTTTAATGTCCATCAAGTTGGCTTTATTGGAAGGATAATTTTATGCCATTAATGTTTAAATATGATTTCGGGCATGTGGCCGCCGCGGCTGGCTCGAATAAAGCCAATTCTATAGGTCCAATTTTCAACCACTTTTTCGAGCATATGGGGCCGTATGTCGGCAATAACGCCACGAATGTTGGCCTCCAAGTCCCCTAACGTTTCTGGTTTGTTGGCGTAGACGAGCCACTTCACATATCCCCAAAGAAAATAATCCAATGGTGTCAAATCACACGATCTTGGTGGCCAATTGACAGGTCCATTCCGCGAAATTATGCGCTCATCGAATGTTTCCTTCAATAAATCGATTGTGACGTGCGCTGTGTGGCATGTAGCGCCGTCTTGTTGGAACCACAACTCATCCACATTCATGCCATCAATTCGGGAACAAAATAGTCGGTTATCATGGCTCTATACCGGTCTCCATTAACGGTAACTGACTCTCCAGCATTATTTCGGAAGAAGTATGGCCCAATGACTCCACCAGCCCATAGAGCACACCAAACAGTCAGTTTTTGTGGATGTAATGGCGTCTCAAGGATCTCATGTGGATTCTCTTCACTCCAAATGCGGCAATTTTGCTTGTTGACGTAGCCATTCAACCAAAAATGAGCCTCATCACTGAACAAAATTTTGCAATGAAAATCAGCATCGAGATCAATCTCATTTTCGGCCCATTTGCAAGCGTTGTTCTTTTGTCAACCTGTTCATGATGAAATGGCAAACCAAACTGAACATAAATGACATTAGAGTTGCCAGATTTGACCACAAAATGCCAGTTTTATCTCTATTCGAAAAACAAACCCAAAAAAAAAACACCCTTTACATATAACTTAGATAACATTAAAATTGAAGCATTCAGAACTCCAAGTATAACTTACTAGATTGGTCAGAACAGATGTCTACAAACTCGAATTTACCATGCAAGGACTATCCTGACAGTATTGTCATTGACAGTTTTCTGGATGAAGAAATTATTTGTTCACTAACGTGTTGAGATTGTTAATTATTAATAACACTTATTAATTTTTCTATAACGAGCGCACCACGATTTTAGGAGAACTAAAAGCCTCAATCTAGGAGAAATTATTTTTATTTCTTAGTTCGTTTAAAAAAATGTGATATATTAAATTGTTTTTTACGTAAATAATTATTTTTATTTCAATTTTATAAACATTAATTCAGTGGTTCTTGTTAGAACTAGATTAATTTTTTCTGTGGTAAGGATAGGTTTTTGGAAAATTCAACTTCTTTATTTGAAAAATAGACTAGGTTTCTACATATTTAGCTTTTGCTTTTGGATCCACTTTACCAAAATCGAAAAATAGGAAGGGGTAAAAATAAAACAAGTTACGCTAAGTATTGTTTATAACGAAAACGCTTATTGCGAACTATCGGCTATAACGAACAAAAATGTAAGTCCCGGCTGAAGTAAAATTTAAGTACAAAGTAGTAAAATTTTAATTGCTTATTACGACATCGATTATAGGGAAATAACGGCTATAACGAACTTATTTCCACGAAAATCAATCATCGTTTGGAATCAATCATCGTTTATAATGAACAAATGTGATTTTTTGGCTATAAGTAACTTTTTCCTCTGAAAAAGAACAAAGAAAAAATTGGAGAAGCTTTTAAAAAGTCTCGTCAAAAAATTAAAAATGTAAGGCTCACACAATACCCTGATGTTGAAGAGGTCCTTTTTAAAATGGTTTAAAATTCAAAAAATAATAAATGGACCAACACTAGAGGTCAAAGTAAACGATCTTGCAAAGAAACTTGGTTTACAAAATTTTTTATGCTCCCCTGCCTGGATTCAGCGGTTGAGGGAAAGGAATGATTTAGTGGTCGGAAGAATAAGTGGCAAAGCAAGAAGTATATTTTTAGAAACTGTTGACAATTTTTGCAAACGGCGTGGCCAAAAATACGAAGTGAATAAGCCGACGCACAGTGGGAGGACTTCATACAAGTTTTGGCCATACATAGTTAAAATAAATCTATAGCTTTGAAATTTAGTACGAATGCTTTTTTATAGTTAAAAATTAAATATATATAAGTTTGGATCAAATCCGCCCACAGACACGCCCACCTTCCATACGATTTTTGTTGCAGAAAATAGTTAAAATAAATGTAGAGCTTTCTAATTTGGTACGAATGCTTTGCATACTTAAATATGAAATATATATAAGTTTGGATTAAATTCGCCCGCAGACACGCCCACCTTCCATTCGAATTTTGTTGCAGAAAATAGTAAAAATAAACATAGAGCTTTCAAATTTGGTATGAATGCTTTGCATACTTAAATATGAAATAAATATAAGTTTGGATCAAATCCGCCCGCAGACACGCCCACTTTCTTTTTTTAACAAAAGTTGTAATCTGGAAGTTAGTCTGTACAAAATATTCTCGTATAATGTATTGGAAAAAAGTTTTATTTCCGAATTTGAACAAAATTTGCCGACAGACACCCCACCTTTTATCCTAATCTTCTTTCTTTCCATATTACACTTATTAAATTCTTCGTATACAAGTTTAAATTCTATGAGTTTTAACATTTTTCTTAAGAACAAGCGGAGGCGGCATAAAATTGAAAAAGCTAGTTTACAATTTTAAAAATATTTTTTATTGCTCATAAAGATCATTTTGTATAAGTTCTCGAGCTTCTACTGACAGCTCTTTGCATTTTTTGCCTTTCTTTAGTCGCAAATGGCTGACATGGTTTAGGGCACTTAGTATGTGTATTTCACAAAACTCATTAATTTCGGTTCATTATTGTTTAATTGCTTTGACAAATTGGCGTGACTTTTTTTTAAATTTTAATCACTACAATTAACAAATGCAAAAATATTCGCATATTTGCTCAATAGAAAATGTAAATGCCAAAAGGACACCTGTCAAATTGCTCACAGTCTAAGTCAACGTATAACGCCATCTATCGGGTTCTGAAATTGAACCCAACACAGCGCCATCTATTATTTATCTCGTTACTTCTCCTCATCAGTAATCTTCTATGCCTCACAACGAATTTTCCACCTTGACATTGTTCAAAATCATCAGATCATGCGATAAAATGAAAAATTTCGTGAAAAAAAAATCAAAAAAATTTGTTTGGGTTTTTCCGGAATTTTCCAAGTTTTCCGCTTAGAATTTCTCATTTTTCCATTCGAAAAGCCATTCCAAAACAATTGCTCACAAAATTCCATACAAATAAATCAATTTTCGACTTTTCCAATTTCCCGACTTTTCTAGAGGGTTTTCCAAAAATTTTCTTTCGTAAAATCCTTTTTGGGTGTTTCTTATCTGAAGTATAAACTGTCGATTAGGAAAAAAATTTTTTACAATTTCAAAACTTATACTTTTTTCTATTTATGGCCACGAATCTCCCACTGTGCGACGATGCAATTTTCAATATTGATGAAACTGGTCTTTTCTTAAAAATTATCACTGGAGGGAAAAACCGTGCAGTGGAGCGAAAATGTATATAGACCGTCGAAAGGTTTTGGTCTTATTAGACTGGCAAAAACAAAAATAGACTTGCGCTTATCATTGAAAAAGCGAAAAAGCCTAGATATTATAAAAATGAAAAAAGTTATCGATTTTATGCGAGAAAAATTCAAAGGTCTGGATGATATTCGATGTTTTTGAAAAGTTTTTACGAAATGCTGACAGAAATTTAAAAAACAAGAAGATAAGATTTTGCTCTTGGCAGATAACTGCCCAGCACATCCAACGATCAAGGGCCTTGCAGCTATCAAGTTGATAATTTTACCAGCGAACACAACTGACGCATCGGAACCAATGGATCAAGGAATAATAAAATTATATAAGAACACTACAGAAAAATTCAAATGCTTACTTAAATTCGAGATATTGGAACTCAATAGAAGATATAAATGTAAATATAAAAGCTTTTTGTTGATTATTTATATAAAACTAAGAAAACAAAAATAGCCAAAATGACAGTATCTCTTATAACGATATATAGCTTATAACGAACAAAGCTACCGGTCCCTTGAAGCTCGTTATAAATAATACTTACTGTGTTAAAAAAAAAAATACTTAACAAAGATTTATCAATATCTAAATAACCTTTTAGATGACTCTTAGATTTAAGATTTTTGAACTTAAACTAATTTTAAAACATGTATTCGTTGTACATCATTACAATCGATAAAACAAGAGCCAGTAAAATTTAAATTTATGAGGGTATATAACGCTTAACTAGAAGGGAAAGTAAGATCCTGCATTCATATACGCAAAGAAAAAAAAAAATTTATTGCCAGTTTGTCGCAAACGAACTTCGTTTGTCGTGCTTGGGATCGTTATTTGCAAAAGTTTCAACAGTTGCCATAATAATAGTTCAGTTGCGAGAAACGCGTCATTTAGTTGCAGGTAATTAATTTCAAACCTCACCAGAAATGTACCGAAAATTATACGCAGAGCACATCAATCCATTTTTAACTCAGAACTGGATTCAGCTTTTTACAAATGGATCAAAGTATGTTAATGAAGCTGCATTTGCAGTAGTTGACATTAATGGGTCCATACAAGCGCACGGACTACTCCCATCAATCGCAAGTTCCTTTGACTGTGTATTGCAAGCAATACTTTATAGTCTTATCATTGCCAAAACTGCAAAAGGGCATATTCATCATATGTACCGATAGTCTATCCGTATTTAATGCTGAATCTCTGATCCAATCAATGCAATAAGACAATTACTTATAGAAATGCAATAAAAAGTCAAAATTATGTGGATTCCTAGTCACGTTGGGATAACTGGAAATAACTGGAAGGTTAACTCATGATTATATTCTGCAAAGAAACACAGCCTGTATGTCATTTTTGTCATTCGTCTCCCCTCACAATCCCCCACTTCCTTACAGAATGCCCACTCCTCAACTTTAAAAGACAAAATTTCTTTCAAAATTTAAATCCCATAGATCTCCTTTGTGAATCTAGTGATCAAAACATAAGAACCTTTTATAATTTTTTAAGTAATATCCAAATACATAATTTGATCTAAAAATTTAGATGTTAGAGCCGATAGCCCTGGTAGCTAGTGCTTCCTTAGTTATAATTTTAATTATAATTAAATGTAATAAATAAATAAATAAATAAAAATTAATTTCGTTTGTCATATACACGAATGATTTTTTCGACATTGCAGCAATTGAAAAATTGTTTTCCCAACTGAAAACTTCCGTTGTTTTTCTCTTCGTTGTATACACACAACGCTTATAATTCAGAGTTACTTTATGAACAAACTGTTCTATATAAACAAATTGGTAATTCGCTAAATACGCGGACGGAGATAGCAACATACGTGCGATAAGTACAATCCATAAGAAGACAGACAGACATAGGGGGGAAGACACTTAATAAAATAAATAATAATGACCGAAATAGCTTGCGGTATATATATAAGATATATTTTTAAGTTGACAACTGAATATTCGTTTGTGGCAAAAACAACTCACAAACGAAGTGTAGTTGGCTAATTTTTCAGTTGAGGTGAACGAAAAATTTCGATGCGTGTAAAAAACACAAGAGATGAACCTTTAATGATTCAGTAGAAAACCAATATAAAATTCATGAATTCAAAAAAGTGGATTTATTTATATTTATTTTTTGTCGACTTGAACAGTAAAAAAAAAAATAAAAAACAAAAGTAATTTCGGTCGGAAACTGCCGATTATTATTATTTTAAAGAACATTCTAGCTGTGAGCAAGCTATACCGAATGTATATATATGATAAGACTGAAAAAATGCTATAAAAATACAAAATACAAAGCTTGAAATAAGTCGAAATTCCGTTCGGATCCTAAAAGCCTTGAACTGGTGGAGGTACTGAATTTCATCGTATCCGACAAATGTCGGGTATATGAAGGCTATTCCTTGCTTGCACTATAAAAGTGTCTTATATTTAAGATACTCTATATATATATACTCTCAAGTGTCTTATATTTAATCCTAAAATAAATGCACTATTTTAAAGTACGATACTTCTAATGTATGAAAAAGCCACTAACCAAATATAAAAAAAATTTCATCGGCTTATCAACACGAATCCGGCTTCATAGATCGTTCATCTGCACGCCTTTTTCATGTTCCCAAATACCACTGAACACAATTAATCATTGCGCCATCAACTCTATCCTTGCTATTGTCCAAGCTATAAAAGGAACATGGAGTGCAACAACACCAGTAAATTTTAAATGTGTAGCCTCTGCAACGCACAAACATACCTTAATTTAGTTCTAAGCAACAAAAAAAAAAAAAGGACTCGGTATCGAAATTCGAGACAAATGATTCAATCTCTAACAATGTCAACTATTTTGACAGCAAAAACTAGAGGCACGCAGTCGGAACAGCAAGAGAAAAGAGCCAGGTGTGCGCCAGCAAGGTTGCTACCTGAATTGAAGCGTGCCAGGATATACGAACTAATAGCGATTTCATAAAAATGTTGCTGGCTTATTATAGGGGAACTTAATTGACGAACAAAGGAATTCATACCATGCTAATTTAAAACAAATCGAAAACCAAAACAATGTTTTATGAATTCATCAATATTCTGGTCTAGCCTTTTGACTGTGAAATTTCAGATGAAAGCTCCATGACTTTTAGTTCCACTTAGTTCCACCGTAGATGATGTAGATGAATAAACTTTTTATCAAAGCCTAGCTAAAACGACTCATCGACTTCAAATGTGCCATTATTTATTGAATAAATAATCATTAATTCTAATCTAAGCCTAATAAAACGTTTTTTCATGGCAATAAACTGATCAAGACCAACATGGTAGCTGGTAATTTATTCATAATCATAATTTTGAATTTTGAATTAATGCTTCGTTTTCATAAACAAATAACAATAAAAAACAAAATTATCCAAAATGTTGGTAATGCTTTACTGCTTTGACGAATCGCTAATAGGATTAGATCCATTTTAGGCCCTATTTTATGAAACTCTAAACAAAAGAGGCAATTAAAGTGGCTTAAAATAAATAATCCGCTGCAAGCCATGCTTAGCTGTTAAAGCGAGCCAAAATGGTTTAAGTGTTAACTTAAGAAAGATCAAAGAAGTGCGAGTTAGGGTCGATTTGAAGTGATCCTGAAAATAATGGCCAAAAACACTCTTCGAAATCATTCCTTCCGATCAGATCTTATTGAAATGTGTCGAAAGTTGTTGGATAAGGTTTATTTTTTATTGTGGCGCTTTCAACTAATTGCTCTTAGCCTAGTTTCACTGTCAGCTGAACATCTTGCAGTCCCTTTTTTCGGTTGCTCTATGTATCTTGATATAAATCAAAAAGTAATTTGCATAGATATCCAATGAATATAATTATTATCAAATCTATTTCAACGAGTAGAAGTCGTTAGCTGCCGACGTGCCCGATAAACACCTGAAGATTTCTATTTTATTGTTGCTGTTTCTTATTTTCTGGTTAGTAAAAATTCCGATGCTTTTCTTTGTTTTAATTTAGATACTGGTTTTTATGGCATTTAAGATGAATGCCGCACTAAAGTGTTTTAATGAAATTTTACACTTGAAAGAGATAAACAGCAGAAACAATAACAAAAAAACAAGAAAAAAATAAAATATTCCTTAAAAGCCCTTTTGAACTGTGAGTCTTGAGATTGGGATTCCATTGGATGGACAAAGAAATACGTGTAGCTGATTTATAGCCAACAAGATAAATATTTAATTAATAAATTCATTAGATGCGTTAAACAAAAAGATGCAGCGCCAAGATAAATGCGTAGCTTAGAATTTGGCAGCTACACAGATACAATTAATATTAAATGTGGGATCCAAATACTAAAAACTTAATTAGCTGAAGCCACCACCACCAGCATCAACACTAACACTACCACAACCAGCATCACCAAAGTGAACGTTGACTGAATTTGGTTTCGCTACAGATGAGAGTTAAAAATAAACGTGTTGTTGTCTGGTTGTTTTGCTTTTTGCTGTTTGAAATCGATATCGACGATCTCTTAACATTGTCTCGACTAGATTTTCAAGATATACAGCTGGCCACAATCAATAATGACAGCGAAAATTAGTTAATAGATTTGGTAACCATGAATATTTGTATCTTATTCATATAAACGGCATGTATTGATTTGTATCTCATTTGTGGGATGTTTAGTTTTGAATTAAGATATTGATCATTAAAGTAGCCATAAAGGCAACACTTCTACTTAATTTGAGATGACAAGCAAATTGACGATGGTATGAGACGAAATATTAGGGAATCTTGGAATATTGTTGGAAGTTATGGCGATTTCCCGGAAATTCAATAAGTTACAAGCAATTTGGCGTAAAACTAATGGAACCTCTGCATTCTTATTAATATTTCATGGAGCTATGCATTGTTATTGATTCTTAGCAAAATTATCGTATAGGTCGAAGTAAGAAGTTTCAGTTATAATAGATGAGAATATGAAAAAGTTAATTGTTAGTAAGTACTCTTACTTATTTAAATATAAAGTTAATTAAAAACATAGAAGTGGGTTGGTTTCACCTAATTTATGTAATAGACCTTTTTCAATATTCGATTTTGGCTGAACTTACATATCGTACGAGAGCATATTAACACTAGGCTTACCAAGGGGTCATTTTGACTCCTCTGAGAATACTTTTTATTCATTTTCTACTATGAGAATGCTTTAATTAATTTTTACTTACATTTATAAGACACACAATTGCAAATCTGATCTCTTCTGTTTTTAATTTTAGTGAAAGTGTATGGTATACCTACTTTTACCGAAGAGTTCATTTTGACCATTCGAATAAATTTTTTTATATCTGCCAGCACATTTTCTTATACTCGTTTACTTCCTTTTATTATTACATACTTTTATTGCATTTGGCAATACACTTATCCCCCGTTTTACACGATACTCGGTTAGCACGTTTTCGATCTTACACGGTTTTTAGTTTGTGATTGTTATGTATGTTATTACTCAACACTAGTAATTAGTATTAAGTCATTATGTTCTTAATCAACACTAGTAGTTAGTACTAAGTCAGTAACTCGATGTAACATACAATAAAGCTCAGTTATAAAAAGTCAAGCAACGCGTGTCGTTCATAATAAAGGTCGTATTAAGAAACATAAAAGTGGCGACGAGGTTAAAAACAAATTACAAAAAAAAAAAAAAAAAAAAAAAAAAAGTCAAAAAAAAAAAAAAACAAAAAAACATGAGAAAGAACAAAGTATAAACATTAGTTATACATGTTAAAGATAGAAAAAAAAAAAAAAAATAAAAAAAAAAAAAACAATAATTATATTAAGATGGCAAAACAAGTGATGGGTGTTATAGAGTGTTATATGATCGGGGAAGACTTCAACTTATATATTAAAAGGCTTGAACATATTTTTCGCCTAAATAATATTAAAGAAGATAACGAAAAGATGTCGTTTTTTATAAGTTTTGGAGGAGCAGAATTATACAAAATACTAAACTCTATAATTGCGCCAAAAACCGAAAGCGATTTTAAATATGAAGAGCTGATAGCGAAATTAGCGGCACATTTTGCGCCGAAAAGAAATATTGTTGCCGAGTGCTTCCAATTTAACAAACGGGACCAAAAGCTGGGAGAACCACTTTCAGAATATATAATTGAGCTCAAGCAGATGGCCCAGTCATGCGATTTTGGCGCGTTCTTGGATAAAGCTCTACTTATCCGTTTTGTGTGTGGGGTTCAGTCGGAGAGAGTTCAAAATCGCTTGCTTAGTGAGCCTGACTTAGAATCATTCGAAAAAGCTATTAACATAGCGCTGGCAATTGAAATGACATCAGAAAATATGAGAGCAATGAGGGGAGGCGAAGTGCTAGCAGTTTCGAGTCGTGGAGCATTGCTGCAGCAGGGAAGAGAAAGAAGCGGAAGCCGACAGAGAAAAGAAACCAAGAAGAGCAAAAATTGGAGAGGAGAGGATCAAAGAAACAAAATCTTAACCTGTTATCATTGTAAAAAAAGAGGGCATATCATGAGGGACTGTTGGTTTTTAAATAACAAGAAAAATTACAATCAAAATCATGCTGTTAAGTCTATAAAAAAATTGTAAAGTTGAAAAAGAGAGTGAAGAGTATGAGAGTTCTATAGAAGAGGAAATATATATAAATCATATTGAAGCGTATAAGAGTTTATTAATGTTTTTAAAAGTAGAGGATTATTATTTAAAATGCGAATATGATACGGGGGCATGTGACTCCTTGTGTCATAAAGTAGATTATGAGAAATATTTTTATCATAAAGAAATTATTAAGTCTACCAAAATATTTAAAGTGTTGAATGGTGATCAAATTAAAATATTGGGAAAAATTCAAGTAAATGTAGAGTTTCAAAATAAAACGCATATGCTAGATATGTACGTTGTAGAATCCGAAAAAAAGTTTCATCCTCTAGTGGGTCGAACTTGGTTGGATGTGCTATATCCAGATTGGAGGAATTTTTTCTCAACTTCGTATGTGAGAAGCATAACAGAACAAAATAATGGTTTGAGTAGTTTTTTGTGTCAGTATAAAGATTTATTTTCAAAAGAAAATAAATCTGTTATCAAAAATTTTACGGCTGAAATAGATCTTATCGATGAAGCATATCCGATTTTTACAAAAAGTTACGCGGTGCCATATGGGTTGCGGGAAAAAGTAGAGGAGGAACTAGACAAATTATGTATGGAAGGCGTGTTAGTCCCAGTTAAGCGTAGTCGGTGGGCAAGTCCAATGGTTATTGTCGCGAAGCCGAATGGTAATTTACGCTTGTGTGTTAATTTTAAGCGAACAGTGAATAGGTTTGTTCAAATGGATCATACTGTGATACCACGTATTGATGACATATTAGCGGGGTTAGCAGGGTGGAAAATATTTTGCAAACTTCATCTGACTGGAGCTTATCTTCAGGTGGCAGTGTCCGAAAGGTCACAAGAATTTCTTACAGTAAACACGCATAGGGGGCTCTATCAATTCACTCGTTTGGTGTATGGTCTCAAAACGGCACCACAAATATTTACCTCAGTGATCGAAGAAATTTTGAAAGGTATCGACAACAAGCATATTTATTTCGATGACATTCTTATAGGCGGAAGAGACGTAACGGAGTGTAAAACAGCATTGAAGCAAGTGCTGGATAGATTGCTTGCATATAATGTAAAAATTAATGTGGAGAAGTGCTTGTTCTTTGAGAGCAGGATCGAATATTTAGGATATCTCATTGACGAAAAAGGAATTAAGCCGAGCCCAGGGAAAGTTGAAGCTGTACAGAAATGCCCAAGACCACAAAATAAATCACAAGTCAAATCTTTTTTAGGTATGATTAATTTTTATAATAACTGCATTCCAAACTTATCGTCTCAACTAAGAGTATTATATGATTTAACGAAAAATAACACAGAATTCAAATGGGGTCAAAAACAGGAAGCGGCGTTTGAAAAAGCAAAACAAATAGTATTAGATATAAATGTACTTACGCCCTATAATCCAGATCTGCCAATTATAATATCAGCAGACGCAAGCCCATACGGGGTAGGTGGAGTAATGTCACATGTAGTCAACGGGGTTGAAAGGCCGGTAATGTTTGTGTCTTCTACATTAAGTGCAGCAGAGAAAAACTATTCTCAACTACATCGAGAGGCTCTGGCCATAGTTTTTGCAGTGCAACGATTTCACAAATATATATATGGACACAAATTTTCAATACATAGTGACCATCAACCACTACGCGAAATATTTAATCCAAGAAAAGATATTTCGATTGTAGCAGCAAATAGACTACAAAGGTGGTCCATTATTTTGTCTTTGTATGACTATGAAATAAAATATAAAAGGGCTCATGATATGAGAAATGCAGATGCACTTTCAAGGCTTCCAATGCCGGAAGCGACGAATATTGAGGAAGATATTATTAATTTTTGTAACGCTTCAAATGAGCTGCCAATAGATTTAGAAAATGTGCGGAGAAATCTGAAACTTGATAAAGTCTTACTAGAGGTAAAGAAATTTTCAGAAAAAGGGTGGCCTCAGGGTTCTAATAATATAGCTAATTTTAAACCGTATTATTTGAAAAGAAATTCGATAGCCACGAAGAGTGGGTGCATATTTTATGGTGAACGATTAATAGTTCCTCAGGCATTAAGAAAAGGGGTGTTAGGGGAGCTCCATGGGATGTGCCATTTAGGAGTCGTTCGCATGAAATCTTTAGCCAGGTCGTTTGTTTGGTGGCCAAACATTGATAACGATATTGAACTGTTCATATCTAATTGCGAATGTTGTCAGCTAACACAGAACAAGCATGCAACCATTTCAGCACCGTGGGCCGAAACCTCATATCCTTTTGAAAGGATACATATAGATTTTTGCAAATTTCAAAATATTGAAGTGTTAATAGTATTCGACACATATTCAAAGTGGATAGAAGCTGTTGAAATGAAGGCAACAACAGCAAGAAGTGTTTGCGAAAAATTAAGAAAATTTTTTAGTATTTTTGGGTTACCCACAGAGTTAGTCTCAGATAATGGTCCACCATTTTCATCTTTTGAGTTTACAGAATTTTGTAGAACAAATAGTATAAAATGCACTAAATCACCACCTTATCATCCACAGTCGAATGGAAGCGCAGAACGAGCGGTCCAAACATTTAAACATACATTGAAAAAGATGATGTTAGACAAAAAAATGCAAGGGAAATCATGGCAATGTTTTATTGACAACTTCTTACTGGGTTATCGCACATCTCCATGTTCGACTACGAATAAAACACCGGCTGAACTTATTTTTAGTTTTAAGCCAAGAACAGTTCTAGAGGATTTGAAACTTAAAAATAGAAATGTAGAAAAAAAAATGAATGGTAAAAATGCAAATGATTTTAAAACAAAAACTGAAAGTAATATTGAAAAACTGAAGAAAGAAAATTTAAACAAAAACAAGAATATAAACATCAAAAGATCAAATCAACCTTTAAATGAAGCAAAAGAGTTTAAGATTGGAGAAACTATATTATATAGAAATGTATTTAATAATTATTGTAAATGGATAAGTGGAATAATTGTACAAAAATTAAGTAGGTTAAGATATGTTATTAAATTAAATGGAATAACAAGACAAGCGCATATTAATCAATTAAAAAAACACTATGTCAAATTAGAAAAGTTTAGTCCATATAATATGTTACAAAGATCGGTACAAACTAGAGATTCAAACAGCCAAGAAAGATTGGTATCGCAAAAACGCACAAGAGCGTATAGTACAGAGAATGAAAATGAAAATAGGCCAATGAAACGTAATAAAATTGAAAATTATCATGTATTGACTAGAAGTAAAAAGAAAGAACTAAAAGAACAAGGAAAAAAAAAATGTATTAATAGCGTAGAGTAAGTTTCAACCAATAACATTTGGAGGAATGTTATGTATGTTATTACTCAACACTAGTAATTAGTATTAAGTCATTATGTTCTTAATCAACACTAGTAGTTAGTACTAAGTCAGTAACTCGATGTAACATACAATAAAGCTCAGTTATAAAAAGTCAAGCAACGCGTGTCGTTCATAATAAAGGTCGTATTAAGAAACATAAAAGTGATGAAATTGACTTTACCTTTCAGAAAAAGAAGATTGATGGCTACAAGTTACAGTGACATCAATAAAGCAATCTGAATATATGATTCTTAATGATAAACATTTTTCTCTATTTTTTTTTCTTTTTTATTTGGTACTTTGTACCATAGTATAATGATAGAGGTAGGTGCAGCGCCGATTGTGCTCTCTTTTTCATTACTGCCGATATTGTCACAATCAGCTGTGTGGCGAATATGTACTTACTGCTGTACTTTTGTTGTTGTTTAGTTGTGCTCCTTGCTTGCAGTTAATAGTTTTTGTATTTAATTTTCAATGATGTTTGGCTAGAAACAATTTTAAATTAGTTTAATATCAATTAAAACACGGTAAATAAACATTTATTACAATTTTGAATTAATACAACAAGACATCTTCAACTGTTTAACTTCGTTTACATTTCGCCAATTCTTGCTTTCTCTTGTCTTTCTCATAGCTTCGCGATTTTATATGAGTTGTCAACTTCGTTTTGACATTCGCGGCAGTACGCTCTAGATGAGAGCGAGTTAACCTCTATAATTATGCCATGCTTTGTACAGTTTTAATTTCTACGAAATTCATAGAGCTTTTTTAAGTTACACATACATACATACTTTTGTAGTACTCATACATGAATTAACGTTTATTCAATATTACAAATGAATTTATGTTTTATATATCTTGTAATTAGACGTTTACTTTTATGATTTATTCAATACTTTGCTGTAAGTGTACGTACAATAAATAATAAAATAAATAAATACATAAGCATTATTATGTCTTTTTTTCGTTTTACATGGTTTTTCATACAAAAATTTCATTTTCGCTTTACACGGATTTATCAGGAACCTATCTACCGTGTAAAACGGGGGATAGATGTACACATTTCCGATTTGTTCAATTTTCAAACGAATAATGTGTTACAAAACCGTTTTCTTAGACAAGAGATTAGAGAGGTAGACAAACATTCTCTTTCGCTCTGATTTTGCTAAAAGATTTTGAACGATAAACGAAACTTTTTATTGTTATTCAAAGTGTACTCTTGGATGGTAAGTATAGTTTACTGAAGAAAATATATATGAAATATAAAAGTGAAATAAGTGTTTTCATAATTATAATAAGAATAAAATATTGGAATAAAAATAAAAGGAATAAACATATTGAAGAAATAATGGAAGTATGATATTAGAGAGGATTGCTCGGAAGCAGATGAAGGAAGTGATTTAGATACTGATTGGATTTGTGACTTGACCTCTTCATTGGATTCTTGCGATACTGGAAGTACAATAAACTGTGATACTGAAAATTAAAAAAACCATTTATTAAAACCATTATATCAATGATTTTGCTAGGGAATGAATTGATATGGTTTGGTTAAGTAATATTAACTGATAAACTAGATTGGGACAAAATTATATGGGCAATTTTAATATATTAAACTGGCTAAAATCATTTGACGTTGGTTTTATGATATAAACCGGTTTGCTTACTTGACCAAAATTGCTGTTAACTTGGCCAAAAGCAAGGTACTGTTTAAAATGTTATGAGGTTCATATTGCACTGAAAGAAAAGACTGTCTTCTTCCTGATAAAAAATGTTTTTCATTTTTATATCTATATATATATGGGTAATTCCATGAAATTTCGCCAAATCAGCGTCACCACGGGTCTCCGGAATCGCTGCGCCAGGTTGATCATCGACAGTTGGCATGAATACTAGATGATTTTCATAGATTTCAAATTTCGGAACCACCGCCCCTGCTCTACGGTACACTAGCAAAGCTCAAAAAACAACTGTTTTAGGCCATGTGTTAAAAAAATCATATCTCGGCGTAGAAATAAGATTTCAAACTCGTTCTTACGCCATTCTCTTTGTCATAATACGTACTTTTTAGTAAAAAATTGCAAAAGCCAAAGTAACGGACTATAAATGTATTATTCATTGATATATGCATACGTATTTAAGCCTTTTTACAGCATCTTCTTGGGCTTATAACTTTGACGAACGATAATATTTTCTAACTTCCCGGGTTGCATTTTGTTTGTTTACTCAATTTCCAACATTTTGCGACCCAGAACGATCAGTTTTGACCATTTGTTGCCTAGTTATAGCGCTTTGAAGTTTGCATTTTTCTTCATTTTAGCCATTTTAGCCATTTTTACCTGCTTATATCTCGCTTCTACCTTGATTTTTTTTCAATTGATTCCCACCAAAATTTAGTTTCAAACACGCATAGTATGATCCAATAGGTCCGGGGGTGTTATTTCGATATATTACATGCTAATGAGGCCAGGGAAATCTGCGCAAATCGAGTACATTTTTATACCCCTATGTTTAAAAACGTAAACGGGGTATATTAATTTTGTCACTCCGTTTGTAACGCCCATAAAGAGGCGTGGTAGGTATATCAAATATATTTATTCTTGATCAGCATCACCACCCGAGTCGATTTAGCCATGTCCGTCTGTCTGTCCGTCTGTCGTCACGATTACAGCCGTAATTTTCAAGCTATCATCACGAAACTCGATATTTAATCTTTTATTTAAAAAATAAAGGTCAAGTTTGAAAATGAGCCAAATCGGATCATAACCACGCCTACCTCCCATACAAAGTGACTTTATCAAAACGGTAAAATCTCTTAGAATTCCACAAAAATTAATATATGAAATTGAAATTTTGCGTATGAGCTTTGATATATAATATACACTCTGAGTATGAAATTCAACTAAATCAGGTGAAAACCACGCCTACCTCCCATACAAAGTGACTTTACCAAAAATGTAAAATTTCTTTAAATTCTCCAAAACTTAATATATGGACTTGAACTTTTGCATATGAACTTTGATATATAACTTGTACTTTGTGTATGAAATTCAACCAAATCGAGTGAAAACCACACCCACCTCCCATACAAAGCGACTTTATCAAAAAACAAAAGAGAATATTTTCTCTTAACACTATGACGAAAATGTTTTTACAAATAAACATTTTTTTGACTGCTTAAGACTTTGAATATACTTTGGTTCGGACGTGGGAGTATTTTAGCTTCGACCCAGTCGAAGATCATTTCTTACTAGTTTATTTTTGTGTTGCGGATATAATATTCTCTCGGGTCCTGGTGAGGTAAAATTGTCGATCACAACGTTGAATAGAATGCACATTGACTCTTTAATATCTATATGTAATATGAAATTTCTACACATCGTACGGAAATTGGCATGTGCACGTTAGTAGGAGTAGATCAGATTATCGATGACGTGTTTTTTTTTATGTAACTTTTTTTTTTTGTCACACAATAAAAACTAACATAATTTTAAATGCTGGTTCCGATATTTGTTTGCATTTCAGGATTTTTATTGAAAATTACCAGCGAAAAGTGATTTCATAGAGGTGAGTTGTTGCGACTTATCAGAATTTTTCAAGTTTTAACAAATTTTTATCAGCTTTCGACAGTTATTGAAACTCAATTTGATTTAAGAGATTCTTTTGAAACGTTTTTTTGTAAAAACTATCAGCGAAAAGTGATTTCATAGAGGTGAGTTCAGTTTCATGAAGTGCACATTGTGAATGTTTATGTTCTTTGTGATTGCATGTGCATCAACAATCAATCGAAACGCTAATTTCGAATTGTGCATTTAATTTTTAGGTACATTACTTTGAAAATAAATACGAATTCGCTGTTCATTTTATTCCGATTGATCATTTCGTGTGCAATTCTATTTTCAAACTGTAGATTAAGACATTTGTGCACATGTATGTATCGATACTTCCATAATTGCTCTTACGACATTAATTTGTCAGTGTTATTCACAATACCGCGACCCAGAAAATCTAATCTTTCACATCGAACCAGTAATGCAAGTAGAGTTTGGAATATCGCCAATCAATTGAATACGAATGAAACTGGGATGGGCATTGTATAAGAGGGTGTGGCTCCGCCCATATAATTAAAATTTGTAATATAGAATAGCTTTGAAAGTAAAAGTAACAGTACTTGCATACAAACTCACAATGGAGTTACTATTTGGTGATGTCCTTCTACTGGGAAACAAACGGGCAGTGGAAAATGACAGTGGTGTCAAACTATGGGTCTAAGAAAAATTGTGAATACAATTATTATGTTCCGATATAGTTGCAGGGTGCAGCAACTCGCGCCGGGAAAAAGCTAGTTGTTAAATAAAATGAATTTTTTATATTTTATTTTCAAACTAGTAATCTTTAAGTGCATTCTCATTTCTCGAGAAGAAAAATTTGAACCCATTGATTTAGCTAAAAATAGAGGTGTGACTTCGTTTCGCCACTGTCCCCGGTGAGCGATATTACTATTCTGCAGATTTCACTAATTTTTCAACGAGAAAAGATAACATATTTAAAGTTCCTTGCGAAATCCATCATCTGGCTTCCAGAATGCCAAATGCATTTTCAATGACATGCCTAGCGCGCTATAACCGCCCATTGAAATTGTATTTTTCTTCATTTAAAAGTCATCCCTTTAAAAGTCTGACGGTAAGGTCTCATTAGCTACGTTTTCAGCGAAAAGGCTGCCAACTAAATAATAACTAAACTCTATGTTAAAGTTCAGGAGAGAGATGTTGGAGGCAGGTTCAAATCGCCTGTTATGAGTTTTATTCCAAACGACGACTCTGCTTAGATCCCACACAGAAAGTAAAAGAATTGATTTATTACCTAAACTAGTTTAGCGAATGTGAACTTTTCTATTTCACCTTATCTTTTCAACAACTTTTCTACTTACACAGTTAATTAAACAATCATGCATTAAGTAATTCACCTAATTAAAAATTGAAAATTTTACTAAAATTTTGTTTATAAAATCATCTAATTTTTCTAGTCATTTTACCAGATGCAAGTTGTTGATTTGTTCGTATGAAATGTAGCATTTGAATGTTAGCTCTTAGGGGGTAATCCTTAAAGAACCAATTGTTTATTATTTCGTTGTTATTAAATTGCACTTTCTTTTTATTATGTGAGTTTTCTTTTTAAAATTGTACAATATTATTTTATCAAGTTGTTCTTTATTTAATTTTTTTTTCAATTGGTTTATGTATCTAGATATTTGGATATTTTGGCTACAAAAATGTAGTTTCCTTACTTTAGAGTGGAATAATTATCTTAGGAATTTGATGAATTTCCTAAAATAAGTAGTTGTGTTTCCTACTCAGAAGTTGGTAAACTATTAAAATAAATAGTTGATTTTTTTAAAATATATATTAAGCTGAAGAAAAAATTTAATTTTTCCCCAAAGAGGGTAGGTCAGGCTGGACCGAGCTTCTTCCGCTTTATAAAAGGCGGATAGTAAAATAGCTGAAACTTAGAGAGACGCGTTCTTTTATCACCAGCTCTGGAGTGTGATCTGTGATGTCTACAGAATATATGAAATACTGTAAGAACGAATTGACAAACAAAGAGAGTAAATTCTCATTAGGGCTCAAAGGCATCTTACGAGGAATGCTGTGTTATCAACAGACCCAACAACATCGACACCACTTTAGCCTTTAGTGCAACAGGAGGTTTTCTGTAAAAGGTAGTAGAACGTCTCTCTTGAGGGCATGTATACTCAGACCTAATTTTTCAATTATGATTTCAATTATGATAACGACTAAATTAATGATTAAATTTTGTCAGGCAAATTCGTTGAACATTTTCGAGTTCAAATAAGGATTAGAGTTCAAATACACATTTTAAGCTTTTATCAAAATTTAATCTATCCCTTTTCATTCTACAGCATATTTTAAAAAAGGCTTTTAAAGAAAAAATACCTATGTTTGAAAATTGAAAGTTCTTAAAATCTTAGAGTTGTATGAAAAATTAAGTGTGTAGTAAATGCATATCATTTCAGTTATCTATCGTTGTAAATTAAGGTTTTTCAATTCAAAATGGAAACACTTTAAAGGTTACTTTACACCATCCATAAAAGTTACTTGGAAAGGTAACAGTGTTCCTGTTTTTAAGGTCTTTTAAGTGCCTTTCAATGGTTGACTATTTCATGGTTTTAAAGTTCATTAGTAATAAAGTCATAAAATATACAAGTCATTTAACTCATTTTAAAGACACATAAAAATACAGAAACTTTACGCTATAATCGAAATTCAAAGCTATGTCATAAACTTGAATTGGTTTTCGTTGTTAAAAATTTAGGATTAAGTTTGATTGTGCTTCTTTATTCGCTTTATTTTGGGTTTTTCAGTAGTTTTTATTTTGTATTCGTAACAAATAAAAGTTGTGTGAAGTGTATTGATGGCAAGACTCGTTTGTGTTTATTACTGAGCACACACAATGACGCTGTTATACTAATAAGAGTCGACCATAAAACGAAAAAAGGCAGGAGCTCTTAACTTGAGCTTAAATTTAAAACATAGTAGAATATCCTCAGAGAAATAGAAAATTTCGATTGATTTAAGTACTTAAAAAACAGGTACTTATTGCCATGGAAACTGTTTCAAACTTTTGTCACATTTTTGTGCACATTTGGCAGATACTCATTTGTGACGAAAAAAAGTCGGATGGCAAACGAGAAGAGCGTAAAAGTTATATGCGCTGGACATTTCATGCATCTGTTGCTATAAGAGATGCATTTGGCTTGGCTGAAGTTTGTCGTACACACACACACACACACACACATAAAACTCATCAGCAAAATACACGCCTGTGGCTTACACTTGACGTGCTAGTTTTGAGCTTTACCAAAATATCCATAAAAACTTTTTTAATTGCATTAAAACAACTTCATAAAGTATCGAGCGGTTTGTAGAGTGTGAATAACTTTAATGAGCACTGACGTCAAAGGCGAGTTGTCAACGCAACAATTAACAACTTCGGTAAATTTTTCACAGAAGTATCTATCCATCGTTAGAAATTTTGTTGGGTAATAAAATACAGTTCAAACAAACAATCATCGAAAAGGATACATTTTTATAGGAATAAAGGAAAAATTTTTTATACTAATTGTATTATTTTTTTCACACTTTTGTCCTTGAACTGCAACGGTTACTTGCTATGCACACATGTGGCACAAAAGAACCATTCTCGATATGCCTTTTGAAATTACCCTGCCAACAACTCGCCGGGGTATCAAAGCGACAATGAACCGTGGCGAGATCTTGTTGAGGGTTTTGAGTTAGGAAAGTAAAAAAAAAACAACAACAAACAGCTGCTGTTCTATTTAGATATACATCTATGGGGTGCTAGGTCATTAAGAAGAAAGCATGTGTGTGAGTGTGTGCAAAGTCCTATTAACATAATTGTGCGGTGAAAAAAAATTACTTGTACTTTTTTACTCTGACGTTGTAGTTTATTTTTGAACAACGGGAAAAAATAAGGTCAATCATGTGTATGACTTTTTTCTATAATATTTAGAAATTTCAGTTATATAAAAAGAAGCATATTTTAAAGGAAGTAATCATTTCTAAATTCTGTAAATGTCATTCGATGCTCAGTTTTCATATAAAAACTCTGTCATAAGCCTTGAGTCAAATATTCGACAAAATGTAATAACCGGTTTCTCGAATAACCTGAAAATGAAAATTTTTTAAAAACCGGATTTTCGAATACTTAAAAAAAATAACCGGCTCAAACCGGTTAACCGGTTTTAATAAAATATATTTTTAAATTTAATAAAAAATTGAGAGGAAAATAAAAGGAATCGTAAATATTTTTCTTTCATATATATATATATATATAGTCCATTTAAATAAAGATTTTATAAAGCGTATTTAATAGTGCAGTAAGACAAAAATAAAAGTAGTAATTTAAATCCATATAAATATGTATGAAAAAAGTAAGAACTTGTAAGGAACATACAATAAAAAGAAATGAATCCATTAATATTAAAAAAAATAAGTACACAGCTTAAAATTTCGTTTCACGATTAAAATAATATTTGAGGAATAAAATTCAATTTAAATGCTTTGGTGACAATCTATTTCTTTACAAAAAAAAAAGTCTATTTCTTTGTTTTGATTAAATTGAAGTTGAAACGGAAAATACTCTTTACTTATTGTAGATGTTGGGCAAATAGTTAGTAAATCTGTTTAAGTGTTGCACTTTAGTGGATGTGTTTAATAGACAAAATAGTGCTGCCACTTGATTTGCTGCAGATTTTTCTATAAATAAACTTTTATTTTGTAAATAAGTTTATACGCTGGATATTGACAAAAAAAATGGAAAAGTTAAGAATTTTAAGTACTCGAAAATGTCGAATAACCCGACCAGAAAAACCCGGTTTTTCAAGTTATTCGAAATGCACAGTTTAAAAAAACCGAAAAAACCGAAAATTCAATAAAAACCCGGTTTCTCGAATAACCCGAAACCGGGAATGACAACACTACACTAAGGAAAATAACGCATATTAGCATTTTCCACGCCTGAGTATAAATTTTATTTAAATATTTACGTGGATAAATCAAATATTTTCCTTACAACTCGTTTTTTCCCGTATTTAAATTTTATTTATACCACACACGTACACACATATTCCATGCAAGCAAGCAGCAACAACATCGCACACGTACACACATATTCCGACAAGCAGCAACAGCATCGCACTGTTCCTGCAGTTTATTTCTTGCAGTTGCAGGCTTCTTATAGTTCTCATTTAGTTATTGTTGCAAGGGTAATATAGCTTGGATTTTTGGCAAAGACTAGTTGTGAGTGCTATTGATAATCGCGCAATAAAATTGTGTTAGGTTTGAGTGACAACCGGACATTTTCTCACAAGTGTCTTGCGCCGGTTGTCATTTGCCCTTTATGTTATTTTCAATTTTTCTTTCTATAATTTGTACTATTTTGACATTTGTTGCCATAATACTGCAATAACTGTCAAAAATAGTATAAATTAGAGAACGAAAAAAGAATATAAAATATACTACCAAATGGCATTTGGTGGACGCATCTCGTGGGAAATATTCAAATATATATTTTTTTCATTTCAATATTTTTATATAAATTTTCTTTAAATGCGATAGATTTATTTTTTTGTAAATACTTGAAAGATATGTAAAAAAATTCGTGCATAATTTTAATATATTTTTTATTAATTCTGTTTAAATATTTTAATATTTTATTGAATTCAAAAAGTATTTAAATAAATTATAAATATTTACGTAGTCGATTTAAGCAAATGCGTTATTGGTGTAAAAAATTACTCGCTTTTTGGATAAATTAAAAAAGTTTTTGGATAAATTTAAATTTTTTTTCCCTTAGTGTAGGTATGAGTGACAGTTCTTTCGTCTTGCACCAACTGTCAAAAATAGTATAAATTAGAGACCGATTAAAATAAAAAAAAGAAAATAGATAGTAAAATACACATGCAAACGACAGTCGGTGCATGACACTCTGGAGAAAATAGTCAGTTGTCACTCCTACATTGTATACTGATATCATGCTTAGGGGAAGTTGGTTACATTCCACTGCTTCTCAACAATCAAAGCGGCTCAATACTTACGTTTTAACTCAAACGAAAAGGAAATCATAAAAAGGATTGTAAAGTTATATTTTTTCTGAATCAGTTTCCTTAAAAGGGTGCGTATTATCAAACAATAGTGAAAATTGAAAATTTGGCCAAGTGGGAGTTGAAGTTTTCTGTCGAAAAGGTAGGAATGTCTTTGAGCTCATTTTTAAAGAGTGTTGAGAAGCTTTGTGAAGCTCGAGGGGTCAGTGAGACCCAACTGTTTAGAGGTACGGTAGATTTGTTTAGCGGTAAGGCGCTTTTGTGGTTCCGTGCGGTACGTAAAACCGTGTCAGGTTGGCCGGAGTTGGTAAGGGAGCTGAAATTTAAGTTTCTCCCACCCAACTATGATGAATTATTGATGGACGAGATTAGGAGAAGGACTCAAGGGGGCAATGAGTCCATAAGAATTTTTGTAGCGGCGATGAGAGGTTTATTTGGTCGGCTGGCCGAACCTCTATCTGAACGCCGAAAGTTAGGGTTATAGATGTCAAATTTTACGCCTTTTTTCAAACTCAGCTATGCTTAGCTGAGCCAACCTCCCTGTCAGTACTAGTTTCGTTAGGTCGTAAGTTGGAAGCTGTTCGAACGAATGTGGAATCATTCGTCCCGCCGCCAAGCAGTCGTTCGAGGAATCTTCTGGAGCCGGACTTATCTGGAGCGTATGTGTCAGCAGAGCCCGCTGTAGCTGAAGTGCCAAATCACTTGGCACAAACTCTTGGTTTTTCTTGACACACTCCACTTCCACTCACTGTTCAGAACGAACTGCACTGCCAACCAGCGGTGCAGACTGGCGGTGTTTAGGTTCTCCTCATGTGGAACCTAAATCTCGCCATATTTTTTCTAACATAGATGCGGTTTTCGCAGAAACCGGTATTCAAACCAGAAGGCTTTGCTTACACCTATTTTTAAAATCTTTTTAAGGATTTTTAAGGCGCATCTTTGAGTAAATTTAAATAAAACCTTCTTCCCACCAAGTGTTTTGGCGACATCTTGGCAGCATCTATGTTGGTATTGATGTGGCAACACTCCACACCTTCCATAGCCCACAATGGCTGCCCTCATTGTGAATTGGCCAACTTCACAATTATCGTCCTAGTCCTGTTCGTTTTGCTGGTCGTGGAATTCCGTGAGTTCAGTCCCTCGTGGGATTTCAGTTTCATCAAACATGGAGAGCAAGGAGAAACCTTACCCTGACAGAGTTACTAAAACGATAAATAAAGTGGTTTAATGACCACTGGAGTGCCTGTTTGTGTCGAGCGCCACTCTAACCTCTTGAGACCTGAACATGAACCAATTGAGTTAAAAACATTTTGAACTATTTTTTTATCTTATGAGGTGTATTTAAAACAATTATTTATAAAACTTTTTAATTTTTTTTATTTATAGTGGTAGAAAAGGGAGGTGCACACATGTGTACTTTAGGTCTAAATGTCTGATTAATGAGGAACAATAGCCTTAACAGTATGATAGTTTTCAAAACAGTTATTTTTCAAAATACATAAATATACATTGCATTTTACACAGATTGTACGGCAGCGTGAGGAACACGATGGGTGGCGACATTTCGAGGCGAAATTGCTTTCTACGAAACGCGGAAGGTGACCAACATTGTCAAGTCTTATTTCTGGCTGTGGATGTGGCACAACCGCACGGTGCTTCTTTGAAGGAGGTTCGATACGATAATCTCGGCTGCCGTCTGTGGAATTCACTTCAGATCTAAAAGATGTGCTGGTGTTGGGACGAGATGTAGAGGCGCTATGCAAAAAATTGGGTTCAACGCTGCCTCCGTCATATTTCATCATCGCTTTGGCCAGGTTAAGCCTGAATTGGAGCAAACCTAGCCTATCCTTTCGTTCAACGTTTTCTTGTATACAACAACGAATGTACATTATCCAGCAATTGACGACAACCAGGTCCAAGAAATGACAGAAAGCTCTCACGGGCCATTTTTTTGTCCGCATTGAACTTCGATAGTAAGCTATTAGTCTATCGCATAGGTCTATGCCGCCCATGCAGGAGTTATAGTTTTTTACAGCAGCTGGTCGAGTTACATCAATTTTCTTCTTCTCTTTTTTGCACCAACGTTGACAGGTATCTGCAGGGGCGCTCCCTGTACAAGTAGACAGCATCGTTACTGATTTTGTATCCATCCATTTAACGACACAGACTTTGTCATCACTTCTAACTTTCTCATCCCATTCTCCCCTTTGCAACTGCTTGTCGGTCTTTAGCTTTTGTGCCACTGGTCCAATCCTATTTGCCATTACAGTACCGGTCAGAAAAATCCCGCCTCTTTTTTCATTTAAATGATCAGCCAACTTTAGACTTGTAAAAAATCTGTCTGTGTATAAAACACAGTTGTCATTAATTGTACGACAAAGCTTTTCCACAATTCCTGCTCCTAGTCCGAGATTTTTCATAACATCTTGAGGTAAAGTATCCTTGCCAACGTAGATTTCGAAATCTAATACCAACCCGTCTCGGGAAGCCAAAACAAAGTTTTTTAGTCCAAGTGGATTAGGCTTGGATGGCAAATATTGTCGGTACTCACAACGTCCTGAAAAAGGAATCATCTGCTCGTCAATTGACATGTGCTTGGAACGTGGCAAACTTTGGTATTTCCTCAAAATGGGGTCTAAAAGTGGTCTTATTCTCCAAAGTTTATCATTATCATTCGGTTGGCTGCAATCTGAAAAGTGCAAAAAATTTCGGATTTCAAAAAACCTATCGCGATTCATTGAATCTCTAACAATTGGCACACAAAGATCTCTGCTCCAATAAAGCTTTCCTTGAGGGTATTTGAGAGTGCCCATCATCAGCTGTATACCAGAAAAACGTATCATCTCAGTGGCATTGGTGTTATTTGATTTTAAATCTCGCTTTTGTGCCGAATATATATTGGTTTGTTCTGCCACTAATTCCCAAAAGTTTAGCCCCAAATACTCAAAAAAAGAGTATAAGATGTTTACGTCTGAGCTACCCTGTGCAGATAGAAAATCATCCTTTATATCTGGTCCAGAATTTGCCATTTCTTTGGTCCGCCAAAAAAGGCGCGGTGAACTTCCATCTTCATTTTCACTATTTGCCTCATTTTGCCTCTCTTCTTCATCTGTCACAAATTCCTTAGATGATTGAAGTGCTTGGATTACTTCCGAAGGCAAGTAGTCGTCATCATCATCGTCTCCCGAGAAATCAAATTCGCTGTCATTGAGCAAATCCGCAATCTGCTGCTCATCCATATCCAAGCTAAAAAACATTCAATATTTACGAAAAACAAAGACTCAATCCGGAGGTACACATATGTGTATCAAAAAAACAAAGCAGCATTTCATTTTCAAAAAGCCACAAGAAAATAAACTTACCTTTTTACTCGTTTACCCAGCTAATTCGCAGTGGAAAACTACAAGAAATGTGAAAGTAACTGAAAATCTCAATTTTTCATAAATCTTTTACAATTTTTGCCAAGGCCTACTGCAAACTTTTTCATAGTGTCAAATTCAAATGCAAAAATAATGGCTCCAACTTCACAGCAGTGCCATCTGTTGATTTTTTTCTGAAGCCCAGTAGTCTTATGCAAGAAAAAAACTATTGGCTATTGGTCACAAGATGCCGCTAGTGTTTAAAACTTAAAATAAATTAAGGTACACATATGTGTACCGACGGTCTCAAGAGGCTAAACGCACAGTGATTAGGTGCGGACAAAACAAATTCGTAATTTTATCACTACACATAAAATGGTCGCTTTGTAGTTTTATCCGTACTCCACTTTGGCTCAACTAAATTTTTAGGCCGCGACAATCCATGAAATGGGTGTGGAATTAGGAAAACTATCAAGGAAATCTAATCAAATTATGTGCGGAGCGATAACAAGTCAATCCACACTTATCCAAGAGTGAGAACAATTCTGATGATTACATTTCTTAGAATTTGCCATTAGATTTTGAACGCGTAAGGAATGCGTTTCATGCGGAAATAGTGCTGCACACCCTCAAAAAAGACACATTACATTCTCAATGCACTGATAGCTAGTGTGTATAACTAACTTATCCATTTCTGCTCTACAGCACCAGGTGTACCAAAAATCACTTAAGTCGTTAATGCCCCGTTACCAAGATAAGTTGACTTTGAATTAAGTACACAATGGTTATCTTAACTTAAAAATGACTTTCTAACTTGCCTTCGATCATATATGTATAAGAGATATCTCAAATAAGCATTATGTGACCTTTCAATCGCACCAAAGATATACAGGTATTGTTATTCTAATGTAGTTACCAGAATGATTGAGCAGTTAAATATTTATCGACACTATTACAACATTAACCGAATAATTACATGCATAATTTCCATGAGATCTCTTTGCTTGGAATAGAAAAATCAATAAAATTATTGAATAGTGTATATAAATGGAAAGCCATTCATTTTTAACCGACTTCAAAAAGGAGGAGGTTCTCAAGTTCGTTGGTTTGTCCGTTTTTTTTTTTTTTTAAATGTATGCACATCGCTAACTCCTAAGGTACTTGCCCGATTTCCGTAATTTTTTGTCAACATATAGATACCATGAATGCGGAGGTCCTTTTTTAAAAAAGTGGGTGGTATTTGGCAAAGGGGCGTGTCAAAATAAGAAAAACACTGTATTTCAGTTAATGTTGACACTAGGGTACTGAAATTTAGAGTAAAAATGCTGCGGTAGGCAGAATTATTACAAATTACGGTCCATAAAGTGGGCGTTGTTTGACAAAGGGGTGTGGTCATATTAAAGAAACACTGTATCTCGAATAGTATTGACACTAGGGTATTGGAATTTAGTACAGGGGTAGGCACAATTTTTAAAAATTACTATAAAGAAAGTGGGCGTTATTCGACAAAGGGGTGTGGTAATATAAGAAAGACTCTATAAATTGAATAATATTGACACTAGGGTACTGAAATTAGTACATGGGTAGGTACAGTTACTACAAATACGGTCAAAAAGTGGGCGTTATTCAACAAATGGGTTTGGCAATATTATAAAAAATCATTACAAAAGTTGGCGGGATTCAGGGTGTGGCACTTTAAGGAAAGTACTATAATAAAAAAAATAAATAACTGGCCATTTCAGCCCTTGAAAGGACTTTGACCTAGCTTCTTAGGATCAATTGTGTTGTGCGTGTTATTAAGTTTGTACACAATTGACCGAGAAATGGACCTACAGGCTTAACGCCGACTCCGAACGGCGATGAACGAAATGATCTTATTCTCAAGAAGCTTTACATGGCATTTTGATTACTCTCTGAGGTTTGCCATTGTCTGCAGAGAGGTGGCGTCCGTACAGAAAAATTATTTTAATTCAAATAATTTTCTGTCGCTGCTGGGGTTCGAACCTGGGTCTCCAAAGTTCTTTGACATAGCGGCCACGCACTTTAACCAACTACGCCACGGACGCCCAACCTATATATTGGTTAATATTGATAGTTGGGAACTGAAATTTGGCACAGGGCTAGGTGGAATCAATATAAAGTACGGTAAATAAAGTCGGCGGGATTAGAGAAAGGGCGTGGCACTTTAATAAAAATTGTAAAAAGACAGAAATGGAAAATACCCAATAAACTTTCAAGAATAATTAAAACAAATTTTTTAAGAACAGTTTCATGTTTGGAATTTTCCTCAAGAATACTATTGCATACAATTTTTCATATTCTCTAAAAAGCAAGAAACAAAAACTTTTTAACAAAAAAAAACCCACTTCAAAATCACTACAAAGTAAAAAATAATTTTAAATAATTTTTCCCATTTATTTCTTAGTCAAATTTCAAAAGTAATTTATATGTATTATAATATTGGAAATCTTATCATTTTAGTTTTTTCTATTTTGTTTTATTATCATCAATATATTGCTTTATGAACATAAAAGCTTTGAAGTCGGCGTTAATCTTTGACACACAATCATGATCTTTTACCATCCCTGCACTATTTTAAACTTTTTTATTTGATGCTATGCTGCCTTGGTGACACTGTAGTAATTTTAAAAGCTTTGTACACATAAACATTCTCACTATACTGGTTTGGGTGAGCTTGTAAAGCTCATATTGAATATGGAACACATTGGCCACATTCAGCGTACTCAACAATTGCCAACTGAAAGAAAAAAAATCGCTAAAACCCTTTATATTCATAAACTTAGTAATATTTTGATGATATTAAAATAAATCAGAAAAAATTAAAATAAAAAGATTTCGACTTAGTAAGATAAGCGCCGACTTCAAAGCTTTTATGTACATAAAGCAATTAATATATTGACGATAATAAAACAAAATAGAGAAATGAAAATGATAAAATTTCCAATATTATTATACACATAAATAACTTTTAAAATTTGACCAAGAAACTAATGAGCAATTTATTTAAAATTATTTTATACTTTGCAGTGATTTTTAAGTCGGCTTTTTTTTTATTAAAAAGTTTTTTTTAATTAAAAATATAATTTAAGATGCTCATACTCAAGTCTTGGATAGCAGAGGTTTTACTAGGCACAACTAGGAAACGAACATTTGCCTCGAATTGAAATTTCAGGAAAATGTATCTACAATCCCGCAAGTAATAACCATTTTTTTTGGGAATGATAGTTTTTAGATTGAACTCGCTTCCATCTTCCAACAAATGTCTTATAATGTTCTCGTCCAAAAAGTCGGAATGAAAAACTTAGAAAATTTGTATGTAGTTCCAATTAACAAACATTTTTGGAAATACTTAAATTTACGAGACAGAGCGAATCATTAAGAAAGCGCATTTCAAATCGAACTTATGAGATATCGTGACATCTTTACCGATGTACAAATCTGCACAGCAAATCCTTGTTTCTCAAAGAACAATCTGCGAATTCTCACTTGGAAGCTGCTAACCTGTTTGCTAATTTCTTTAAATTTAATTTTGTGATTGACTCAGATCTACATGATGACTTACAATTAGTCCCTAATACGCCCCCACCTCTTGGCTTTGGTTCTCTTGCCAAGTGATGATTATAGGAATTGCTTAAACTGATATTGATGATATTTGCCCTCTTTTAATCAAAAATTGCGCTGCGTCCCTTTTGTATCCGATTAAATTGATTTTTAATAAATCACTGGGTACTGGAGTTTTTCTAGATGACTGGAAAGATGCAGCAATTGAACCTTTTTTTTAAAGCGGTAAAAAAAGCTATATTTCGAATTATTGGCCAACTTCTAAATTATTGTCAATTTCGAAACCATGCAAAGGTATTGTAATTGACAAAATCTATTTTACCGCAAAAATCTTATTTGTCCTCAACAGCATGGTTTTGTTACAGGTCGCTCAACAGTGACAAATCTCATGATATTTGCAGAAGATTATGTCTCGCATTTCAAAGTGGAAATCAAGTTGTTACAATTTAAAGCGATTTTTCAAAAGCGTTTGATTTTTCAAAGTTCATATGGGTTTTCATTCTACTCCCTAATCCGTATCGCGATGCGTAAATCAATGCGTTGCGAAAATGAAATGCGATGCGCATTTAAATAGCAAATCGTACGTGGTTATCGCATAACGGAGTACCGATAACGTTGTTTTGCGATATTTTTTTCGCATCGCACTACAGAGGAAGGCCTCTGAATGTTTAACCTGTATAAAGTCACATTTATCCAATAGACTTTCCCATGTAGTGAAAAATAACATTAAATCGTTCGCTTTTACAGCAACATCTGGTGTTCCTCAAGACAGCATTCTAAGTCCACTGCTATTTTTGTTATTTATAAATGACTTTAGCAGATGTTTCATCTATTCCAATATGTATATGCTGACGAAAACTTTATTCTGTCATCCGCAACCATCAAGATGAATTAAATTTACAATCAAACAATAATAACCTTATTGATTGTTGTTGTCGAAATCAACTTATTAGTTTATTAGTTATGTTATGAGTTATCTTATTAGTTATACAACATCAATAGTTCTGTTTTGAAAAAAATTTATGAAACTACAGATCTCGGTACAATATTGGATTCCAAATTTACTTTCCACTTTACATCAGCCAAATCTACTTTCCAGTTTACATCAGCCACTTAAACTATATTATATCTAAAGCATATTCTCTTAAGTAATGCGCAATAGCTCAGATCCCTTAACTTTGAAGTTGTTATATTGCTCTTTCGTCCGTTTAAGGCTGAAGTATGCATCAAAGAACAGCTTCATTGCATTCAAATGGCGTTTCGAATGTATCCTAAAAATACGAGCACCGAATGTGCCTTCTGCATTAAAATTAATACTCGAATACAAGCACCAATCGCTGCGGATACGAATACTATGCAGTACGAGCGGTCGCGATTACGAATGCTTACGACACAAGAATACCCAAAGAAGCGAGACATGAGTAACATTCGCCAAAAGCAATGAATATCCATGCTTTTATATCCATTCGCACAAAGAAAAAAAAATGATAATTATTAAAGCAAAGGGAAACAAACAACACAAAACGCTGCTAGAAAACGGTTGAGAAGTATCAAAACAACAAAAATACATGCAGCAGCAAACACTCGAGTGTTAAGCGAAGCATCTGAATGTCTGCATTGTCTGGATCAGTGTCGCCAGATGAAATTACCACGAAAATTCTCTTTTTCTCACACTTAATTCTCACAAATTACCACACTCGTAAAATACCCCAAAAAACCACAAAATACCTCATATTACCACAAATTGCCTCAAATCTTCTTTTGAGGTATTGTGGTATTTTGTGGTAATTTGAGGTGTTTTATGGTATTTTGAGGTATTTTTTCCCACGCGTGGCAAATATCGCACATTTGGTATTTTTTTTCCCACGCGAGAGATTTTTACCACAAAATACCATGGGAATTACCACATCCCACAATCGTTGAAAAATACCATAAGTACTATTTATCGTGCTTTTCTGGCAACTATGGTCTGGTTGCTGTCTTTGTATATATTCGCAATCGTTACAAACTGTCGAACTCGAGCGGTATGCGTGCATTATTTGTGTGTGCGATTGTGGCTGACGACGATTGTTATTTGAGTGGCAAAAAATGACGATTGGGCAAATCTCTGGTATGCATCATATAAAAATCGGCTTGAGCGCATACGTCCTATAAATCTATGTGATGAAAATCCGTCGTACATTGATCGATGTAAGCTTCTAAATCTAGAACCGCTACAATGGAGAGATAGATACTATATTAAAACTGCTTTTTATATTTGGTATTGTTTGTGGTTCAATAGATTGTCCTAATCTTTTGCAGTTAATTAATTTAAAGACCCTGCTAGGAGTTTAAGAAATTGCGAAATTTTTCATATAAATATCAAAAAAAAATAATTATGCTTTATATGCTCCTATTTCAACAGCTCTTACTGAAAAAAAACTTAATCTCAAACTCTTTTGCTTTAGATTTTTCTTTCCTAAATAAGTATATTATTAAAATTTTCTTCTCAATATTTACTATTAGATTTAGTATATGTGACCCGGTCTACGAAAAGGGACCTTCGGTGTGAAAATATCATTTTTCACTTTTTTGGCGATTCGGATAGACTAATGTGTGCTCTTTCTAATGGCGCAAAGCAGAAGTTTCCAACTCGTAAAGAAGTTTATCAGGAACTTTCCAAATATATTGTCTAAGAACGAAACTAACCTCTTCATCTACACTCATTTGCTGTTTTCTCGAAAACTTGTTTTTACACCGAAGGTCCCTTTTCGTAGACCGGGTCACATATTTTTAAGCTACAGTGGCATCACCAAATAATCGGACAGTTACCTTCATCTGAAACTTTTCGAAACATAAGCAGCTAAATTTTTTTTTTTTTAATTATTGTTAATATTTCATTATATTGATAATTTTTAAACATATATACATAAGAAATAACAAAAAAAAACATAACAAAAACATATTTTTTCTGCAAATAACAAAAATTAACTCAATTTTTTTGCCACAACAAATAATCGGACACTTAGCATTACTTTTAGAAAAAACTTAGAAAAATGATATTAAACAAAAATTTTAATATTTTGTTGCGTATCCGTGGGCTTCCACTACTGCTTTTAAGCGATTTGGCATTGATTTGACCAAATTTTGGCAAACTTGGGGTGGTATTGAGTACCATTCTTGCTTAAGCGCTTCTTTGAGCTGTACAAGCGTGTTAAACTTCCTCGTGTACACTCTCTTTGACAGTTCTTCCCACAAATGCTCTATAACATTCAAGTCCGGAGACTGAGGAGGTGTCTGCAATAGTTTGGGGCAGTTGTGTATTAACCAAAGCTTCGCTACTTCTGAAGTATGCTTGGGATCATTGTCTTGATAGAATGCAAAGTTTTCTTTGATTCCCAATTTTTCTGCGCTCTGCTTGACGTTTTCTTTCAGAATGTTAAGGTAGACAAATCTGTCCATTTTACCTTCAATAAAATGGAGATTGCCTACGCCAGCAGTAGACATACAACCCCAAACCATCACAGAACCTCCTCCGTGTTTGACTGTTGCGCTAGTATTTTTTGCTCAAACTCTGCGTTCGGCTTACGCCACACGTATGCCCTACCATCCGAACCATGAAGATTGAATTTACTCTCGTCTGTAAATAGAACCTTTAGAAATAAAATAAACTTATAAAAATCTGAATTTTGCCTCCATACGCAGTTTTTACCGTATTCCAAAATTCACTCGATTTTAATAAATATTCCTTGGCAAATTTTATCCTAAGGTTTTTGTTCTTTGGGCTTATAAAGGGCTTTTTCCTTGCAATTCTGCCATGAAAATCGTTGCTATGCAAGGTGTTGCGAATGGTGGTAAGGCTAACTTCCTTCCCAGTTTTGTTATGCAATGAAACTTGCAGCTCTTTTGCCGTTTTGAAAGGATTTATTTTTATTTCTTTTAGTATCCCACGCTCTTCTCTTTCATTCAAAATCTTTCCTTGTCCTTTTCTGCTTTTATAAGTTAACCGAAATTCATCCCGATATCTTTTTATTATATCGTGAACGGTGGATTTCGGTTTTCCAACAAGTTCAGCAATTTCTCTGGTTGATTTTCCATCACCATTCAATTTAATAATCAAATGCTTGACTTCAAAGGAGGTTTGCTTTCCTTGTGGTGCCATGACGCTTCTAAGGCAAAAAACTTACTAATGATATTGAGAGCAAATAATAAAATAATAATGCAGAACAATAAAAAGCCACTCAATTGCATATAACGGAACTTTTTTACGATCTTCTTTGCGCTGTCCGATTATTTGTTGTGGCAAAAAAATTGAGTTAATTTTTGTTATTTGCAGAAAAAATATGTTTTTGTTATGTTTTTTTTTTGTTATTTCTTATGTATATATGTTTAAAAATTATCAATAAAATGAAATATTAACAATAATTAAAAAAAAAAAATTTAGCTGCTTATGTTTCGAAAAGTTTCAGATGAAGGTAACTGTCCGATATTGATTGTCAGTATAGAATTAATTATTCTTTGACTAAATAAATGAATAAAAAAAAAAAAAAACCAACCATTTTGTTGCCCAATCTTGGGACGTTTCTTGTCTCTTATAACTCTTATAAAGGGTATTGCCCTAACATTGAGCCACTGATATTTCACTTTCTTCAAATTTTTTCAATTTTTTAAAAATGACTTGTGACCACGAAATAAGCACTTTACCTTCCTATGTTTCTAATTAACTAAAGTTTAAATATATTTCAATTTATAAGTAATGTTTGATGATGGAAGAGAAGTTAATTTAGGGGATCGCTTAGTAATTTGAATAGATGGAGAAACAGGCCTTACATAGGTTCAAACTAGTAGGTCCAGTTCTCGATCAATTGTGTACAACCATTTAATAACACGCACAACATAACGTGATCATAAGAAGTTCGGTCAAGAGCTGAAAAGGCCAGTTTATTATTATTTATTATCTTCAAACAAAGAACATTCTTTGCAATATTCACTTGATTTCCCTCACTTTTTTGTTGACCTGAATTTTTTTGTTGAAAGTAAAGGAAAATTCAAGGTAGCTCTATAATAATTGTCTCTGATTTCGAAACAAAAAAAAATACCTGACTTATGCGTCTTCGTCAATATCATGTAAAAGTTTTCTCAAATATTATGTCTTATTTTTTGTCCTTAATCTTTAAGTTATTAAGTTATTGTAGCTTTGTCTATGTTAATACCAATGAGAAAAAGCCCTTGAGATTCGTTGAAATCTCCTTTCTTCCTCAAGTGTTTTTATAACCTCCATGAACATATAATTAATTCATTGTTCTATTGTCGTAAGATCTACTTCTCCTACAAACACTCAATCAAAATATTTCTCAACATATTTTAATATCTTGAATATAACGGTCATCTGTTATATCATTAGTGTAAAATATACAAGTAAATATCAGACTTAAATGAAACAAGTCAACACCAGGAAAAGTTTGGCTGAACTTAATGACCAGTTATTTATATATTTATTTGTTAGAGATTTTATGGGCACTTTAAGAGCAAATATTATAAATAAATGAATAGGTTTCATTATAAATTATTTAAACATAATTATAAATCCATGCGTTGGTGTATTAAAGCGTCTAAAAGAGCCGCTTCAACCAGCGCTACTTATACTGTCCAACCACCGAAAATCCATATCCACAGCATCATCGAAATTCGTCTCTCGTCATTGACCACCAACTGTGATCAAGCTTAATTTTTACATAAAATTACCTAGGAATCACTATAATTTCATCAAAAGTGTTTATTAAGATTTTGATCGAAAGCGAAGACTGATGGCGAGGAACCCGTTTTGCGTTTTGTTTTTAACGAATCTGTTGACTTAATTTATGAACTGTCAATAGAAAATATACGTTATTGCGTTGGTTTCCTCCCGTTTTAAGCTTCGTTTACATTATTTGTTGTTGTTGTTGTTGTTGAACCACGTGCTCCGTCAGTCAAACGAACGGTCACTGAATGTTTAAAGCCAGCTGTTATAAAAATGTAAAATAGTCTGTCAACTTTGGGCGGTATACACCGAAAGATACAGTGTTGGGCGGCGCTACACATCGGGGCGGTTAAATGTCAAAAATCGATTTTAATTATGCTTAAATTTCGAATTAATTGTTATGACATGCATATTAATGAAATCGTTTTGTTTTTGTCTTTTTATTTTATTGTATTAATGCTGATTAGAGCAGATAGTATTAAGAATGTAATTGAACCAGGTTAAAACATAGAATTCATAGGATCAAATTAAGTAAAACCAACGAATAATGATTAGAAACCAATAAGTTCTAAGAATAAGCTTTGTTATATATTTTCACAGGATACAGTGTTTTACTCACTATAAAACTATAGAAACGATTTAAGACTTCTTTGCACCTGATTTATCTAACCTTGAGTATAGTTTAACTTTCCAAAAAATGTACACATAGAAACAAAATATACCCACAACTATATCCTCAATCGGAAATTTTTTTGAAGTTATTATATAGCTCATTTCTTCTCTACTTAATTCGACTGTCACTAATATATTCTCTATTTCTTCTTTTTGCAGAACAATATCTTAACTTTCCGTAGAACAAGGTTAACGATCACAGCAACAAAATGTTTTAACTGCTACTCAATTCCACTCAATTTAAACGTAAAAGTTTGAAAATTTGCAACAAAGTGTTAAATAAATCAAAGAGAAGTAAAAAAAAAGGCTTATTGCCGTATTTTCTAAGCTATAACAAACACCAAACGCGTGCCACAATGGCGGCACGTGATCGACCCCAAAAGCAGTGGCGTTGCCAAGGAACTAGTTATACACTCGGGTGTATTCCCTCTTTTGAGCAATCATCGCAATCGTTCGCGAATTCTTTTAAAGTCGCATCGTGTCATCGTCGTGTCGCGTTTTTATTCTTTACATTCTCGGTTTTACTCGCGTGTCATGTGCCATCGTGTGTGGCGTTCGAAACAGGAAAAAGTACCGGTCACAGTGGCGGTCTATCCGCTGCCAACGCCGCACGCATGTTAGCCGGCAGCAACGGTGCGAACGACATGTCCTTAGTATTGCCCCATGACACCTACCCGGGTTTCAGCATCAAGAAGTTCAAAACAGTGCCGATCTCCAATGCATCATACAGCGCTGCTCAAGCTGGTGCCTATCATATGCTGGACGGTGACTATTCCAAGTACTTTACTGTCCTAGAAGATGGTGTTGTTATGACCACATCCGACATCTCGCCGCTAGTCAATCGTCCGGTGAACTTGGTTGTAGTTGAAGAGACGCCCAACTCCACCAACACGCACAATCTGCAGTTGTTCGTTATGCATCGCAACGACATGCTGCGCTTTGCAGGTGCCGTATTGGACGCTCCAGGTGAAGTCCGCGAAAATCGGCCCGCAGGCACGCGTGTTCGCGGCATACCGCTAATGCAGGCCTTTAGCGGCGACATACTTGAGGAAAATATGACCCCGAAAAAAGTGCGCTACACCATAATAGGTGGCAATGAGGATCAAGATTTTGCACTGCAAGGCCGTAAGCTTAATAAAGATGGCGACTTGAGCACCACCTCACTCATTGTGGATGGCGACGAAGTCTCCGGTGTGTGGCTAGTAACAAATCGTCCATTGGATCGCGAACAAAAGTCTCATTACGATCTTTCAATACAAGCATCGGACTTGGATGAAATCGACAAAACCGTTTCCAAAATAGTCGTAACTGTACTGGATGAGAACGATAATCGTCCCATCTTCAAAGCTACAGACTATAAATTTGCATTTGCTGGCCAAAAAGCCTCTAGCCTGGAGGGTAACTCCACCACGGCTTGGAAACGTTTTTCAATACTCGGTAAGGTTGAGGCCACTGATGCTGATGGGGATAAAGTTGCCTATCGCCTCACTGCTTCCAGCAATATAGTCATTATTGTGCCTCAAACTGGTGAGATAATGTTGGCAGGCGAACCTCAACACCCCGAAATGCTGATCGAAGTAGAAGCTCACGATCTACGTTACCCCAGTCTAGTGAGCGAAAAACCTGCTAAGGTCCTAATTGAATTTTTGGCTCCTGAACCGGTTTCCTTCATAATGCAGCATCTTGAGCATGATGCTGTCAATGAGCATTCGCATCATCGTGAGAAACGTCGTGTAACGCGTGCCGTACGTCCCACCAAACGCATTGAATTTACTGAAGCTGATGGCGACACTGAAGGAAAGTCCGTCTTTCAGTTGGAGAAAGAGACGGATAAGGAAACATTTAAAATACGTGATGATAATCCTTGGGTGACAGTAGAGACAAATGGCGCTGTGCGTGTTAAAAAGAAGTGGGACTATGAGGAGTTGGGCCCAGAGAAGACCATTGATTTTTGGGTTATCATAACAAATACCGGACACAATGGTGAGTAAATTTCAATGCAAACTTATAATATTTTCTATTCGTTCTAGCGGAAAATTTGTTTTAATTGATTGATTTGTTCTTTTTGCCAAAATTGCTTAATATCAAGAACACCTCTCTCCAAATGGGACCAACTATGAAAATTATTTCTTAATCAAAAAAGGGCTTCTTTGCAACTTTCAGCCCTTCAACTTCTTTGTTCACCTTTTAAACTCATTCAACACAATATTGTCAATAATAGGATTCAATCCAAATTTTCTCGAGCGGTCAAGTGTTGTAAGAAAATTAAACACACATTAAAAGATTTTAAATACAACTGGAGGCAAAAATAATTGATTTCGAATCCAAAATATCTTAGTGTTTTCTTAAATAACAGTAATAAATAAACATTGCTACAAAAACACTCATTCACACACAAACAGACACGCATACAGCATTCTTCATGTACAAACAAAAGATTGTTTAACTAAACCAACAGTCAAGAATGATGGACAGACAGACAGACGGACAAATGTATAGACAGATGCACATGAATGTTCGTTGGACCGATGGATGGAGCACCCCCACATGTTATTGTTTGCATTTTCATTATTATCGTTGCAACATGGCGCACATCTTTGGCATCAACGGTCTGAATGTCCGTTCAGCAATGTGACAGACAAGTTCATGACATCAAAAATGTTTACAATTTCATTTTTTTTTTATAAATATTAATAATCCGCTACCATATGAGGTCATTGCAGTTGGTACGGGCGTTGTTGTTGCTTTGTTTTTGTGATTATTAAGCATTCATTTATTTGTCCCCAAATGCGATGGAGCACTTATTGCTATGTTAAATGGAATATGATTACTAGGGTTGCAGAATAAGGTGAAAAAGAGGAAAAGGATGATTTTAATACAACAAATTTTTATGACAAAATTTAATGCAAAACCAGTTTTATCTGCTCTCATAAATAGGCACTTGTGTTAACAGAAAACTTTATGCATGTTTATTTAACAGTATTAATGTCAATATATAGGATATATATATATTTGTTATGTATTTTGGATATTATTTGAAGCTAAATGTAGATGGGAAAGAAGCTTTTCGGTAAAATAAAAGCCAAAACTTCTTAAAAATTAAAGCGCCAACTTAATTCAGAAAATTTTATATATTAAAAAAAATGTTTTAAAAAGTTTTGCGGAAATAGTACTGAATACAAATTTCAGTAATAGTTTTTAATGTAAGCAATCATTAAAACATAGTTAAAAATCTTGAAAATATAATATAAATTTATATTCATGTTTATTGTTAGGAAAATATAATAATAGTTTGCGTCCACCATTTTAAAAAGTTTCATGGGACCAAAAAAAAAAAACAAAAAACAATTCTCCTAAAATATTTCATTATAAAAAAATTCACTGCTAAGCGACAAATAGTCACACTGACTAATTAGAATCATTCAAGTAACAATGTGCAACTGCATTTAGAATTGTGTTTGATTTTTTTATTTTTGTGTAGAATGTTGTAGATGTCTGAAATGGTCGTTTAAGATTTTTGAAGCGAAGGTTTTTACGCCTCGTTCTGTGATTTGCTGGAGTGAAATCTGAAAAAACGACACTTTTTCAGACACCGTTTTTATTAGAACTAATACTATTTTTTGCATTGTTTTTTTTAATTGAACTCATTCCCCTCGACTGATAATTTAACGCTTTAACCATCGAACCAAAACCCTTCGTTGGTAAATATAGCTGATTCAATATTACGAATTAACTAAAGCTATGTTGCAGTAGATCAAAATAATCTATTTATAGGAATGTGTATTGGCTACATATCCTTCATCTCCTACAATAACCATTAGACAACACACAATAACCACCAAGGGCATCCACAGGGGAAAGTGCCCCCCATCCCCCCCTCACCTGAAAATTTTATATATTTTTATTTCCTATGTGTATATGTAACATTTTTGTTTATATGTTACAAAGTTTTAAACTCTTAAGTTCTGATTTCTTATACTATATTTACATTACCTCGAAACTACACAGTTAACTTTGAAATTGAATACTTAACTGCATAGTTTCCCATACACAATCTTAACTATCTCGCAAAGCAGTTAAGTTGAAACTGCGACCTAAACCATCTCATTTTGCTATGCAACACTGTGTTTTCATCAAGAACAAAAGGAAATTAAAAAAAAATTACAAGGAACTGTCACATAAAAAACGCAAAAAAATATTTGAAAACAATTCCTTTCCTTTTGAAGATTCGGTCAAAGACCACCAGTTTAGAAAACACTTCCTGCTGATGATGAACAAAAACTCCTACAAGGCTTTTATCACATATATTGTAATATTTTTAATTTTTTTTTTTTTAATTTTTTTTTTTTTTTGCATGAAAATTAAATTTTCAATATGTCTCAAAATTATGTGAATAAACGGAAAATTAACGTCAAATAATGACAAAGTTAACACGCTACTGGCAGTGTAAACACCAGAAACAGTTACCAAACTATTTTGATCATATAGCAAATTTGAGTAGCGCTACGACACGCTACGTTACGTTTGCATAACCAGCTCTGAGTAACGATCAACAACCGATCTAAATATTATTTGAGAAATCAACACGAAGTTCTTTGATGTGTGAATGGCAAAGTGTATCAATACTTTGTTCCTCCCAAAAGTTTCGAGGCAGCCCGCAACCTTTGTTAACAACAATATTGATAATTTTAAACAAAGTGTCAACGCACTTTGCCAAAGGGAGCTAGAGACGGGTCGGTTTCAAAAAAAGCCACATGCCACATTGGCTTTTAGTGCTTAGTGCACATTAGTCATGCACTAAGTCCTGTCTGAGTCCGTTGTTTAGTCGGCTGAGTCTAACGATGTCTGCGTCCTTATCTAACTACACTCAAAGTGAGAGCAAAAATAACTTACTCTCACCGAGTATTAGTTTACTTGAAATGAGAATTAAATCATTCTCATCCCAAGTCTAGCTACTGTCAATTATTTTTACTAATCAAAATCTAATCTGTTCTTATATATATTTCTGTATATAATTTTGTTCTTATATATAATTGTAATAAAATAAATAATAAATAAAAAATATATAATAAAATAAAAAATATCAAAAATAGACATAAGTAATACACAAAATAATTTTTAATAAATAAATGTATGATAAAAAATAAGTAGCGATTGAAAATAAATAAAGAAGAAACTTACGAGAAATAATAAATAATATACTATAAATAGTAAACAATGTATAATAAATAATAATAATGAATAAAAATAAAAATTAAACAGATAATTTACTATCTGAAATAAAAAAATTGTTTGAATAAATATTAATAGAAACCTAGCTCATCTAAAAAAGAGAATGGTGGGTTTAATGAAAAAAATGTTGGATATTAGGATAGGATTTTCCCATTGCATAACAATAGGAACGAAGAAAGCCGAAAAAATATAAAAAGATATTTAACCCGATGAAAAAAGTGGGAAACGACCCATTACCTAATGCCTGGTTAAAGCCGTGTAGACGCGTGTGTTTCCTTTGAGAATTATTTTCGCTTACTACCAAGTAAGCTCATCAGAACGATTTAAAAATAAAAATTATTCTACCGACCCTCTATAGACTGAATGTTACACATTCGAAAAAAACTAAGGCTAATCAAAAGAAATTTTTAAAATTATATAAAACATTCATGTCTAATTAAGGTACTATTACCGTCTAGAATGCTAAAAAATAACATATATTCCACAATTTTTTTTTTTTCACTTTCTTTATTATATATGGTTATCAAACTTTTTTACAGTATTAAACAGTTCTTGAAGACTACGAACAAATTTTGTATTTTTATTTTCTATTAATTGTACATTTAATATAGGGCGCTCAAATTTTCTTCCCAAAAAAACACAGCTGCTAAAAAATGGCGGACATTTGAAAATATTTTTCAAAAATTGCCCCTTTTTCAAACTTTTTTCAGATTCAAAAATATTATATATTTTTTTTGTGGTCAAATTGTGGTAAACTATCACACAGGATATAAAAACAAACAAAATGCTGCGAAAATTGTTAATAACGGCCTAGTAGATCCGGAGATTAACTGTCCGCCAGTTAAAAAAACCTAAACTCGAGAAAAATGCGTGTAAAGTTTTTTTACACCTGCGAGCCGAGAGCGCGCTTCAATTGAGTCGTTATATCTCGGCACTGGCTTCGAATTTCGATTTAATATTTTAGACAGTTATTATTGAAGGTATAAAGAATCTAAAAATGTAAAAACATAAATTCATTTGTTGAAATTTCTAGACGGTAATAGTTAGTACCTTAAAAAAAAATTAAGCATGTTGCTCTGTTCATAACTGAACGAGCATTCAAGAAAAACGAATATAAAAAAATTTTTAAAACACAAACACAAGATAATCATGCACTCTTTTTATAAATTATACACACACACACACACACACACATTCATACAAACAAAAGAAAAAATAAAATAAGCTATTTTAAATGATAATAAAATAAAATAAATACCTTCAAAATATCTTTTTCAGTCTGCACGGATCTTTAACTGTATTTAAAAACGAACGACAATTATTTTAAATATTTTTAAATACATTTAATAAATGTAAATATGATTCTGTAAACTAAAAGTTCTTTATACTGGAAGTTAAATTGAAAAATATAAATTTTCATATGATAACAATGTTTACAAAGTTTGCACAAAAAATCTCAGGCAATAAAATTTCATAGGTAACATTCAAGGCTCATTTTCATAAACGTGCACACCAATGCATACCTTTTCCCCCCCTCGACAAATTCCTGCGGACGCCCATGATAACCACTATAGATCGCGTATTGGATGTTGTTTCTACTTACTACTAGCGGTCGCTATGCTTCAAAATAAACCTGTAAGTTGATTAAATTGTAACAAATTTAATGATTTTTGTGTATCGTCGTTGCGCTTACAAAAAATTGTTATGTGTTTTTGAACAGTTTTTCAGGAGACTATAAAAACATTTTTGTTTTTTGACAATTTCAATACTGTTTTCAAATAGTCGCTAACTTTCACATTTGCTAACTTCTGAACCAATAAAAATATTAAAAAACCATTTGGTGAGTCGATGGAGCATACATATGGCGGGTAAATGGTAAAATAAAAAAATCGAAATTTTACACATAATCTTTTTTGTATGAGCAACGACGATATTTATTCCCTACAACTGAACAGGAGGCTTTAAGGGAGGGCCGGAGAGGGTTAATATGTATGATCAACCCCCATTATTTTTGCAAAAGGAACATTTTTCCCTTGAGGACCTATGCCCTCGGACTACTCCTTGTGCTGGTGCTCCCATATAAAAACGTAAAAGGGGTGTATTTTTTTTTCACACCGCTTATTATGCCCATAAGAAGGCCGGTAGATATATAAAATTATGCACATTCTTGATCAGCATAACCACCCGAGTCGATTTAGCCATGTCTGTCTGTCTGTCTGTCTGTCCGTATGTACCTTATAAGTATTTACTTAAAAAGAACAAATTGAGTACTCTCGAGTTGCTTAATACTTGAAATAATACAAACTCCTCTTACTATACGATCGTTAATTATGATGTTGGTACATGGTGTTTTTTTTCCATAGCGCGAAGAAAAAATTAACAATTGACCAAAAGTGCGTTGATTTGTTGGAGCCTAGGTGGATAAGCGTAAAAAAATGTTTACAAAATTAATTGCGACTTCCAAGAAAGTTGAAAAATACTGCTTTGTAGTGAAAGACACATACAAACATATAATTCCGCTTGCGTTTTGCAGAACCTTTATTTATTAGCTTTTTGAAGTAACTGGACTTTAGTAAATAGAATAAAGTAAGAGACGCAAATTTTTTAAAAATAGAATATTATCCGGCTTGATATGTAACAACTTACATTGAATTTCTTAACTTAACTTTTACGATATTTTTAAAACAACCTCACTCAACGCTTCAACTCAAAAACTATTTTTTTTTTTGGAATATTACCTCTTGCACTGTAATTACGGGCTACTCAATTACGGGCAAATAGCATTGCAAATGTATGCCCCATCAAATATTTGCCATCGACTGTGAGCACACTTTTTAGATCAACACTGTTTCAAACAAAATTCACAGCTGTTTTGGAAGAAAATAAAAACAAGTCAAATAATCTTTGTGGTCTTCTTCCTTCAAATATATTAAAAAAATTTAAAACAATTAGAAACGATGCTATTGAAATGATTTTTTTAAGCTGAAAAAAAAAACTTATATAGTTAAAATTGAGTGAAACATTTTTTTTATATATGTATATTAGATATGGAAATTGACGATGACATTGTTGAGGAAGTTTTGGACGATTTAGGAGAACATCTGGCAATCCACTTTATAAGACTTCTTCTTTTTATTTTTTTCTTTGCTGACTCGAGTTCCATTTGTGCTTATTGTATTGTTTTAGTAATTACATATGTCTCTGAATGACAGCTGATTGATTGGCAAATCAGTGACGCCCATGTCCGACTGTATGCAATAGGATTTTAGAGTTGCAAATTTGCTGAAGTCGTGCAAATACAACTCTATACATTTTGTTGTTGCGTTGAAAATATTTGCCATCATATTTTACGAATTCCACGATGCCAGGCTATTTGCCCGTAATCGGGAATAGCCCTAATATGAAAAAAAATTTTTCAATTTTGCCATGGTACTTGAGATACACAGAAAAACAAGAAATATTCCGTGAAATATGGAAACCAAACAATCCCCAAAAAATTATTCTTCATCAAGACAATGCAAGCTTGACACGTTTTTGAGCGCTCAAAACATCGAATAATGGGTTATCCACCGTACAGTCCTAATTTGGCATCCAACGACTTATTTTTGTTCCCGCAAGGACAAACTGCGTAGACAACAATTGTCTACACCAGAAGAAGACGTTGATGCTTCGAAAAGTATGTTTTGGAGGGGTTTCAAACTGAATGGGGTAAGTGTTATGACAAGTGGTTCAAACGCATGCAAAAATGTATTAATAATAAAGGCGAATATTTCGAAAAACAGTAAAGAAAGAATTAGTGTTTATCTTAATTCCCGAAATATATGTAGTGACCTACGTACAATTTTTAGACTTGCAAATTTTTGAAAATCAGAAGATTTTCCGACTAGATATGGAACAACTTACATTGGATTTCCAGACCCAAATTTTACGATCTTTGGAAAATAACCTCACTCAATGCTCTAATTAAAAACCTTTTCATTTTTGTTGTGGAATATAAACTCTTGCACTGTATTTGTGAAATTTCATTTTGAATATTTTTATAATTCCTTGCCCATGCCATGATACAATGATAAGATAGGATAAGAATCACTGTCGATGCCGATCGGTGTGGTCAAGTTGGATTTTCTCGATGCCTGTTTTCTGTAGTTTTATTGTATGAGTTACAAATGCTTAGAAAGGACAGTAATTAAAAAGTCCGTTTGTCTACGAGAAAAACCTAAGTAGGTGTACTTCTGTGTTTGTCTGTATTTCATTAAAGTATTTCATTAGAAACTCAAAAGCAAAACAAATATTTTGTTTTGGATTTTTCTTTTTAGATCTGGCAGTTCTATTTGTCATAATTCTGACAGCACCGATCCGAGTTATCCCAGCTCCTTACTCTACCTTATTAACGTAGCATGGTCTGTCTATGTTTGCAGATGAAAATGCCAAAAATCCACCCCTCAAATTCCATGAGAAGCAAACTGGAAATGAAACATAATTCACACCGTTCCTCTTTTCCAAACATTCTACTCACTCGCTTTGCAAAATGAAACAATTTTCACCGAGGAACAGAGTGTGATAGAACACTTGAAGAATCCATTTTCAACACATGTGCTGCCCTGCATCGAGAGCATGCGCGAAAATCGCGGATGGAAAAAACATACCAAATGGTCGAACATTGCAGAAATAGTAAAAATTCGAGTACGAATATGAAGCGAAAGCAAAAGAGCAAGAGAGTGAACAAAATCAACCTTATTCCAAAATTTTGCAGCACATTTTTGCTGCTCAGCCGAGTAGTTTCTAGATATTATGAGAGAAGAGCAAGAGTTATCAATTCAAATATGCTTTATTTTTAAATTCAAACTTACTCCCCCCACAAGCACACACACACACACATACACTCAGTCTTACAACGGTACTAACACTTTTGCTTGAATTTTCTTAGATGTGTTTGTGTTGCCGTATCTGTGTGCGTGTTTACAATATTTCACCACATTTCCTTATTTCTGTGTACAAATTTATGCAAATGTTGAGCGCATGTTTGGAGTGAAAATATTTTTAGTAAAACAATCGCAACAACAACATCAACAACAACATCAAAAATAAAAACTACAAAATAAAGGAAAAACAACAAACATTAGACAAATCATGGAGTAGTAAAACAACTACTAGTGCATTTGAACAAACACAATCACACATAGTTGTAGTAGTGAACGATTTAGTAAAGTGTTGGTCGCAGTAATGATGGGGTTGGTAAAACGGTGATTACCGTGTCTACAGAGGGGAGGAGGATGTTTTTTCCTTCCTGATGGTTGTCGCGTGAGCAAAGGAATTTCTTCTCCAGCTTGTTTGTGCTGCTCTTAATGTTGTTGTTATTGTTGTTGTTGTGGTCATGCGTCGATAGTTTTTAACCTGCTCCGTTGCTGTTATGGAAATTATGTCTTTGTTGTACTTGAAAAATTATCGAAAGTTTTATCAAAAGAAAAATCCTTTTGAGCCATACTAACAGCTTTTTTATGTTTTTGGGAAAAACTACAAATTTGACGTTTATTAATTGATTGTTTAAGTTTATTTTCCCTTGACAACAATTTGTAGTAAAAACTGCAATGAGCTTTGCATGGTAATTAGTCTTATTTTAGCAATTTTATGCAATTAGTGCTACAATTTTTGCTTAACCCCTTGTCCACCACTGGGACACCATTGACCCTTTTACTTTCGAAACTTTCCTGGAAAAACTATGCACTCGATTTTTTTTACGAGGTATCATTCAAAAAGCTTTCGAAAGTACTTAATTTTCAAGGGTAGATTTATCCCTTTGCCTTCCAGACCACCCTAAATTTTACAACTTTGTATGGGAGGTAGGCGTGGTTTTCATCCAATTTTTTTCATTTCCGAACTTGATATTTATATTTTAGATAAAAGGTTAAATATCGTGATAACAGACAGACAGACAGAGAGACGGACATTAGGGCGTATAAAATTACAATAGAATTTCACATTCTAAGAGGTCCCAAAAGTTGCATGGGGTTGTATAACCCAAGATTACCCCAAAAAAATTTTAAAGAAAAAAAGGATGTGTTGCTGACCCGGAAGGATAAAGTTGTTTTTTGAGGAAAACAGTAAAAAATATCGACCTTAAAATGCTTTGAGTTTTAAGAAAACAACTACGTGTGTCTTAAAGCAAAAGAAGGTATGGGTTTAAACTAACAATATATTGTTAAACACGATGCCACTCACGATTCTTATCCACAGTGTCCTGTCAAGAATATATGTATACACTTTTCTATACCTACCACCCCTCCTTATGGGCGTTACAAACGGAGTGACAAAATTAATATACCCCGGTTTTTAAACGTAAAAAAATAAAAAAAATTAATTTGTTTGCATTTTTTATCAATACATTGAAACTTAAATCTTTTTTTATGATAAATTTTGAAGCAATGTCGATCGTTGGCTTAGCAAAATGTTTTTTTGCCAAAGGCACAAATAACATTGTTTCGATGCTCTTTGTGTTGTTTGGAGCTGAAAATACATCCTTAAGTCCCGTCTAATTTTTAGCAAAGATAACACTACGTTACACACTTTCTGTCCTATGAACCAAATATATCTTTTCGGAGAGGGAGGAAAAAATAAAACTAACATGTATCGTAGTTTTTCATGTATACGTCAGAATTTTTTTTTTATGTTTAAGTTCTGTGGTGCCACACAATGGGATGGCTCCATATATTTGATGCAAAAAAAAAAATAGAAGGAGTTGTTGGAATTTGATGAAATTTCATTTCTAACAAATATATGGAGCCATCCCGTTTTGGCACCACAGACATTAAAACAAAAAAAAAAAATTCTGACGAGTACGTGAAAAACGACGATACACTTGTATTTTTATTTTTTCCCCTCTTTTCGAAAAGGTTTATTTGGTTCTTAGGACAGAAAGAAGCTAATTTTTGTAACGCAGTGTAATGATCGAACAGAGAAGTGACCTCCGCAAGTCTGGATCGCTAAGGTCCCTGTCTTTCAACTTCGAGATTTTGTTGTAAGCAATGTACAGTGTCATCAAGTGTACACGCTCAAATCAAAGCGATCGCAGAAAAGACGCAAGTATAATTTGGTCTTTGATCGTCTTCGTAGTAAGAGTGAAATCAAATAACGAAATCGAAAACAGTTTAATTTTCTTTCCAATGGTGGTTCTTTGATCTCTCTACGACTATTGGTTCAAAGGGCATTTCCAAAATAGATCAAAATTTCTTTTAGAAATCCCAAAACATCTAATATCTGACCCTCTTTATTTATTACGGCAGCATCATTCAATACGAATTTTTTGCTTTGAATGCTTTGATTCTAAATATATTATTGAATATTCTTGAAACTTCTAGAAAACTATATTAAATTTTTTATTTTTTGGATTAAACTTTATAGCTTAACCCTTTTAATAAACTAGCCTATATTAACTACCGTCATGTTCATGGTTTGAGGCATAACTTTATAGAAGACGCGTAGACCTTTTTAAAAGGACTTTAAACATGAGTCCTTAAATAGATAATCCGCTTAACTAAATGTCTCTTTTGGCGAACGCTTTGACATATCTAACTGGAAAGCAATATTCAGATAAGATGGCCGCCTTTTAAGCCAGTTGAATTTTGGCAGTTTTATTCGAAAATTTGACATTTTCTAGCATAAACGTACTCAGAACGTTTTAGTATATGTGCGCTTATTGTGTTGATTATTGTAGTTTTAAAGTTGTATTTCAGCAAAAAAATGGAGTTAACACGTGAACATTTTTGAGTGAAAACCCGACAAAAGTAGTCCACGGATGGAGCATATCCAAACAAATGGTTGCTAGTTTTTTCCGAAAAACCAATCATCATGACACAGCTATACCACTTGAGCAAAGGAGAAATTTTATTGCTGAATGGTTGATAACCATTTGTTTCCCGGAAGTCTTCGGAAAATTGAGTTAAACCAACCATCGAAGGAAGATCGTCTTCCATCACGACCATGCAAGTTCCCACACATCAGCTCAAACGAAAGATTTTTTGAGCACTCAAAAAGTGGAATTGATTGATCATCCGACTTGGCGCCCAATGACTTCTTCTTGTTACCTCACATTAAGAAAAAATTTTTGGCGAACGTTTTTCTAGGCTCGAACAGACCGTTGAGAAAATTGGTTCAAACGAATATAGAAGTATATTGATCATCTTGGAGAATACTTTTAAAAACAATTAAAGCGTTTTCACTGATTAACCAACGTTTCTTCATTGTTAGGCGCAAGAGAATGATAAGTACGAAGGTTGCCTTTAAACCTTCGTATTTATCATTTAAAATACAACAAAACAACGAGCTTCCTTCTCTGAATTGAGCTTGAATATTACTCAAATTATGACGTTACGCATTAAGAATTAGTCCGTTACAGGAAATTAAAACATTTTAATTCTAATTAAAGATATTTCCACATATTTTGTTATTCGTCAGAAAATATAAATAACTTTACCCTGTTGATTGCTGGTGGTTGGAAAGGCATTGAAAACAAAAACAAAGAGTTACTTAATTGACTGTCAAAATGCCCGCACGTAAAATCTTGAAACTATTTTACATTTTAAATTTAGGTTAAGATAAGAGCACACTTCAAGCCCACTACTAGGCCTTCGACATATAAACACTGTTACATACACAACACTACACTACACTTTACTACACTACCCTAGATACAATCACTCGAATGTGAGTGGATTTGGCTGAGTACGCATATCCTGTGAGGTTAAATGTTCGAGTAAACTATGGTCATCTGGTGGGGAGTGAGTAGAAAGGGTTAAGACGAGAGAGAGGGAGAGAAAGAGATTGAGTGCAACAGTTTACATGAAGCAAGAAAGAGTACAGCAAACAACCCAGTCTTTACAGTATTTTTTGGTGAAGAGTTAATGAAAGCATCCAGCGTGCACCGAAAAATGTTTGAACTAAATTCAGGACAAGTCTCTTGAGCCAGCAAACTCGAAGCAAACAAAGAAAGGTGATTGAGATTAAAATAAAGCAATAGAAAGAGAAGAGACCTAGGCCGGAAAGACTGCGTTGATATTAACGCACAATTGAAGAGTGTTAAAGGATGCTCATGCATTTTGTTACACACCAAGTGCCTTAGAATTATTACGGTGTTTAAGCAAAAGAATACTGTATGCATCGAACCTTATTGAAACAAATTATAACAACCAATAGAACTCTCGGAGCGAAATTTGTTAAAATAGAAATATCTGTAAAAAAATTACAACCAACAAGACTACAAATAAATAAAATATTGCAAAGTTATAAATAATTTATTTTTAGTTTATAGTGGCAAATCTATAAGCATAAAAGCCAAAAAGCTAAATTTTACTGGTTGATAGAAATATTAATTTCACTTTACAAACAGCAGTTAACATAAATTCACCAAAAACTCTGACTGCAGTAACTGGTAACGATGTAGTTTACATTTTTTATAAAGGGACTTTCTGTGAAATTTTCTAGAATTTCCCAAGAAGCCTGCTTCCTTCTGGGAAAAACAGATCTATTCTGATGCCGCACTTATTCATATATAATGGGCTAGCCAAAGGCTCACACATGTGCTCACAGGCACACACATGCATACACACACTCAAATATATTTTAAAATTTAAGTTGAATATAGTAGAAACATGTGTGGTTGTTTCCTTTTTACTAAGTATCCTTGCAATGAGTATCGCTTAGCATATCTCGCTATTTTGTGCTTAAGTTAAAACATGGTAACCGAAGATGTTGAAACCAGATGTTTCGATTCAATGAAGTTATAAACTGTCTGTCTATTTTAAGCTGTTACTACTTTGTTCAAATTTTTAAAATCTCATATGAAATTCTTCTTAAAATTCACAGACTAAATAGTAAAAAAGATTGCGGAAAAAAATCTATTTCGAAGACAGGCCCGTATCCAGGATTTGCCTTGAAGGATGAGTTATGACTGAACAAATTTATATTTAGGTACTTGCAACAAATATATAACAAGGGCTTAGAATATTTTCAGTGCCAAATGATACCTTTCAAATTTGTTTCTTAGATTTCTTCTTAGATTTTTTTTGTGTGTGAGCTGTTTTTAAAAAATGTAATTTATAACCTCCATGGAGTCCTTTTCTTTATCTCCAATTTTGAAATCAAGCATTTTTTTTTTGTGTTTTTTTTGTTTTAACTGTGAAATGGTTTAATTCAGAATTTTTCTCTAATTTTTATACCCCCACGTTTAAAAAACGTAAAACGTTATCATCACGAAATTCGATATTTAAGCTTGCATCTAAAAAATTGAAGTAAAATCTCTTTACATTCATCAAAAATGCAATTGCGCTTTGATTTTTAACATTCACTCTGAGCATGAAATTCAGAGAAATCGGGTGAAAATTACTTCTCATACAAAACTTTGATTCGGCCTTGGGGGCATTTTAACTTCGGCCCAGTCGAAGATCTTTTCTTACTAGTTTATTATTTTTGGAGCGAAGCTTTTTACGCCTCGTTCTGCGATTTGCTAGAGTGAAATCAGAAAAAAGGACACTTTTTTCCGACACCTTCTTCTTTAGAATTGATATTGTTTTGTGCTTGCATCAATTGAACCAGAAAATGTTAAATTAAAAATAATTTCTTGCCCGCTGCAGGAATTGAACCCACAACTCACAGTTCTATCGTTTGTTGGTACTTTCCTCTAAACATTACGCTAAAATCCTTTCTTTCACAATTTTGTTGATTCAGTGATAAACATTAGCTAAGGCTATGTTTCAGCAGATCACTGTAATCTATTACTTTAAGAAAGGATTGTGTGTTGGCTATTCTAGGACTGTGTATTGGCTAGCCGAAACGAACTAGAGCAAAGATAACTAAATTTACCGAGCTATGGTTTGAATCTTCGGTTTGTCCATGCGAACTAAAAGACCTAACGAACTAAAAGAACGAACGAACTAAAAGAAATATTCACTAAGGATTGTGTATTAGATGTTGTTTCTACTTCCTACTAAAGGTCGTTATAAATATCGTTAAAAATAAACAACCTGTAAGTTGATTAAATTGTACCAAAATTAATGATTTTTGTATATTTATTCCCTACAACTGAACAGGGGGCTTTAAGGGAGGGCCAAAGAGGGCCGAAGAGGGTTAATATATATGATATATATGCTTTGTTATTTTAAAATTTTGAATTTAAAAATTATTTTAATCGAAAAAACGCTATTAAATTATCAAATCTATGAATTTGCGAAAATGCTTCGCTTCTCTCGTGTGCCCAGTGACGCACCTGTGTTTTTTATTTTTTTAAGTGAAATTTCTTTAGCCGCGATTGAGAGTAAAACCGATAAATCAATTCGCCGATGAAACACTTCACCGTGAAACGCTTTAGCGTGTTTTTGACATAAGCTGCGTTCGATTCGCCAGCCTATACTCAATTCATGTCGCTTATTTCAAAATTTGTATGGGAAAACAACAACAAAGTCTACAGCTAGTTGAGTATAGAGTAGGTCAATTATCAGTTGAGTTGAGTAAAGTTGCGTTGCCAGTTTCTTATTTTTTAGTTGGTTTGTGTACGGAATAAGATAAAAGTAATAGATTCTGTCAAAATGTAATGTGAGTACAAAAACAAAATTAATTTATTGGCAGATTTTATGTGATCTGTAAAAACAAAAGTGTTGCCAACTATGCAGTAAGTAACAGCTAAGTGAGTAGCCGTTTTTTTCGTAGTTGAGTTGAGCACTGGCGAATCGAACGCAGCTATAGTCTTACGCAGAATTAAATAAGTATAATATGTAAAGTATAGACACAGGAGCTTTTCAACTGCATGGTTCATGCATTGAGTAATTATAATATTGCCAAAAAATTCCCCCCACGTGGAGCATGTCTATGATATTCATATTGAAAACATCAACCTCAAACAAAAAGACAAACACTGACTGCTGCTCAGTAACAGAGTTGTAATGTACAACATTTTAAAGTATATTTCAAATTTTTGAGAGTAACAGAGTAGATTTCTGTATTGCATTTATTTTCCTTATCTCTTTATGTTTTTGATACAAAATTCTACATAACACACAGTTTATTATACATAAAAACCACTTTCATTCTTATATCATCAGAATCCTCTTATTACGTAGTTTATTTAATATTAATTTCAAATTTTTTCACCCGTGCCCATTGGAGATAGTTGACCCCAAAGTTGGGGCAAATTTGAGATTTCTTATTTTTCAAAGCGATGTAACCCAAAAAGTTTATGATCTAGTCACTTTAAATAATTTATATTTTAAGTTCTTACTTACCTAAATTTACTTACCTTGCTTACTTACCTTACGTACCTAAAACCAAAAAATAGGTCTTCCTTTAGCTTCTTTCTATTAAAAATTTTTTTTTTTCAAAAATTACCATTTTTTTTGGAAAATTTAACTTTTTTTTTTAAAAAATCCCAATTAATTTTTCTGATATGTAAGATAATAGCCTAAGGTATAAATAATATAATTTTTTTTTTTTCATTAATTGCAGTATTTTTAATAGGAGCTGAGATATGATCATTACCGCAAACTCTATAAGATACGAAAATCGCTCGTAGTTGCATGACAAATATGGCCGCCATTTTGCAAATACAACAAAAAATTTTTTTTGAAAGCAGTTCTAAGATGCCGAAACATTACGTTATTTGTGGTAAAAAAATAAAAATTTTTTTAAAATAGTCGAGCGACCGAATTTACTATTTTGTGATCAATCTCGGTGGACTGACCCAGAAGAGAGTGGCAATAAGACAGTCGAACATTTCCCCTCTTTGTAAAAAGCTGCAGCTTTATGCTACACAAATTTCATCTGATAATAATTTAGAAGTTTTCATTTGTTGCCAAAAATATCAGTCTTTTTGTGACATAACCCAGCAGCTATTTTGGAGTCAATTGAAAAAGTGAACTAGTTAATTTCTAGCGCAGTTCGAAGTAGCTCTGAAAAAGGTACAAAAGGCGCTCAGTGAAGAATAGTTAATTTTGCTTTTGTTTTCAAAAGTATTGCTGAAAAAAATAAACGCGTTCTGGCTATTTTTAAAAATTATAGCCAGATTTTCTATTTCTATAAAATAGAAAGATCGTACAAATCAGGTCTTTAGGTAAACTAAACTTTTACTCTTTTAAAATGTTCACTAGTTGAAAAAGAACCACTTTCCGGCTACTGCGAAGGCAACCAGTTTAATAATGTTCCTAATGCAACCAGTTCAAATATGGGGAAAAAGGAGTGTTTATGGGGACAATTGCCTTTTCCTATGACATCAACCCACAAACAACCTCAGTTCGTTCAATGTCAAAGGGTATTGTAGTGGAACTAGTACTGGTCCTTTTTGGAACTAGTTCAGAACTATTTCAAATTTGGTCCACTTTTCTGATGCGAAATTTTTATTTCAATTCATTGGTTTCAGTTTTTTTGAAAAATAAAACAAATGGAAAATACAAACAAAAATTGGTTTGACTCCGAAAAATATTTAAACTTATGGTTCCGGACACGGGCACATACGAGTAAATCAGAATACAGCCTGCATTCCATTCTACCTCTCGACATATTGTCTCGAATCGACAGTAAATAAATTACAAGTATTCTTGACGTTTAATCAATGCTAAACCACGTTGCAGCAATTTATAAAAGTTTTATAATTCCTAGATCTGACTGTCGTATAAAGGCATATATTATGTTATATCTTAATTTTCTATGCTTTTTGACAGCCATAGTGGTTTTAATACCGAAAACCCCTTATCAGGGCCAGATAATAAGGTTGTTTTGTGTATATCTAAGAAGAATAACTTTTAACCTTACCGTCTGGTTTTATTTTCTTGCTCACCTAGGTACATCAAACATACAGGCATGAGTTATGAAAAATTCCTCTAGACTGTATTTTCCTAAAATATTCATTACGTTTAAAGAGCCCGTTTATTTATTTCCCTTTTTTTTTTATTTTCCCTCCGCATCAACTGAGGTATATTTATGTGGTCCACCTCTGCCTAGGGGTTCGGAGTGCCGCTGCAGTCCAAACAACTATGAATCCATGGATGCCATTTATTTATAGCCGCCATTATGTTAAATGTTATTCTTGGCTTATTTCGTCCTCTTTTTGCGTCGTTTTTCAGTTTTTATTGGTGCGTCTCTTTTTTTCTTGTTGCTGAAGTGATTTTTGGCAGCATACTTTGGGGCGCTTTTGTCGGCTGTCATGGTAACGACAACGTGGTTGGAGTTCAGTACAAAGTCCTGCCTTGGGCGTTAGGTGTGAGGCCTTTTACATAGTAGCATACGCAGCATTTTTGCTTATTTTGTGTTTTTCATTCGAATTTTTCGTGGCAGACAATTTTTGTTGTTGCAGTTAGCATTTTAATGTTTTTACTTGTGTATGTGTGAGTATAAAAGACCCGGTGCTTTATTTTATAGCGTACAGTGAAAAAAATCCTTGTTGCAGGCATTCGCTTATTGTTGCTTTCGTTGCGGTTAAGAATTCGGATGCAGAATGGGTGCCATAACAACAGAAAAACGCTCCAAGGAAATGCTTGTAACATATTTACAAAGAAGAGATTCGGAAAAAAACTTGCATGTATGGGATACTTTCGGCTTTACGCTACTATTTTCATTCATTTTTACACTTATTTTTACTAGTTTCATTAAAAATTAAGTTTAATAATTCAACGTTCTCCTAACAGCCAATAGACACTTATGAAATATTATCCATAAAAGCTGATGCTTAGGCAAAAGCAAAATAATAGATACAAAGATGCTTTCACATCTTTTTGGCAGTGATAAAATGACGCAGAAAAGCTTAAAAACCGAGACTATCGCTTTGCATTTCACATAAAAAAATTCTTACACAGACACGAAGGCACGCAGAATAAATTATGGCTGTAAAAATGAAGATAGGGGATGTAAATAAACATAAACAGCAAACACCTTCGGTCCATTAAGTTGACATAAATGTTATTTATTTTCATTTTGGAAATTTTCAGTTCATTAAAATAAAAAAAAAAATAATAAAAAAATATTCAAAATTTCGTTTCTGAATTCAAAGTAAACCAGTTGTTTAAAGAGAATAAAAATAATTTTGAACAAAATTACAAATGAATTCCAAATTCGTAACATCAACAAATTTTTCAAATTATTAAAATTTTCATTAACTTTATTTTAATTTTTCCAAAGAACATCACTTTGCTTAAAAATAATTTATTTTCATAGGAAATAACCCATAAATTTTACTTGAATTTTTTGTATAGAGACTTGAGATAAAAACCAAAATTATGTTAATAACTTAGTCGTAAGGTTTTAATTTCAATTGGACTCCATTCCGAAGTTGGATGGACAATACTAACCAACGAAATTCTAGCAGAAAAATTAAATTTAATATATGTCAAAATGACATTCTGAGTTGGACTTGAACGTGTTATAGATAAGTTTCTTGATAGATAATACGGAAAATGTGTTTTCCGAATTATAATAATTAATTTCCGAAAATAAAACAGAAATTTCTAGGAATATTTTATAACAAATAATAGGGCGTATCGAATTATAATTTTTTTTAATTTCACATTCTAAGAGGTCTCAAAAGTTGCATGGGGTTGTAAGATAACCCAAAAAAAATTTTAAAGAAAACAAGGATGTCTTCCCGACCCGCAAGGACAAAGTTGTTTTTTGAGGAAAACAGTAAAAAATAACGACCTTAAAATGATTTGACTTTTATAAAAACAACTACGTATGACTTAAAGCAAAAGTAGGTATTAGCTTAAACTAACAATATATTGGTAAACACGATGCCACTCACGATTCTTATCCAAAGTGTCCTGTGTGAAGGATATTCGAAGCAAAAGTTCTAATCGAGATAGCACAGAACTTTTGATTGTTACCCAATAGTCTAAATTTTGGTGGTATTGATTATACTGTTAACGTATTCCTTAAAGTTGCCGAATTAATAATTAGTATAATTTTTGCATATGCATTTTCCTATTTTTGAGGAATGTATACTTGAATGCAATTTTCTAAATTTCTCAAAAAAATTAATGTAAGATTTTATATCTCGGGTACCAGAAATGGTACCGAAGAAACTTTACTCAATTTGGATTCTTCAAATATTTTTGAACAACACCCTGTCTAAAAGTTTTAATTTAAAATACCAGCTTAAGGCCACAATTTTATTTTCTATTTTGATACTTGAAAAAAAAATACTTCCTAACATGAAATTTAATAATTTCTTAAAAAAATATCAAAGTAGAAAATAAATAATTAGCCCCCCCACTTTGAGTATTTTTTAATGGGAAAAATTGAAAAAAGTTCAAAAAGACTTTTCGGCCGTGGCCGCGCGTTAAGAACTGCATGGACCATTCGGAACTGCAAAGTCCTTTCAAGGGTTGAAATGGCCACTTTATTTTTTATATATATTTTATAGCATACACGATGTGTCAAATAATATCCCTGACAGACTCTAGACAACTTAATCAAAACAAGATCTCTGTGTTTTTATTCAAAAAAGTCTCTCCCGATTCAATACACTACAGCGAGTAGTGGTTAAAATATTTTTTCTAGCTGATTTTATGGGATTCACATTACAGCGGTCATTAGCTTCGAAAATTAGAACTGAAAAATAGACTTTTCAACAATCTAGGAAAATTCTTTTGTTTTAAGACAAATTTAAGAAACAAACTTTTCAACGCTATTAGCACACTGCTTGAAAAACATGTTCGGAAAATCACCACGTTCAAACTTAAAACTAGATTTCAATAGTGAAATTTTCTCAGATATATCTTGCGCTATACTTAAAGTACCAAAGATTTAAAATGTTGGCCCTTGAAGTTTAAAAGATTTAATTTGAAGAAAAACTGTTTTTTTTTCTATACAGTTTGAAAAAAATTTAGGAAACAAATGAGAAGACTCTTATGTATTGTTAGACTTCAGTCCATCAAATTCCATGTATGTTTTATAACCTTGTTATTGTTCAAAATTAATCCGTGTTGTTAGATTATTTGACAATATCTTTTCCAGCAGTGTAATATTATTTGTGATTTGTAAGGACAACCTCTGTGTGGAGGTTTAGATACCAAAAATAAATAAGTATTGATATAAAGTGTAAAATATCTTTATCTGAACTTTCAACGCCAAATCTAGCTCTTACAAAATTGGTTTCTTATAATTAAGAATACTGAACGCTTCTTTTAAGACCCTTGAAAGCTTCTTTTTTATAATTTTCAATATTTTTTTTTATAATGAAATGCAGTTTTCTATACTTTTTTGGGCTTATGGGGAAAATTTTTACCACGAATATCGAAAACGAATTCACCCATATTAAGAAATAGTAAAAAATTGAGTGTGTTAGTATATTATAAACTTTGAAAAAGAAAAAAAAAACAAATCAAGCTAACCAACACCTTTTTAAGTCGAAAGGTTTCAAATTTCGCGGCCTGTGTTGGTCCGATAGGCACGATTTTTATTGTTTTTGTGGCTACAAGTATGTCTACAAAGTATCTATATATTTTCAGCAATACATATTCGTTGATTACTTTTTTGTCAGCTGTTAAAATAAGAGATGTTTTAGTACTGTTGGTGATTTTTCATATTTTATATCTAATGAAAAAAAAACTGGGATGACTACGCCTTAATTTCGACATCATTACCATGAACGTATGTTTCATCACCTGTAGTGATATGCTTTTAATAGTTTTACATCGTTGTTGTCTTCATTCAGTGACTGCTGAGCAATTTCTATTCGCCAATATTTTTGGAAATTAAACACTTGGAATAAATTTACTTGTAACCTATTTCATAACCAAAGCATCCGAAAAAAGTTCATGGCATGACCCAATTGATAGGCCAACATCATCAGCAACCTATCTAATATCTAATTCTGATTCGAAAATCCTTCATGAAACAAAATTAAAATTTTTCCCTGTTTTAGGGCTTTATTAATAAGAGCAAACATTCCCATTAATTATGGAACACAACGTCGTTCAAGTGGCTGCCTTGGCTGGCTTCGCAGTAGCGCACTCTGTCGCTCCAATTTTCCAAGATCTTGTTGATGGTTTCGGGCTGTAGCTCACGGATTGTTTGGATGATATTGGCCTTAAGTTCTTGAATCGTCGTATGGACGGCGTCTGGTTCATGCAGGATGGCGCACCATGCCTCACAACCCATGCCACAATCGATATTTTGCGCACCAAACTCCTAAATCGTGTTATCAGCCGTCTTGGCGATGTCAATTGGCTGCCTTGGAGCTCCGATTTGACCCGTTTGGACTTTTTTTTTGGTGGGGAACCGGGAAGGACCAATGTTATGCCAACAATCGGAAAACGATTCAAGCACTTAAGGCCAATATCATCCATGCAATCCGTGAGCTACAGCCCGACACCATCAACAAGGTCTTGGAAAATTGGAGCGACAGAATGCGCTACTGCGAAGCCAGCCAAGGCAGCCACTTGAACGACGTTGTGTTCCATAATTAATGGGATTGTTTGCTCTTACTAATAAAGCCCTAAAACAGGGAAAAATTTTAATTATGTTCATTTTATTGCATTTTTAAAAAGAAAACTTGTATTTGTCCCACCCTGTATTACTACTGAGTACAATTAAAGAGATTTTTTGTTAGCAAATATTTTAATTTAAATCGTTTTTATTTGCTTTTTATATTTCGATTGGAATAATTGTCAGGATAACAGTGACACAATGATTGATAGATGACGTTTCTGCAGCAGAGTCCAATCAATTTCATTTCTGATTTTAGTTTGTTGACAAAACTTAAATGAAAAACGTGCTTTTTTTATTGCCAGATATTGTGCCGTTTTTGGTCATGTAACTAATGATCTGGTCAGCATATGCACAGGTACTGTTTGAGAGAAACTAATAGATTATAATCATCGGATAATAAAAGGTACTTACTAGCTGTGGCTTAAACGGTCCCTCCAACTCAGGGTAACAAAGGTACAAGATTAAGTTTGTTATGAATATGTTAAATGGTGTTGAAACGAACATTTCTCATACGTGCTTCAAACACAGTTTTTTAGCTCATCTAACTAAAAAGAAGCTTGTTTGTACAATAAGTTTTCATTTTTCCCAAAAATTTAAGAAGAAATAATGCTAATGTAATAAAAGATAACATCGATGTTAAAAAAGGAGGACAAAAATTAACAATATTTACACTTTTTCCCATTCGTAAACATTGTCGTTGTTACTACACGTCAATTGAGAAGACTTTTTGCTAACAAAGCGAGAAAAACACACGATATGGAAAGAAACGAACGAAAATTCTTTAGATAAATGAAGAAAATTAAAAAAAAAACAAAACATATATTGAAACGAAAATTAATCTAAAGGTTCAAGGAACTCTCTTACGATGGCAACCAATGAAGATTAAACCAACATATAGCAACAAATTCAAAAGCAACCTTGCCAGATTAAAAAAATTTATTTCAGATTCACCGGAAAGATTTATGGCAAAAGTTTTCCCAAAGGTTGCCTAAAATCAACAACATGACATACATACTGAGCGCAGTTTTACATAACAAATAAAAAACTTTTCAGATATAAAGCATTTTATTCGATACCTAAACGAATAATACATAAAACGGAACCGTTGTACGAGTATTGGTGATTGTCTTGTTTAAAGTTTTCTGAATTTAAGGGAATTATATAAATTATTTCGGTCGGAAACGTTTACCTTGGGGATCTTACAATTTAAATTTATAATGAAAATTTGATACGGCTGTATATAATGTAAGCAATTAAGAACAAATGGCATGTCTTTGGATTTCTTATTTAAATGTAATCGATTTTCCAATCATAATGACACTGCCGGCCTTATTTATGGTACCCTCGTTGAATAAGCGCCATTCTTGATATTTCCATTGAGTACGATGAAGTCGTTAATTATAAAAAAAAAATTAACAAAAATTTCCAATTTCTTGAGAACGGACGCATGACATTTGTTAAAATTGAAGGTTATAATTGGTGAGAAGAAATAATAGTAGCCATCAGTGTGTGTTATAGCCTTAATTAACTTTCGTTCTTTGTTACTTACAAAATCTTTGTTAGTTTTTGCAGAGAAGAATAAATAGCGACAACGAATTGGCCATTTCAGCCCTTGAAAGAACTTTGACTGAGGTTCTTATGATCAAATTATGTTGTGCGTATTATTAAATGTACTGGACCTTTATTCCGACTCCAAACAGCTAACATGCACATGTTTTCAAGAAGCTTTACATGGCATTATTTACTCTCTGAGGTTTGCCATTGTCAGTAAAGAGGTGAAGTGACCTGCGATCAGAAAAAGTAATTTCAGTTGAAAAAATTTTCAACTGGGTCAACTGGGGTTCGAACATGGTCTCAAATTGACATCAAATGGTCCACCCACTTTTAAACGCACTCGTCTATGGCCGCCACGAAAAAAAAATCAATAAAAGCTTGAGGTCTTGCGACACACAATTAAATGTGTGAATAAAAATTAATTTTGTTTTTTTTTTCTTTAATAATATCCTCAAAATGGTGGCTTTAGCGCAGTTTATTAAGAGCATATTTTTTTAAAGATCATACTACGGATCTCATCTGGAAAAATATGAAACTTTTTATAAAAACAAGTGGTACCGTGGCAAATATTGACAAAGTGTTTGTCTTTTTTTTTTCAAAATCATAAAAAACTCGGTCTTTGTATTTATTCCCGAAATATATGTAGCAATCTACGTAGTAAATAAGTCAAAAAACAAATCAAAATATTAAAATCAAGGTATCAAAAAAATAAAAACACTCATTCATATTTTTTTTTCCTAAATGAGTAATGATATATTTTTCCATATGATTTATTTTCGGACGAAAAAATCCAGTTTTTATGGATTAGATGGTTAGATGTTTTGGTGTAAATTGGTGTGGTTTAATAAAATAACTCATCAATTCTCATCTGAACCTTCTTCGCCTAACTTAAACATGACATTTGAAGTGCGATCAACCGAGATTGAAAGTATTAGCAAAATACTAATTATATTGCACCTACAAAGATGGCTGCATCAACTGATTTCAGATTCCATCTTACGTTTAGCCTCAAATAGTGTTTTTCCACCTTCTTTCATTAAGTCTATAACGCAAAAAGGATCGAATAGTGCATTAACACCCTATTCATAAGGAGCTTGTGGTAAATTCCTGTAAAATTCTTTAAAATTCCTTCTTTTATAAAATACTAAACTTTTGAGTTTGATAATGATATACAGTGGCGAGCACAAGTGAGTGCATGTTCACGACACTGACTTTCGTCATCCACAAAAACAAAACCATACAAGCAAATCAAACAAAATTTTTAATTTTATTTTTATTATTTTATTCGTAACAAATAGAAGTAAAGCAACAATAATAAATGAGATGAATTCAAAGAATTTGAAAGAAAAAACGAAAATAACCCGTATAAACTCAATTTTGCACGTTTCAAGAAAATTAATAACTAATCCAATTTCAATATTTGGTCCATAGACACTTATTAGAAATAACTTGATTTACGCGATTTGGCATGCTCTCTACCAAATTTTCGATAACATCTTTTGGAATTCGATTCCATTCCGCATTTACACGATCCCAAAGTTTACCCATGTTTGTTGGGGCTGCTTCGTACTGCCCGAGCCGTCTTTTCACGATTGACCAAAGATATTCAATCGGATTGAGGTCGGGACTTTGTGCTGGCCATTCCATTAATTGAAAATGTTGTTTCCCAATCCATTCCTTTACAATTTTTGCTGTGTGCTTCGGGTCACCATCTTGTTGAAAAACAATTTCTTTTTCGGGATAAGCACATTCATCCATAAAATTGGGAAGATGGGTTTGCAGAATCTGTAGATAGTCCTCTTTTCGCAGGATACCATCTACTAAATGCAGAGGGCCAACATGCCACCATGTAAAGCATCCCCAAACCATTATGCTCCCGCCGCCATGTTTAACAGTTTGCTTCAAATGGTGTCTTTGAATACGTTCCCCGGGTCTTCGCCAGCAGTATTGCTTTCCATCTGACTGAAAACGGTTAAATTTGGACTCATCAGACCAGATAACACGTTTCCAATCATCAATGGTCCAGTTTTTGTGGTCCCTTGCAAATTTCAAGCGCGCTTTAACATTCTTATCGGACAATGCAGGTTTGCTTTTTTTAACAGTTGAAGTAAATCCGATGTCATGGAGCGCTCTTCTAGCAGTCCATTCGCTTACATTTTTGTTAATCGCCAGAGAAGCACCCTTTGGTGTTAGCAGCTTGTTTTTTCTCATTTCAGACATCATTAGCCGAGCATCTGAGTCCGTTAATAATTTTTTGCGACCTTTGACTTGCGATTTGGATGTCACATTTCGTCTCTTTTGAGCTGCGATCACCGCCGATTGACTACTACTAAGCCTCTCGGAAATGGTACATGAAGAACAGCCCTTCTCGGTCAGGCACACAACACTATTTTCAATTTCTGATGATATTTTTCTCATTTTTATGCAAAAAATCTACAATTTATTTTAAATATGACAGTAATTGACAAAATCTGCTTTGATTCGCAAGAAACACGTTTTAAACTGCTCTACGAACAAGAAAAATAAAATAAGAACAAACATAACGGAAAATCTCCATGGTTTCTGCTGATGAGAGAAGTGGGAGATCGAAAAAGGTGTAAATCATAAAACGTGCAAAATTGAGTTTATACGGGTTATTTTCATTTCTTCTTTCAAACTCTTTGAATTCATCACATTTATTATTGTTGCTTTACTTCTATTTGTTACGAATAATATAATAAAAATAAAATTAAATATTTTGTTTGATTTGCTTGTATGGTTTTGTTTTTATGGATGACGAAAGTCAGTGTCGTGAACATGCACTCACTTGTGCTCGCCACTGTAGCTGTTAGTAACCATTGTACTGATTTTTTCAAGACGATTTACTCATCTACATGATATGATAGTTTAAGCAATCCCTTAAGTATGCAACCTGGAAACATTTGTTTCCCAATAATTTAAGCCAACGGAGTCATATCCTACTTAAAATATCTTGAAACATCATATAAAAGCGATTCCGACATCATGCCTTCTTGTAAATTAAAATATTGCTGTGAGGAACTAACAACTCCAATATCTTTACTTTTTACTAATTCATTACAATTGTTCTATTTTCGAATTGCCTGGAAATATTATTTTACGAGGATTGCCTTTATATATTGCTCCTAACAATGACAAACAGTGGTTAATCAGTGGAAATGCTTTTATTATTTTTCAAAGTATTCTCCAAGATGATCAATGCACTTTTTCATTCGTTTGCACCAATTTTCGAAACAGTTTTGCCACTCTGAAGTCGGTTACTTTGCAAGGAGATTTATTAAATCCTCAGCATTGTTGCTTAATGTGAGAAAACAAGAAGAAGTCATTGGGTGCAAAGTCGGGACTGTAAGGCGGATGACCCAGCAATTCCACGTGTTGAGTGTTCAAAAATTATTTTGTTTGAGCTGATGTGTGGTAGCTCTCATTGTCAATTCTCCCAAACTTCACAGGAATACTCTCAATACTTTGCTACGTTTCCCGGAATTTAAAAGAAAAGCACACATACGGTTCGGCGTAGCAGAGAAATACTGCATAGCAGAGCGGTCAATCGCTGAATGAACTTCATGACGCAAGCACCTTGTCTTTCAGCAGCGCGATACACAAAAAAAATGTTTGATAATTCTTGGGAATTTCTTTACTTTTTTTTTCGAAAATGCTTTTGGAAAAGCGCAATGCTATATTGGTCGACATACTATTGGTATTAACATACCTCGTATTGGCAAATTTAACATAAGGTGGCATTATTTTTCTTGTCGTATGCATTATTGATACATATATATCGTATGCAAAAATTGAAACATGAGGAAAGAAAAAATGCATTGATAATTTAAAACTAAAAACTCCCCAACAATTTTTAGAACCAAATTTTTTTTTTTTTGTAAATTTTTGTAAATTCTTTTTCTATTTTAAAAAAAGACATCGAAACAAATTGACAGACAATAATTTAAAAAACCACAAATTATATAAAGAAGACATAAATATAAACGAAATAATAAATCAATATCCTAAATAACCAGATAGCTTATATCAGAAGGTATCCACATGAAGGAGAACTTTACACCAAATATTGAAATTTACTATGTTAACAATGGATTTTAGGTTTTATTTTAATTAATATTTATTTTAGGATTAGGCCTAATGAGAATACCTCGTTAAAAAAACGCGTTAGACTACCTCAAAAGCATGATACAATTACAAGGTAGGCTCATATTTGAGAGCAGGGTCCGCTAGTTGTCAAAATCAGCTGGTAATTTTTAGTTTTTCTAATTGTTGTTGTTGCCTTCGTCATTTGACGTTTGTAGCTCCTACAGCTTTGTTGTTGGAAAATTTCTCATTTGAGCAGCCATCTTGAAATGAGCTTACCTTGTATTTGTATCATGCTAAAGGGTAACGTGGAAACGACTCAAACCATACTGCAGGATGCGATTTTTAAAACCAGCAAAGGGTACCGAATTAGCTTAATACGTGCCTGCGAAGTGCGCAAGTGGCATTTTTATTTTTGATGCTATTTACCATTTCCTTGACAGACTTAGTGTTAAATTTATTTGTCAAATTTATGAGCAAAATTTTAAAATTTTTTTTAATTTTTTTAATTAGCACATTAAACATTAACACATTTAATTTTTAACCGACTTCAAAAAGGAGGAGGTTCTCAAGTTCGTTGGTTTGTCCGCTTTTTTTTTTTTTAAATGTATGTACATCGATAACTCCTAAAGCACTTGTCCGATTTCCGTAATTTTTTGTCAACAGATAGATACCATGAACGCGGAGGTCCATTTTTAGCGCCGAGTTCAAAGCTTCTATGTACATAAAGCAATTAATATATTGATGATAATAAAACAAAAAAAAAAAATGAAAATGATAACATTTCCAATATTATAATATAGGGTGTTTTTTTTAGGGGTTTGTTTTTTGAATAGAGATAAAACTGGCATTTTGTGGTCAAATCTGGCAACTCTAATGTCATTTATGTTCAGTTTGGTTTGCCATTTCATCATGAACAGGTTGACAAAAGAACAACGCTTGCAAATCGTGCAAATTTATTTCGAAAATAATGGTTCAGTTCGCGAAGTTTACTGCAAGCTCCGTCCATTTTATGGTCGACATAATCGTCCATCAGAGCAATTAATTCGGTTAACCATGGGTCGTTTTCGCACTACGTTTACTCTATGTGATAATACGCATCCGCAGAGACGTCAAACAGTGCGCACCGAAGAAACAATTGCCGCTGTAGAGCAAAATGTTGAAGAGGACCCGAATGAATCGATTCGCCACCGTGCACAGCAATTGGAGCTTTGTCCATCAACTTTATGGAAGATTTTGCGCAAAGATCTTGGCTTGCGACCTTACAAGATCCAGCTTGTGCAAGAATTAAAGCCGCGAGACCATGCAATGCGTCGTGATTTTGGTGTATGGGCCGAAAATGAGATTGATCTCGATGCTGATTTTCATCGCAAAATTTTGTTCAGTGATGAGGCTCATTTTTGGTTGAATGGCTACGTCAACAAGCAAAATTGCCACATTTGGAGTGAAGAGAATCCACATGAGATCCTTGAGACGCCATTACATCCACAAAAACTGACTGTTTGGTGTGCTCTATGGGCTGGTGGAGTCATTGGCCCATACTTCTTCCGAAATAATGCTAGAGAGTCAGTTACCGTTAATGGAGACCGGTATAGAGCCATGATAACCGACTATTTTGTTCCCGAATTGGATGGCATGAATGTAGATGAGTTGTGGTTCCAACAAAACGGCGCTACATGCCACACAGCGCACGTCACAATCGATTTATTGAAGGAAACATTCGATGAGCGCATAATTTCGCGGAATGGACCTGTCAATTGGCCACCAAGATCAAATGATTTGACACCATTGGATTATTTTCTTTGGGGATATGTGAAGTCGCTCGTCTACTCCAACAAACCAGAAACGTTAGGGGACTCGGAGGCCAACATTCGTGGCGTTATTGCCGACATACGGCCCCATATGCTCGAAAAAGAAGTTGAAAATTGGACCTGTAGAATTGGCTTTATTCGAGCCAGCCGCGACGGCCACATGCCCGAAATCATATTTAAACATTAATGGCATAAAATTATCCTTCCAATAAAGCTAAATTGATGGACATTAAAATGATTTTCTTGTGTTTTATTTCAATTCGAAGTTCTATACCTCTAAAAAAACACCCTTTACATATAAATAACTTTTCAAATGTGACCAAGAAGTGAATCGGAATAATTATTTAAAATTATTTTTTACTTTGTAGTGATTTTGAAGTCGGTTTTTTTTTTTGTTAAAAAGTTTTTTTAAGAGTGTAAAGTTCAGCCCTTCTCTCACTCAACGAACACAAGCATAAGTTATATTTGTGTGCGTGCGCTCGTTTTTGGCAAAGTCTGCTATAATGAAAGGAATTTATATTCCTGGCCTTATATTTTTAGCCTCCACTTGGATTGAGGTAACTCCAAAAGAAACTTTTTTTCGGTGTCGATCGTTGAGAATATAAAAAATAAAAAAAAATAAATAAATAACTGGCCATTTCAGCCCTTGAAAGGACTTTGACCTAGCTTCTTATGATCAATTGTGTTGTGCGTGTTATTAAGTTTGTACACAATTGACCGAGAAATGGACCTACATGCTTAACGCCGACTCCGAACGGCGATGAACGAAATGTTCTTATTCTCAAGAAGCTTTACATGGCATTTTGATTACTCTCTGAGGTTTGCCATTGTCTGCAGAGAGGTGGCGGCCGTACAGAAAAATTATTTTGATTCAAATAATTTTCTGTCGCTGCTGGGGTTCGAACCTGGGTCTCCAAAGTTCTTTGACATAGCGGCCACGCACTTTAACCAACTACGCCACGGACGCCACGTTGATAATTTTATTCGTTGAGAATATAATTTTATTTATTTTCGAGAATAGAAACAAATTTATGGATTTTTTGGCTGGTCAAAGAGGTCTTTGTTTGAGCAAAAATTTCATGTGAAAAAGGTTGCATTGTCATGATGCAAAATAATTCGCTTCTTTGACTTTTTCCGATGACTTCTGGCAAACAAATGGTTTTGTACTGATACAGAATTGACCATCCTGCACAATTGGTCTACTCTATTGTCTATTCTAAAGCCACTGTCACCACATAACCTATAATGCCAAAGAAAAATGGAATCATTTGCTTCGATGTGCTTTTTCCGCGAATAACTTTTGTTGGAATTAGTTCGTCTTGGAAGACTCATACATTCGATTATTGTTTTATTTCGGGCTCATATCCATAAATTCATGATTCTTCACCTGTGTAGGTGTTATACACAGCCCTTGATGCACATTGATCAAATTTTTTCAACATTTCCTTGCACCAATCGACACGAGACTTTTTTTAATCGTTTGTCAGATTATGTGAGATTCAACACGTATTTTTACGGTCAAATGCAATGTCTTATTGATGCTTGTTATACTAATACCAGAAGATGCCAATATCTTATGGTATGTCACATGACGATCTGGCTTTATCAGTTCACACATAACATCGATGTTATCTGATACAGCAACCGATTTCCGAGGACAACCGTCAAGGGATTCGTTCTGGAGCGAACGTTGACCACGATTGGCCTGTTGCATTCGTTATAACAGTTTTTTACAGCGTTGTGGATACTGATTTATAACCTTATAAAGAATAAGGTTCATCGATGCAAAGTTATGAAAACTAATCGTACGAAAATGTTCACGAATTAATTCCATTTTTTTTTCAAGTTACTTTAAACAACTTAAAATGACCTGAAGAAGGGTAGGTTCAATAATGTAAAGTTGGTAAAGTGGTAAGTGTTGCCACTTACTGTTGCCAAGACCAGTAACATCATCAGTAAAAAGACTTTATAGACGGTAAATATTCCACAAAAATTAATCCAATGACTTGAAACCCCATAAATTTTGATTTTTATGCACACCGAGTTTGAAATTGGGAAAAATCGAATGAAGATTCTGCACAACTCTCTTAAAAATCAACGTCATCAAGATTGCGAAACCTTCACAAATCCCACGACTTGATACTTTACACTTGCAGTTCATAGACTGTTCAAGACTTTGAATATACGAACAGGCGGCTGTGGGGTATTTTAACTTCGACTTTTCCGAAAATCATTCTTAACAAGTTTTAATATTATTTCAAAAGAAAAAACCTTAAATAATTGTCTAAAGGTGATTGGATTCGTGCAATAATTGTTCAAAAAGCTTTAGATTTTTTGCTGATGTATAAAATTATGCTTACAAAACACAATGGTGGCCCTTAGTTTTTCCAATTATTCTTTGCTTTAACTTTTTTATTCTCAAGGAAAACTGTGGTGCCATAATAAAGCAACATACTTAATTTTAAAACCTCTCAATCAAGATAAGTAAATGCGTACACAAAAGTACTCGAAGGATCTACAATGTCTATGGAAATTACACGATTACTTTTAAGTGCCGATTGAAAATATAGGTTATTGTAAAGCACTGTTTAAATATGTCAAACAAGGCTATATTACAGGCTTTCTTTACTCTTCGAGCTGGAACATCTGCTATTCCTGACTCTTGAAGCCACCTTGTTTTATCTAGTTTCGTATTTCTTCGAACATTCCACCAAAGTTTCCAATCATGAAATTGTTGTAAATCGTTGTGATTTTCTTGTTTGATTGCTCCTCACTGAACATTTGACTGTGAAAAACTATCGTCATTAAACCACACACACTCTCATGTACACATACACCGACACGTGCAAAAAACATTAAATAAAAAAAGTATACGAAAAACTTACATCAACTGATGTATGGAAAAATCGTGTTCTCATGAGTAATTTTCCTTGTTGCCTTCAATCAATACATGTTCAGTCATTCAGTCAATTCATCAAAATCAATTTGGCAACTAGTTGTTGCTGTTATATCTGTTGCTGTGGTGTTTGATATGTTTTTCTATATTATTAAAATGTATGTATTTGCATATCATAACGATTTGCAATAAGCCACAATCTCCACCATATGTCAAATCCATACATATTCATTTGTATCCGGTCGATTGATTGGTAATACGTAAATAATGTATGTTTAGGATGTTCTTACAAAAACAAGAAACAAAAACAAATCAGTTGTTGAACATGAACTTATGTTGTAAGTATTGCTTGGGTAATTGAGGTAGAATTGAGATTTTGGAAATTTTATTAAATTTGAATTTTGCAAAACAAGATTTTTTTAGAATTATTTACTGAATAATTTAGATAAAAAAAATAAATAAATAACTGGCCATTTCAGCCCTTGAAAGGACTCTCACCTAGCTTCTTAGGATCAATTGTGTTGTGCGTGTTATTAAGTTTGTACACAATTGACCGAGAAATGGACCTACAGGCTTAACGCCGACTCCGAACGGCGATGAACGTAATGTTCTTATTCTCAAGAAGCTTTACATGGCATTTTGATTACTCTCTGAGGTTTGCCATTGTCTGCAGAGAAGTGGCGGCCGTACAGAAAAATTATTTTAATTCAAATAATTTTCTGTCGCTGCTGGGGTTCGAACCCGGGTCTCCAGGTTCGTTGACATAGCGGCCACGAACTTTAACCAACTACGCCACGGACGCCACTTTTATAGTAATTAAAATTCGTGAATTATTTAAATAGTGTGGGGAAAAGTTATTCATAAAATAATAAATAATGTCTTATGACATATTATATTAAAAGCAAAAAACTGTTTAATTCTAAATGAAAATATTTGGAAAAGAATTACATCCTTTTCACCACCGATTTGAAGTCCATCGGTCAAACTGTTGCCAATATTAAAATGGTTGTCTTCACTTCAGAAAACCAAAAAAAAAAGTTGCACAGAAAATTTCCGGTTAGTGTTTAACGTAGACACCTGTCTTGACGGCTCTATTCTACTGTGCCCTTGGCACAAGGAGTCTATGGGTTCAAGGAAATGAGATCCAGCAGATTAATCTCCTGGAACGCCTATTTAGCAACATACGATAATTAACTTTCATATAATACAGATGATCTTCCGGACGCTTACCCAGCTACGTTTCATTGGCGTCCTTCCGACAATCCACTGCACCCCACTTCCTTGATCCCAAACGCGACCAACGCCCTATTTTATAGTTTCAATAACGGTTTCACCACCACACTTAAGCATATTTAATTGAATAAATATCCTGTATGGATTGCATACCGATATAGAGACCATAGTACCAATCATGGAAGGCTAGTGTTATCACCTTCCACATTTATTGGTAGAAATCGAGACCGATCTAAAGTCTCTGACAATTTGAGGGCATTGTCACCCGGTTGTAAACAAGCGCAAATCCACGCCGATCACCACAGACCTGCACGCTACATTGTGCTACCACAGCGAGCACGAAGCTCCCCGAAGGACCAGTCCTGTGATAGTCTCCTGGACTAATGGATTTGCCACGACATAGCACTCACACACATTGACATATAGCGTATCATGCATGACTGTGAATAAATAATTCAACATTTACTACTACACCAAGATCAACCTTGAGCCACCAAATGACGTCCAACAGTCTGTCCAGCATCACAAATTTTGTACTACTGCGTTGGCAACCACAGTACCACAATACCTCCTTGAGCATCCCGAGAACTTCTTAAATAGAATCGAGATTCTCTTTGTGCCCAAATGCAACCTAAACGCTCCGAGACCACTTTTGGCAGAAGTGGAAATCATCACGCCCTAATCCACCTGAACAATCTGAGAATACCTTAGGATATGAGACTAAGGTGAGTCTCTTCATTCCTTTAATGCTTCAGTTTATACTCTATACTTCTTCGTTTATACTTCTAGCGCTCTGAATTTACTCTGGCTTTTTTGCTCCGAGCTATATAGCTCCTCTATATCACATATCGCTTGCTAAAACTAGGCTGTCAGACTCTTCTAGTGGCTCACCATGTACTGCACAAGCAATCCTATAGTTTTGCAGTTATTACTGCCACCAATTTTAAATCATCCATTCAACGCACTCTAAAGACATGCTTCTGTGCCAATGTATGTTCATGTTTCTGTCAGGACAAGGACTATCCCCGTGCTAACAAATTATTTTTCGGATCATTGCTACTCCTTCATAGGCATTAACGCTACCGTTGATCATGTCGAATTTCAAAACATGCAAGGCTCAAGGCGGGCCTGAAAGAAGTTGCACAGTATTTACAGCAATTTTCTGAAAGCAAATTATATATTTTTAAATGTAGTGTTCAGTTGTATTAATGATAATTAGAATTTGTTTGTGCCAATGCAGTTTTTATGTTTTAAAAGTGAAATTTGGGGAAATTTTTTTATCCTAGGAATTCGAAGGAGTTTCACTATTAATATTTAATTTTTTAATGTGTTTCCAAACATTTTAACATACGTACAGAGTTTATAGCAGAAGCGAGATGCGCTTAAATGGCTTGCATCCATCACAAGTTTATATCTAAAGGACTCCACTCGAAATCAAATGTATTTAAATGTTACGAAAACACGAATTTCTGAAGACAAATAATTGGCGGATTTCAGCCCCTGAAATGATCAACTCTTTTGATCTGCTCCAACTTTAACATTATACCTGACGTGGAGTCTAGCAGACCTCACTTTTAAACTGATTTCCTATGATGAAGTTTCTGGCTATAACTTTCTTGACATTATTCCATATATCAGCAAATAATTATTAGGCTAACATAAGAATAGATTTGAAATAAAATACGTTTTTTTTTAAAAGATTTGGTCTATCGAAAGATATATACTTTTATGTTTCTACGCACGAAGTTTTGATATTCGGTGTCTGTCAGACTCCGACTTCAGCTGCAGAGGGTTAAGGAAAATAAGTAAAATATCGAATGGTTCTTGTGTTAGATGGTTAATAATTTTTGGATTAATTATCGTAGGTAAAGATCTTGCATCAAAAGATGGTATAAAATACCGCAACAACTAACATCATATGATTAGAGTTATCAAACCCGGTTTCGAGTTATTCTGGAAACCGGTTTATTTTTAACTTTTCGGTTTTTTTTGGTTTCGGTTTAAATGAAATAAACATTTTCAGGTAATTTAAAAACTGGTCATTTCCAGTTGGATTATTCCACATTTTCGCATATTTTATACTTTTAAATCGTGAAGTATTTTTAAATTTTTTTCTTATTAAACAAATGAAAAAAAAATGTTCTTATGATAGTGAAACATTTTTGTTCCTTACATGTTAGAAATATTATTGAGTATTTCAAAATCTACATGAGTTATCTTATTGCAAAAATATTTCAGTCTCGAATAAAGCAGGTATTAAAGTGTTTTATTCATTAAAAAAGAAGTAAGTGCAACCCCATCGTGATATATTTTACGATGTAAGGCACTTTCTTCCATACAAAAACCAATCGCTTCTCATGTCTTGTTTATTATAAGAGTCCTTTTTCGTGATGTGGCGTCCGTGGCGTAGTTGGTTAAAGTGCGTGGCCTCTATGTTAACGGAGCTGGAGACCCGGGTTCGAATCCCAGCAGCGACATTTCTGTACGGCAGGCAATGGAAAAGCTCAGAGAGTAAATAATGCCAAAGCTATTCCGAGTCATGTGCGCAAGCACGCGACTGTGCGACTTAAAAAAGAGCAAATTAAAAAATTATATTTTTAAATATTTCCGAAAATTTTCTAAAGCTAAAGTTAATTAAATGTTAAAGTACGAATGTGAGAGATCTTATTTACATTTTTAGTTAGAATAAATATGTGATATTTTGTGAAAAAAAATTAAAGTAAAAAATTTTTAAAAATTTTGTAAAAGTTTTTGTAGTATCTATTAGGAAAGCGATACGGCTTCTAAACTTCGTACTCAGCTTATTTAGATTAAAAACTGATCTGCGACGAAGTTTGGAATATTTGGCACCACCAGGGCTAATTTGGGACTGAAAGGGTTAAAATAATTGTAGAAACAAATCTGTTGCCAGCAATAAATATAGAAAATTCTCTTCACTCGAGTGTATTATAACTTAAAGTCAATTTCTCCAAGAAGATCGCCAATCCCTCCGAACAGAAGGTAATCGATTGGAAGAAATTGCTTGAAATGACGCAGGTTTGAGGAGCACCAAATCTGTCTACATAAGCCCTCCTTAGAATTATTTTCTTAAATTCAACAGTCCGAGTTTCTTTAATCATTCTGCTGGTTCCTCTATGGTTTCATCCAGCTCTTCCATGGACAAATATTCTTCGGCTTGAGTGCCGCTAACATCTCCAACCACTTTTTGTACATCAAGTAAATTGGACATTGTTGATTCCTTTTAGAGAAAATCTGTGTCGCCACTTTACAAGATGGTTTGTCAATGCTATACCTTTATTAATATAAAAAGTATCAATAAATGTATCTACATATACGATTACTTCTTCTTCTGGAAAGGTTTTAAGGACAAATTCTGCTACCATCCGAGTAGTTATGTCCAAGGATGCCTTGCAAGTGGATCATATTCATTACGGTGTGCGCAGAAAGTATAAGTGGACTCCCACCCATCTTCGTCATTTCTTTTCCATGCGCTCCCTTGCTTTTACGAATGTTCCGTTATTTAGGTCACGCCAACTATTCAGCGAAGAGTGTTTAATCCCAGTATAACAATTAAACTATGTTCTGTGTTTTCTTTCCATTGCGATGCGGACTTTTCGGTTTCTTGTACGTCGTTGAGGAGCTCTTTCTATTTCTTGTCGACCATGCATGGAAGCAATCTTCCCTTCTGGCAATCACTTATTGCAGCCAAAGGAATTAAGCATTTCTTTGTGCTGCTCAGCTGTTGTCCGGCTTGATTACTTGTCAAAAGGGCAGTGTTGAGCATTTTCGTGGTATTTCTTGAACACTATTATATGAATTTATTTTAAAAATATTAGTTATTTTTTACAAAAATAATTTGGTAAAAATATGATTCGATTTTTTTTTTTTTTATTTTTGTGAACACAACTCAAGAAATCCCGATTAATTGCATTATCTTGGCCAGAATGGTTTGAGAAAAGGATTTTCGACTCTTGTTAAATGTTTCAAAGTGATATAGATTCGTAGTCTTGAAAAATATAAGTTTGTTAATTTTTTAATAATTTAAACTAATTGTTTTTAAGTGAGAAACATGCTGCAGAAATTTCAATATATACATTAATATATCTTCAGTCTCTTGGCCAGAATTGGATTAAAAAATGAGTAAATTTTCAAAGAGGTATTTCTACTATTAAAACCTTTAAAAAAACAACCTTTGCTTTTAAACACCCTCTCGTAACTCACTGGTGTTTTCAGTTCCTAAGGCTGAACGATACTTTTTGTGTATTTTTTGATATTTTCAATCATTTTAAAGGGGTGTTCCACACCACACCAAATTTTATTTTTTAATCATACTCGTAGATATAAAGATCATGAAGTCATACGTGAATGCGGCAAAAACCGTCAAAAAGAACTTGGAAATTAAAACTTGGAATTTTAATTCAATTTTAAAGAAGATACTTGCTTCAAAACAACTCTTCGTACAACTAACTAAAATTTTTAAAGTTGTTTTAGGTCTAATATTCAAGAATTGAAATTCTTGCAACTTGAACATGGCGTATTTTGGTCTCGAAATTATAGACCGCAAGTGTTTTGTTTGTATTTTGACTTCCTGAACAAAAATGTCCTACCTGTTCACATTTGTACCGTGCAAACATAAATTCTAAGAATACATTTTTATTTCATATGACTAGCCATGCTTCCCAAAGCGAACACCAGCAACAGCCCATTCCAACTCACACCATGTTAGTTCCATGTTGACTGTGCTACTGGTGGCCATTATTCAAATTTTTCGAAGTTGTGGCGTTATTTTGTTGTTATTGTTTTGTTTTTTCTTTGCTAAATAAACGACTTAATTTGACGTTGTTTTTTTTCAGCATATAAAAAAGTATTTTCGAACGAACTGCAAAAAACAACAGTATAGAAATAAAAGCTTCATAACTCATAAGCTTGTTCATTGTTGTGGTGCGAAATACAGCAAAATTAAAAGAAAAAAATAGGAAATAAAAAAAGACCCGAACACAGCGTAAATTAAGGAAACTCTGCATCCGGTTGTAGGCACATGTGTTGGAAACCAGGATACGAACAGCACAGTCCATGTCGTTCAGTTGCTTAGCTGGCATTATACGGCTGTGAGCTTGAGCTGACGTGAACTTCATTATATATAAAAAATATAGCCATTTTTCTTCATTCTAAGTTATTTTAAATTTAAATTTGAATTTCTGCGTTTTGAAATATATGCGTGGTTCTTCTACTTGCACTTCTGGTTGGAAAATTTTACTTTTTATAGACCGTGAATAAATTTTTTTTTATTGAAGTTAATGTTAGAATATCCATTATGCTACAGAAACTGGTTACTGATCATTAAATTCATTTCTTGAATATACAAGATGGCGCCATTTTGTACTTCAGTGACTCTCTATGCTCTTTTCCTTTTTGGTACCCTGTAAGCCCTTCTTTTCTGCGTACATTACATGCTCCATAGTAATAATTTACAAACTAAATCGTTAGCTGCCCCTTTTATGCAATCCGCATGTAAGTTAAGGAACAAAATATTTAATTATAATTGCATTTCATTATTTGCATTGCAAGCAAATAAGTCTTTTCTTTTGGGTTATTTTTAACCATTCTAGATTGCACAATATTTTTCATACTTACTTACTTACTTCATAATTCTCAGAAATAAGTCTTTTCTTTTGGGTTATTTTTAACAATTCTAGATTGCACAATATTTTTCATACTTACTTCATAATTTTCAGAATCATGTTGCAACAAATTTGCAATCGTTGTTTTATTTATTCAAACAATAACATAAATTGCTGACACATTAATTACATGTTTTTCTTTTTGGCTAAATAATAATTGCACACAGAAAAACATAAGCGTGTGCCAGAAGTGCTGACAATGCGTCTGGCGCGATGGTTCGCTAAGCTTTGCATGTGTTAGTGACACACGTAAAGCTTACCTTACCTTACCTTAGCTTAGCTAAGCTTAGCTTAGCTTAGTTCAGCTACCGAGTCTTTAGTCTTCATCAACGTGCTTAGTGGTTTGGTTTAACCATTCTCAATTAATAAATAATAGAATAAGTTTACATTAACTACCTTTATAAATAATTTAAATTAATAGTAAAATAAACCACAAATAAAAAACTCTTTTAATAAACTTGTTTTTATTGAAAAGAAAAGTGTTTGCTAAAAATAAACAAGCAAACGCCTAACTGGCGCCCGAGCAAAAGTGATAAGAAAAACTGTAAAAAAGAGTGCCACTGAAAATAAAAAGCACAGAAAAAAATACCACTAACTTTAATGTGCAGAAAGTGCAGTCAAAGAAAAAGTGCTATAAAAAACTGTTGCAGAATTAAAATAAAACAAAGTGCCACTGAAAAAAATAGTGCAGAAAAAAATACCACTAACTTTACTGTGCAGGAAAAAAAGTGCAGTTAAAGAAAAAGTGATATCAAAAACTGTTGCAGAAAAGTAAATCACCCAAAGCACCACTCTTAACTCAAGGTTGTTGCAATGAAACAATAAAAACAGACACCAGCAACGGTTTCATCGCAATTTTGGAACACAAGCACTTGAGCTATTATCGACCACTACCCAGCACAGCAGCCGGTATCCCAGGCAGACCATTAGTAGCGACCATCATTAAACAAGGAAGGAAGCAAAAAGGACAAACATGCGGGGATCGAAGTTGAAGATGAGGACTCACCTAGGTTTGTAAGTTAAAATTACCTGTAATGAAATGAAATAAAAGTAAAATTAGAATAAAGTAAAAAGTAAAGTTAAGAATATAAAGTCTATTTTAAATTTTGTGAAAAAATTCAAAAGAATAAAATCAAATTAGAAATTTGAAGGATAGAATTTTATTATTGTGAAAAAAAAATATCTGTAGCTAGAATAAAATAAATAAACTTCCTAATAAGCAAACATAAAATATTTTATGGAAAAATTATTATATAATAAGAAATAAATAAAATTTCAAATTAACAAAATTCTAACACTGCGAATCCGAACTCCGGACCCTCCAGTGTATAACAAAAAATTGAACATAAAATAAATACAGAAACAACAGAATAAAAAATACAAACTTAAAAAAAAAAAATATAAAAATTGAAATTGAACTGTAAGTTGTAGCTCTAGAAGCCGGACCTTATCAGTTATAAATAAAATTAATCTATAAAATAAAAAAAAAAAAAAAAAAAAAAAACATTACACTTCATCGAAATCGAAAAAAACATTGGAAATTCTAATTAGGGTTACACGCAAAATTTTTTTTATATATAAAATTTTATCAACAATAAAAAAAGAAAAAAAAATTTTTCAATATGGCCAACGAGAATAATTTGATCAGGCCACCAGTGTTAGGTAACCAAGCCCAACAACCATCCAATCCCAATCCCACTCAAATCCACCCGTCACCCGAACTAGCAGAACTAATAAAAAATATGGTAATAAATGTAGTGCAAACCGAATGCGCCACCATTGTACAGAATCTAGCAAGACCAAACACAGAAACTATAACGGACCAAACCATAGATTACAGATATAGAGACGAATTATCAGAAATTGACAAAATACCTGACGTAGTCAGATCCTTAAGGGAATTTAATGGAAATGCAATAGAATTTAGCAGCTGGAAGAAAAGTGTGGAAAGAATACTGAAGATTTATGAAGACCAAATAGGCAGACCAAAATATTTTGGTATATTAAATGTGATCAGAAATAAAATTGTAGGAAAAGCGGACCAAATACTCGAATCATATAATACCCCCTTAAACTGGAAAGCAATTTCCAAATGCCTCACTACCCATTATGCCGACAAAAGAGACCTAAGTACGCTGGAATACCAGATGACGTGCTTAATACAAGGTAGGCAATCAGTACAGAATTTTTATTCTCAGGTGTATTCTCATTTATCTTTAATCTTGAATAAGATATCATGCACAGAAATGAGCCAAGAATCTATGGAAATGCTATCACAAACATATAGGGAAAAAGCATTAGATACGTTTGTAAGAGGACTTTCAGGAGACCTTGCCAGACTGCTTGGCATGAAAGAACCTTCAGATTTACCAGAAGCTCTCCATTTATGCTTAAAATTGGAGAATCAGAACTTTAGGGCAACACACGCATACAATTATCAGGGTCGAATCCAAAGACCACAAAAACCAAGCTGGTTACCACCTCAATTGCCGCCACGGCAACAATTCCAACAGCAAAATCCACAATATAGACCACAAAACTTCTCAAATTTTCCGCAGCAACAACAATTCCAACAGCAAAATCCACAATATAGACCACAAAACTTCTCAAATTCTCCGCAGCAACAACAATTTCACCCACAATTGGCTTATACGCCACGAACACAACAAGTATTCTCGCAAAATGTTCCGCAACAATTTTTTCAATGGCCAAACCAGTCATTTTATAGGACTTACAATAATCAATATCACAACCCACCCGGAAGACCATTAGCACCGAAACCTCCACAAAGACCAGAGCCGATGGACATTGACCCAAGTATTAGAACCAACGCCGTAAACTACGCAAACAGACCAAATTTTAAATACGCCGGCAAAAGACATGAACAAGGAAATCTTACAAATCCACCAGTTAAGATGCAAAGAAATTTTCACATGACTACCAGCCAAGAAGAAAGTCAAGATTATTCTTTAGGAAAAAACGATCCTTTCAGTTATAACGGACAGATTGCTTCTGAAAATTTTGACTATCAAAACAACCCTCAATATGAATCTGACAGTTATGAAGCACTTGACTTCACGGACATACATTTTTTAGACTAAAAAACTCTTCGCTGCCTTATTTCGAGTGTAGAACGAAGAGTGGAGACATCTTGAAAATTTTAGTAGACACAGGATCCAACAAAAACTACCTACAGCCACAGCTCGCCAAAAAAATTATCAAAAACGACGACATTTTTTTTGCAAATTCAGTAGGTGGACAAATAAAAATTACACACCACACTTACGTTAACCTGTTTAATCTGCCTCATATAAATTTAAAATTCTTTCTTCTTCCATCTCTTGTGTCATTTCATGCTATACTAGGAAATGATAGTCTTAAAGAGCTATCCGCCATCATTGATACAAAATACAACCTTATGACAATCAATAACTCAATTAAAATTCGACTCAGACAATTAACCTCTCAGGACGTAAACCATATTGATATACGAAACAGCCACATGAACGAAGCACAAAAACAAGCAATGAACACATTAGTTCACCAACATTTAGACCTTTTCTCCGATCCAAACGAAAAGTTAACTTATACCACAAAAGTAGTCGCCACCATTAGAACAAGCTCTGACACACCAGTATACACGAAATACTATCCCTACCCAATGTCATTAAAGGAAGAGGTAGAAAGCCAAATACAAAAATTGTTGGATGACGGAATTATCAGACCATCACGCTCTCCATACAATTCGCCGGTATGGATAGTTCCCAAAAAACAAGACGCATCGAACGAAAAAAAATATAGACTGGTAATTGACTACAGAAAACTGAACGCAATTACAATAGCCGACCGTTACCCAATTCCCGACATCAATGAAGTTTTAGCTCAATTAGGAAAAAATAGTATCTTTTCAGTAATAGACTTGAAAAGCGGTTTTCACCAAATTCCATTAAAGGAATCTGATGTAGAGAAAACTGCCTTTTCGGTGAAAAATGGCAAATATGAATTCACACGCTTGCCATTTGGCCTAAAAAACGCCCCTGGAATTTTCCAACGTGCCTTGGATGATACTCTAAGAAAACACATTGGCCGAATCTGCTATGTTTACATAGACGACATTATCATATTCAGTCAAGACGAAAGAAATCATGCCGAAGACATACACGAAATTTTCAAAACTCTACAAGAAGCCAACATGAAAGTACAAATAGACAAATGCGAGTTTTTCAAGAAACAAATAGAATTTTTAGGATTTCTAATCTCGTCGGACGGTATCAAAACCAACCCTACCAAAGTACAGGCAATAGTTGACTTTCCCTACCCTAAAACGCTAAAAGACTTGAGAGCTTTCATTGGCCTCTCAGGCTACTATAGACGATTCATCAAGGACTACGCCAAAATAGCCAAACCTCTGACTAATCTCTTAAGAGGAGAAGATGGAAGAGTGTCAAAGAATCAATCAAAAAAAACTCTAATATACCTAGATGACTCAGCAAAAGACGCATTCAATAAAATAAAAAACGTGCTTATTTCAGATGAAGTAATCCTTACTTACCCCAATTTTAAAAAAGATTTCCATTTGACGACTGACGCTTCAAAACACGCAATCAGTGCAGTGTTAGAACAGGACGGGAAACCCATCACATTTATTTCCAGAACGTTAAGTAAGGCAGAGGAGCATTATGCAGTTAATGAGAAGGAAATGCTTGCCATAATTTGGGCATTGAAATCTCTCCGGAACTACCTTTATGGTACTGCAAAGATTAAAATATTTACTGACCACCAACCATTGACTTATGCGCTCAGTAACAAAAATGACAATTCAAAATTAAAAAGATGGAAGGCAATTTTAGAAGAGTATGACCATGAACTAAAATACAAACCAGGACGCACAAACATTGTAGCGGATACACTTTCACGACCCCCAGAACTTAACTCTCTGACAATAGCAACACACTCCGACGACAGTTCAGGACACAACCTCATACCAACGACTGAAGCCCCAATCAATGTTTTTAAGAACCAGATATGGCTCTTAACAGGAAACAAAAACAATTATGAATTTTTAATTCCCTTTCCAACATTTCATAGACACACAATTACCAGGTACCACTATTCAACAGATGACTTAAAACAAATTCTGAAACGATACTTAAATCCCTCTGTTATAAACGGACTTTTTACCTCTGAAGAAATAATAGGTCAAATTCAAAAACTATATCCCTTACATTTCAATACCTTTAAAATCAGATTCACACAAACACAAGTCCAAGACTTAGAAACAGACGAACAACAAGAACAACAAATCATCCTCGAGCATAAAAGAGCTCATAGGAACGCAAATGAGAACAAGAACCAAATTATTCAAAAATTCTATTTCCCTAAAATGTTCGCCAAGGTAAAGAAAATTGTTAAACAATGCAGAATTTGCGCAGAAAACAAATACGACAGACATCCAAACAAACCCATAATACAACGAACGCCAATTCCCGAATATCCAGGTCAAATCCTCCACATTGACATTTATATAGCTGAAAAGAAATTAGTATTGACAGCAATAGACAAATATTCGAAATATGCGCAAGCGCGAGTAATAAAATCTAGATCAACAGAAGACATACGAGAACCACTCAGACAGCTACTTTTTACTTTTGGTATACCAGAGACAATCATTATAGATAATGAAAAAGCACTTAATTCAAATTCAATAACATTCATGATCGAAGATCAGTTAAGGATAAAAATTTATAGGACACCACCACACACAAGTAAAGCAAATGGACAAGTGGAGCGATTCCACTCTACACTTTCCGAAATTTTGAGATGCCTCAAAACAGAAGACATAGACAGAACATTTGAAGAATTATTAGATAGATCAGTTTATGAATACAATTTTTCTATTCACTCGACAACAGGGCAAAAACCACTCGAAGCTTTTTTCGGACGAAAAGTTTACATAAATCCAGAACAATACGAAATAGCTAGACGAAACAATATTCAGAGATTAAGAGACAAACAGGAAAAAGACCTTAAATTCCATAATAAAGATAGAACCAACCCCAAAGACTACACGCCAGGACAAACTATTTATGTGAAAATCAACAAAAGATACGGTACTAAGTTGACAGCCAGATATAAGAAAGAAATAGTGAAAGAAAACAGATCCTCAACAATTATAACAGAAACAGGGAGGGTAATTCACAAGAGTTTAATCAAAAATTAAGAATCATATTTATCTTTCTTACATAAATAAAATAAATATATCACACATACCAAATATAATTTACTGACATATTTTCTAGACTAATTGCAACGGCAATATTTAACTTAAAAGTAACACTACTAGTAACACTACTCAATCAAACAAAAACTCATCTAAATAGAATAAAAATAAACAGACAAATTTACAAAAGATCACTAGACTTTATAGGATCAGCATGGAAATGGATCGCAGGGAATCCAGACCATGGTGATTATAACATATTAGTAGAAAAAATAAATAACATACTGCAAAATAATGACAGGCAAGTAATAATAAATAAATTAACTAATGAAAAAATTAACGAAATCATTAATAATGCAAATAAAATAACTAAGCTTATTCAGGAAGATAAAGATATAGAGAACGACTTAATCATGCAAACTAAATATGAATTAGAAACAATTAAGGAAGAGCTCATTAATATTGCCTATGCCATACACTGGGCAAAATCAAATATCATAAATTCGTATATTTTATCCGACAAAGAAATGGAAATCACAAAAAATTTCCTGGAAAATGAAAACATACCTTTCATTAATTTAGACGAAGCTCTAGAGTTCGCGGAAATAAAAATAGCATCCAGTGTTGAATCTCTAATTTATATTATAAACTTGCCTACAACAGAAAAAGAAGATTGTAGAGCTTTAGATATAAGAGCAGTAAAGAAAAATAAATTAATAAATAAAATAGAATATGAAACAATATTATTATGTAAAAACAAAATATATGGAAAAAAAAGTAAGTGTAAAACATACAATAATATGACAATTTGTCCAAGAAAAGTAGTAAATGATATTACAAATGGCACGTGCATAGCACATCTGCTAAAGAGTAAAATCGATGATTGTGTTAAGATAAATAATGAACACATTAAATCAATTGAAGAAATCTCAAATGATGTAATATTTTTAAATGATTTTCATGGTTTTATAAAATTTAATAATCAAAATGTCAAACTTAATGGATCATATTTAATAAAGCACCATAATACAAGCATTGAAATAGATAATAAGATATTTATGTCAAGAGAAATAACAGAAAGAAACCCATTACCTGCAATACTGCAACCAATGGCAAATAACAGTAAAATAGAAGAAATATTATCGTTAGATTACATTAAACAGTTTCAGACTAATGAAACTAAAGACATAAAATTATTAAAAATTAAAAATGATATATATTTTTCTACCAATATAATAATGGTAGTCATTATTGTATTAATTATTATACTTACATTAATAAAAATAAAAAGAAAATTTGTAAAATTAGAGAAAACTAACCAAACCACAAATGAAGTAAGGATACAAGATTTGCCAAAATTATTCATTACAACTCCATCGAACGAGGACGCTCGAATTTGAGGGCGGAGGAGTTAAGGAACAAAATATTTAATTATAATTGCATTTCATTATTTGCATTGCAAGCAAATAAGTCTTTTCTTTTGGGTTATTTTTAACCATTCTAGATTGCACAATATTTTTCATACTTACTTACTTACTTCATAATTCTCAGAAATAAGTCTTTTCTTTTGGGTTATTTTTAACAATTCTAGATTGCACAATATTTTTCATACTTACTTCATAATTTTCAGAATCATGTTGCAACAAATTTGCAATCGTTGTTTTATTTATTCAAACAATAACATAAATTGCTGACACATTAATTACATGTTTTTCTTTTTGGCTAAATAATAATTGCACACAGAAAAACATAAGCGTGTGCCAGAAGTGCTGACAATGCGTCTGGCGCGATGGTTCGCTAAGCTTTGCATGTGTTAGTGACACACGTAAAGCTTACCTTACCTTACCTTAGCTTAGCTAAGCTTAGCTTAGCTTAGTTCAGCTACCGAGTCTTTAGTCTTCATCAACGTGCTTAGTGGTTTGGTTTAACCATTCTCAATTAATAAATAATAGAATAAGTTTACATTAACTACCTTTATAAATAATTTAAATTAATAGTAAAATAAACCACAAATAAAAAACTCTTTTAATAAACTTGTTTTTATTGAAAAGAAAAGTGTTTGCTAAAAATAAACAAGCAAACGCCTAACTTGTATCCTTGCGCTAACAAATACTGTCGAGTTCAACAAAATGGCTACCGAGCATCTATTTACTTTTTGTTGCACAAGGAAATCATTCGCAAGTTACACAGGCAGCCATAGAAAAAATAATAATAATAAATGGTATCCCCTTTCAGCTCCTATGTCCTGCATTTGTTCGTCCTGGTCAAGTCAGCAGGACACTTGCTGGAGTATATTTTTGTATTTTTCACAAGCTCAAGTCCGACACCCGAGAATCCATAGAAATTATTTTTTAATGTTGTTTTTAAGTCTGCCGATAGAATGCGTTCAAAACATAAAAGCACTGTCGAGAAGCAGCAAAATGCATTTTTCGAAGAAAAGTGGGGAAGAGAAAACTGAATATTGTGAACATAAATAATAGGAACGTATAATGAACAGTCAGAGTTTTCAATGCAGCCAAAATAATATAATTGCTCTTTAGAGTAATTTTCAAACTGACAACAGATAGTAAAAGTAAGAAAGAGCAGCGTAAATTTTTGCACTAAGGACAAAAAGCCATGAAAGAAGTAACTCTGAGTCATCAGAGAACAAAACATAACCAAGATTAAGAGTTAATATTTTTAATATAATTTATGAAATATACAAAATAAAGCTTTTAATTGCGAAAAACTTTCTTCATTCTTGTGTATTAAAATGCATTCTTGCATTTGAAGAAAGTAATAAAAACTTTTTTAATGCAAATATATGGATAGGGCCGCAAAGGAGTTAACTTAGAAGCACTTTAAATTTCTTAATTTTGAGAATCAAATTCATGTCATAGAATTTCTGGTTATATTTTCTAAATGATTAACTTATGTTACTTCCATTAAACAAGCAAAATTTTGGATATTTTAAGATTTTTACAACTTGTCACATCTTTAAATTAAAAGTTGTAAGGGATTATCTTCGGCTGGCCGGAATTAAAATATCCACATCAGTGTGTAAGTATATTCAAAGCCTTAAATAGTGCGTTAGCTGCAGAAATACTTTCGTCATAAATTGAATGGAAAGATTTGTTTGTTGTCATAACAACTCTAACCCAACCTTACATTTGCATGAGTTTATGAAGTTTGGGCTTCTGATGAAATTGGGAATTTGATGAAATTACGTGGTTTAGATAGACGTGGTTTTTATCCAATTTTGCCAAATAGCAAACCCAACTCAGAGTACGATCAGAATATTAAGGCTCTATGATACAGTTGGGCAAAGGCATATTTAACAAGGTAGTCTCGTGTCGGAGTGGTGGGTAAAGCAGCTGTCAAACACAAGAAGAATATAAAAAAGAAAAAAAAAACAGCGAATAGAAAACTGTGCTTTTATTCGTAAAAAGCCGATTTTGACGAAAATCATTGCGATTCGAAATGTCGAAATCGAAAATCATTGCGATTGAAGACATCGCAAAGCAATAGAATGCATGAAAATGTATGAATACGTCCAGAAAGAAAACGCAGGTCGGCAGTCGCAACGATATATAGCAAAATTAGAATCTATTCTATTTTTTCTCTTGCGACCGACGATTTTCTCTCTGAGTGCTATTACTGTTGCCATATTTTTGTTGCTAGAAATGGGATATGTTCAAAGCCATTTCCTTAGTTTTTATTATGTCTTGACGTTTCTTCTTTGTGTGTGTTGTATTCACACAATTGGAGAGATCAATACATTGAAATGAAATAGAAAAAATAAATAAAACTAGTAAGAAATGATCTTCGACTGGGCCCAAGTTGAAATACCCCCACGTCCGAACCAAAATATATTCCAAATCTTAAGCAGTGAAAAAAGTGTAGTTTTAACAGAAAATATTCGTTTTTTTTTTTAATGAAGTCTTTTTGTATGGGAGGTGGGTGTGGTTTTCACTCGATTTGGTTGAATTTCAACATAGAGTACATGTTATATATCAAAACTCATATGCAAAAGTCCATATATTAATTTTTGTGGAATTTAAGGAGATTTTACATTTTTGATAAAGTCACTTTGTATGGGAGGTAGGCGTGGTTTTAGTCTGATTAGTTATAAGCTTAAATATCGAATTTCGTGATAATAGCTTGAAAATTACGGCTGCAATCGTGATCACAGACGGACAGACAGACGGACATGGCTAAATCGACTCGGGTGGTGACGCTGATCAAGAATATATATACATTTCTATATCTGCCACGCCTCCTTTTGGGCGTTACAAACGGAGTGACAAAATTAATATACCCCCATTTACGTTTTTTAAACGTGGGGGTATAAAAATACTAAATAAAAGCTTTCCAAAATCGTCAGTCGCAATCGTTTCATTCTGGGAGTGTTCTCTGCGGTTGACGACCAGAGAGGATCGTCGGTCTCAACGATTTTTGATTCTGTTTGGGCTCTAACACTACCTTGTTGAATATACCTTGAGTTGGGCCAGTGATGTGATTCTGATTTAGTAAAAAATCCCGATCACATCCCGATTTAGACCTTTTTATCCCACCAAAATGACACGAAAAACCCACAAAAAATCCCACCCAAATATTTATACCAATAACGATTTTTTATGCAATTTTTGAAAAGAAATAAGGATGCCCACCTGCTGAACAGGCCCACCTACTACTGAACACTATGAGTTCTGACCTCTATATAATGCGCCAATGTGTAAAGTGTCGCAGTAACATCTCATTGAATGTTCACTTTTGATAAATCATTGAGATGAATGCGCATGCTGTTTTAGCCCCACGGCCGTTGAGAAATAAAATATTCGAATAAAACGAAGCTGAGCAAAAATAGTTCATCTCTATTCAGTGAATTTCAGAGTGTTTCTTATCGATAAAAAAAGGTGAATATGCGTAGAATTCTATATTTAATGTTTACTTTTCACAATTTGACGAGCAATCGAACAATATTGAAAAATGGGAAAAAAATATTTCACGTCATATCGTGATGGCGTGCCTGCCAACCTACTGAACAAAACGTTGGTCCACCTTCCGAACAAATTTTCAGAAATCATGTTAGTAAAAAATTGGCTTTTATATGATTGAAAATAGTGTTTGAAATTAGTTAAAATAGTTTTCGTGATTGTCGTCCACGTTCAGATAAAATTTTAGAATAGCGTCGCCTAAAAAAAAAAGTGAAAAGAAGAACGAATATAAATTCTGATGTGATGGCTGCAGCCATCAAAGAAATTCAAATCTCTATTGTTTAAAGTTCAGTGAGTCATTGTGAACTATTGATAGAATAAACTTTTTATAAACTCTCATAAACTTGTGTTTTAACTTCATTTTCTAATTTTTTTCAACGATTTGTTTTAGGTGTGCAGTAGCTGGGTCGATTTTTTCAGCGGTCGATTTCGAGACTTTTGCTAGATCGATTGCCAAAATTACAATGTTTGGAAATTTTAAATTTTGATTAAAATTCTTGTTAGTTATTGAACTTAGCTTCCAAATGAAACCAAGAGCTTTGAACAATTATGTTTTAAGCCAAAGGTATAGCCTCCACGCAAAACGTGTTTAGGAGGCGGGCATTCTCCCCTACTTTTTTACATTATAATAATTTTATAGTTTAATAATGTACATAATAAAGTTTTTCAATATATATAACAAATTTTCCACAAAACAAAAAAAAAAAAATAAAAAAAATACGAAAAGTTAAACACTGCGTTTTTTATAAAAACTCTCTAAAGTGTATGAAGTAATCATAAATTTCTTTCGGGTCATCAAAATGAAACTGAGCTTATATTTTTGCTTTTAAATGAGGATCTTATTTTCATTAATTTTAAGCCTCTTGAATATACATATCCATTCCTTACATATTTAGAATCAATGAAACAGTAATTAAACGAAAAATGTTGAAAGATTACAAAAAAGTGATACCAACCTTTTTTGCTAATTTACACTTAAAAAAATTATGATTCAGTAGAAAATCCCGCCTAAGCATCCGAAATCCCACACGTTCTCAAATAGGCCAAATATCCCAATATGAGACCGAAATTCCAACAAATCACATCACTGAGTTGGGCACAAGGCGCACATTGCGCACAGACCAAAAATTGAGCGAAGAAGAAGCGAATAAGAGAGTACCACTGAGTGCATTATGATTTTCGCAAAGCAGACTCTCATACAAGCCTTGCCTCTATTTTTTCGGAATACAAACTTGATATGTTTTTAATTCAATATATTGTGGCTATATAACTTGGTAGTTTGATTAGTTTGTTGCAATTATAATTATGAAGTGAAGGTAGGCTTAAAAAATTTCAGAATTAAATGTGTTGGTACATGGGTTGGAAATAAATTAGGGGCAGGTTTTCAGTAAAAATTTGGTAAAATAAAATGCAACGCTGGTCTGCATTGCAAATATCTCAAACGAGCTCAGTACCGACCAAAACCAATGTTGCTTGCTCAGTAATTTCATAAAAAGAGCATTTTATAACTACTCGTTCATATTCGGCATAAAATGTAGAGGCCGGGTTTCACTGTACATTTTGTACTTAAAAACATAAAGTTTTAGTTATCTTCTCACATTTAAAATTTTTAACAGAAAAGTTTTTTTTAGGCAAAAGTAAAAATCAATATTCGTCGCAAATTTTATGAGCACAAAATAGCTGGTAAATATTAATTTTTAGTTTTTAAGGCAGAAATAAAAATTAAAGTTAAGTACACGGAACAGAAAATGTGCGTAAAATTCATGAATTTGTGCATTTATTTTATGTAAAAATTCGTTCTTTTTGAACCAATGCACACGTTCATTAAATTTTAATGAACACAATTCATGATCCTTAAGTTTAATGAACAAAATTAATGAACATTCGTAAATTAATGATCACGTTCATTAAATTAATGCATAGATTCATTAAATTTTAATGATAATTTTCATTGGAATTTATGAAATAAATCATTAATATTAATGAATTCGTGCATTGATTTTAACGAAATATTTCATTGAATTAATTAAATTTTCATAAAAATGTTCAAACCAAATCTGAAAAAAATATACAACTTTTTTTTATCAACGGAATTTATTTTATTCATTGTTCGTGTAATTTTCAAATCAATAAAATTTTATATTTAAATAAGCACAACACCTTTTGTTTCACTTTTATTCACTTTTATTAACTTTCACTTTTATTTAAACAACAAACAACCGCGCACTAGATTTTTCTGCGAGGCTTCAATCACGACTACATGGCAAAGCGTGCTGCAATCACGTGCTGCAAACGACAAAGCGAATAATTCCCGTTGCACGAAGAGATTGTTCAGCGATTTTAATGATCAGCGTTCATCAACTTATTCATAATTTATGCATAAATCCTTTATACTTGACAAATTCGTTAGTTACTAAGGAGAAATATTTATGAAAGGGGTTTCATTAAAAATAATGAAATCGTTCATAAAGTTTTATGAATATATTCGTTAAGTTTATGAATATTTCATTAAAAATAATGAATTAATTCATAAAACTGATAAAAAAAATTTTATGAACGCTGTTCATTGAAATTTAATGAATTTTATTTTTCCGTGTACCGTTGAGGTACATTTATTGTAGTGACATTGTTTTGCGGAGCTCCTTATAAATATTCAAAAAAATTCTTTTGAAAAACAATTTTATAAATGCATTTTAAGACCCTGACATGATTGCCAAACAAATAACACCGTTTTTTGTAGCTGCGCCAAATAAAAATAATCCCTTTTTAAGAAACCATCCTCATAAAATGCAGAATATGCAACACTTGCTTTTTTTAAGATCATGCTCTCGCTCTCACACTTTCTATAAATCATCGCTCTTAGGTCTCTCACAGGCGCACACTCCGCAGAATATGCGCAAAATGGGACAGTCCCTACTCTATAAGACATTTTTATTAAGCCAATGCATTAATTCTCGTAAAACAAATGAAGTTATTTTTTTAACTTTGTGGGAAAGAAGTTTAGTCATTTTGAGATGAAGAAGATTTGACTGAATAGGTGTAACATCTGAATTCCCTGATTCAAAGCTAAAACCAATAACTTGATAGTAAAAATTTAAAATTAAAAAATTCCATTATCTGTTACATAGGCGAAAACGAACCCATTCTATGTTACTTTTTATCAAAACCCCATATTTTACCTTAAATTCTATTCGATCATTCATCGTTTTCAGAAAATTTTAGTTTCTTCAACTTTGTCAGCACCAACCGGGATTTTATACGTTTAGGCAAAATAAGCGTTTTATTTTTCTGGGTATAATATACGTTCTTATCAACAAAACCATATCTTCTGGTAATTATGTTGAATCCCTTCGCTTATAGTAAATAATTTAATTATAATTGTTTACTTAACATAATTTTTAAAAACATTCCTGAAATATTTTCGTAGAGCTTAACAGTTTTATTTAAAATTTCGCTACGTTGTGCTTCGATTGGTATCAATAAAAAGTATTGAATATAATTATCCTGGAGATAATAATTCCAAACTCAAAAAAACTCCTTGTCAAGCATCGGATTTTCTTTAAAAACATTTCACATTTGTTTACATTTTGCTTAACACGCCATTTAACAAATTTGCATTTAGCAACAATACATTCCAAATGCTTGTCCAAAATAGCCAGCACACCAACAACCCAACTTCAACCCCAACCGCATATTTTGAAGTATGCAACCCCATTTGCACGAAATACCTCTGCACAACAATTCATTGAAGCCCGAACCAGTGTTGGCCTGGTCAACACTGCATACAAGAGTCAGACAAAACCGTTGGCGCCGCCGGCAATTGTCGATTGGTCAGGTTGTTGTTGTTGCCTTGCAGCTACAATGATGTAGTTGTTTTTGGGAAATTGTTGCAGTGGCAGTTTTTGTTGTTGGTATTGTAGCAGAATGTTATAAAACTCATTAAAATGCACAATTGCGGACGTTTACAAACAAACTCGCACACAACTAACCCAAACACTCAGATGAACTGTAAATGTGAAAACCGCTAAATTGAATGCGAATGGCAACCGGAAATGGTCGGAGGTGGCATGTAAGGTCAGCTGGTTTTGTTAATTGCGCTATTGCGTATGTTCACAGTTACTTTTTTTTTATTTACTTGATCCCTTTTATTTATAGCGTTTCTCACTTTTTTATTCATTGCATTAAATTTATTTGGATGTTTATTTTCCCCTGATGTCTGTTTTATACCCATACACACCGATCTACCACATGCAACCCTCTTCACACGCCTCCACAGCTCTTCAAGCCATGCTATTGATTTCTACTTCGTGACCTTATGACCTAAATCGTAGATGTACCTCATGGCCACATATGTTGCCACTTCATGCTCTTTGAACTGCAAAATCATGTGATAACCACATTATCACCGTCAATTTGTTAAGAATCATGGGTGTGGAATTCATCTCCACTCAAACCCAACGTGATGCATTTGGCACCCACCGCACCACTTGCTGCCTGCTGTAGTGCCGTTTTGAGCTTTTCTACAACAGCTGCTTTATTCTACACACACATCGCTGCATTTTCACATTAATTTCTAATTTTCCATACAAATTTTCACGGATGATATCAAAATTGAGCAGCAGATCCATGAAGAGCCAGTAGATTTTTAGATATCCATTCATTCAAATTAATTTTCCACTCGATGTGATAACGTGTAGCTATCAACAGAGATTTCGCAAAATATGTGATTTTCGCAAAGGTGAGGATGGAACGATAAAAGGTGACCCGAATGGCTGTGTTTATATGTGAGGCTTCTATTCGCGATAGCAGGTTCCTACAATATGAAAGGTACGAGTAGGAAGCTTAAATTATCGCTGAGTAATATGTTGAAATGGCGTATATTGAATATAATGGAATGTATATTCCTGAAATGTCCTTTTTCAAAATTTTTTTCATAAAAGAATATTGTTGAGTCATAGAACAATTCACTTTTCATTAGTTTTATCTTAATTTTTCAAAAATTCGACAATTTCTTCACCCTTTTCTTTTAGTTAGTAATGGCGATTTCGTTTCTACCTATGCTAATATGTTGCATTTTCATTGCCCTTTTCTTGAGGGTGAGAAAATTAGTTTTCGTTTCTTAAAATTTCACACTCGAATAAGGCAAAAAAAGGCACTTTTTCTGCCCTGTAAAACTTTGTCAGGGGAGATAGTTGTCCCGAAAATCAGATGATTGCTTTAAACGACAATATTATGAAACGCGTGTGTTAGAGAAGGATAGATACAAACTTATACAGTCTGCGAAAAAACCATATGTGACAGATTGCATTTTTTACAAAGCTCTTTAAAGCAATTGTCTTTTCTGTTATAGTTTATTAAGCATACAAGTATTGTTTTTAAAGTGATATAGAAATATATTCCTTGTTGTTTGTGCAAAGTCCCGTGAGAAACTGTTTTTTATTGTCGTAGCAGCATTGCTGAACAAAATAATTAAATGTGAAAACTTAATCAAAGCTCTTAGCACGTGTCATAAAGAAACGAGAATGGTTTTCGCTGAAAAGTTCAAATTTTGGTAGCAGGAATTGAAAAAGGGATATTTAGCGACGAAAAGAAATTTAATTTAGATGGTCCTGATGGTGCCAAAAGTATTGGAGGTATATGCGTCGAGATCGTGAAGTTCGATATGCCCGAAACTTTAAAGGAGTATCTCTAATGATGTGGGCTGCTTTTGGTTACCTAGGAAAGACCAAACCGTGTTTTATTTCACACAAAATGAATGCTTTAAAATATGTTGAGCTTCTTGCGAATGTTTTGATTGACTTCGGAGATGGCTTGTGGGGCGAGAATTGGACATTCATGCAGGTTAATGCCCCCATATGGGCGCAGCCCATACAAAAGCATTTTTTAATGAAAGAAACATTACAGTCCTGGAATGGGCTGCTATAAGTCCAGACCTAAATGCCATGAAAAACTTATGGGGGATCCTTTCACAGCTTGTTTACGCAAATGGACGTCAATTTGAGTCGTTGACAGCACTAATAAATCGAATTATTCTTGAATGGGACACTCTGGACCTAACTTTTCTTCATAAACTGGAAAACTCCATGACAAACAGGTTAAAAGAAGTAATAAATAAGAGAGGACGTCATACTTCTTATTAAAGTTTGATTTTAAAACATGAAAAAGTATTGACATTCACATAATCAACTATTAAAAGTAATGTCCCATATAATTATTTCGTTTGTGCTTGAAAATATTCCTTTGTATTTTAGTTTAACATAATAAATATTCTGAAAAAAACTAGCTCTACTGATGTTATTACAAAACTAGTAAGAAATGATCTTCGACTGGGCCGAAGTTAAAAAACCCCCACGTCCGAACCGAAGTATATTTAAAGTCTTAAGCCGTCAATAAAATGTTTATTTGTAAAAACATTTTCGTTATACATAGTTTTAACAGAAAATATTCGCTTTAATTTTTTATAAAATCACTTTGTATGGGAGGTGGGTGTGGTTTTCACTCGATTTGGTTGAATTTTATACACAAAGTGCATGTCATACAGTGACTTACAAAACCGTTCATAAAAAATCATTTCTTCAATTGTTTTGTTTTATTTTTGTATAGAAATACAATATTATAAATGTAAGTACACAATAGCTTAAAGTAGCTTATTTCTTGCTATAAGCCATTAAAAAAAAAAAAAAAAAAAAATAGTAAGTGCATAAGTAAGTTAATATATTGTTAAATTTTTATTTTAATGAACACTTTTGTAACTGGTTCGTCCAGAAAACTTGAAATTTGTTTAAAAATATTTATTAGTATTTAATGTGGCCACCTTTGGCTTCAATCACAGACTGCATTCTTTTAGGCATACTACTTATCAAATTATCCAACTTTTGGGGGCTTATGCTGGACCACTCCTCGTTAACCGCTGTCCAAAGATCTTCCATGCTTTGAGGAACCAATTTTCGCATTATTATTTTTTTCTTGAGGATATTCCACAGATTCTCTATTGGATTGAGATCTGGGCTTTGCGCAGGCCAATCCAAACAAGAAATTCCTTTTTCACGAAGCCATTTCATTGTCACTTTAGCTTTATGCTTCGGGTCATTATCTTGCATAAAGGTGGTATCACCCACTTCACATCTAAACTTTTCAATGCTAGGGAGATATGAGTACTTTAGAACATCGATATAGTTTTCAGCTTTCATTATACCAACGATTCGTCGCAGGATTCCTAACTGATTTCCTTGAAACCATCCCCAGATCATCAAGGATCCACCGAATTTCAAAGTCTGCCGCATATTTCGTTCGGTCATACCATGACCAAATTCGACCATCAGATCCCAAACGGTTAATCTTGGATTCATCAGACCAAGTCACCAGCTTCCATTGACCTACGCCCCAATTAACATGCTTCTTGGCAAAATTCAAGCGCTGTGCGCGATGCTTAGCTGTAAGTAGAGGCTTTTTTATTTAGTTTTAGCCTTCATGCCGGCTTCCTTCAGGCATCTGCGCACTGTTTGGCAAGACACGTTAAGGTTCATATCCTCAGATACCTCCTTGTGAGCTTGTACAGCATTGTCACCAGCTCCAGACACGATTAGCCTCTTGACCATTATCTTTGTTTTGGGAGTCAATTTCCGTGGGCACCCATCGTTCCTCTTGCTGATTGGAATGTTGCAAGAATTTCTTATTTGAGAAATGAAACCGATCGAAACATGGTATTTTGTTGCGATTTGACACACAGATTTTTCTTCTTGCAATTCTAATTTAATAGCAGCACATGTAACGGAATCGACTTTTTTCGGCATTTTAATTTCTATGAAAAATTATGTAATTTATATTAAATTCTTTCAATTTGTTCTTAAAAATTACCAGATCTAACACAAAATCTTTGAAACTGTGAAATCAATGATGACACGACGACACAATCACAACTAAAACTCAATTGAAGAATTCAGTTCCACAAGTGTTCACAATAATTTACAAGAACCGTTATCAATAGCAACAAAACTGCGTTGAATTTTTTAAATTTTCTTTTATACACTGATCGTCACTACAACAACAAATTAGAGCTGATTAAAAAAAATACAATAACAATTGCAAAAACCTTTTTACTTGGTTGTTTCTGAACAGTTTTGTAAGTCACTGTATATCAAAGTTAAATGCAAAATTTCAAGTCTATATATTAATTTTTGTGGAATTCTAAGAGATTTTACCGTTTTGATAAAGGCACTTTGTATGGGAGGTAGGCGTGGTTTTCATCCGATTTGGCTCATTTTCGAACTTGACCTTTAGTTTTTAGATAAAAGCTAAAATATTGAATTTCGTGATGATAGCTTGAAAATTACGGCTGTAATCGTGACGACAGACGGATAGACAGACGGACATGGCTAAATTGACTCGGGTGGTGATGCTGATCAATAATATATATACTTTTCTATACCTACCACGCCTCCTTATGGGCGTTTCAAACGGAGTGACAAAATTAATATACCCCCATTATGTTTTTTAAACGTGGGGGTATAAATATGTTAAAACTACTAACATAGAAAATATATTTCGTCAATTAATTTTAAGGTGGAGTAAAATTTCACTATCACATATAGTTATTTCGCCGACTGTATTACGTGTTCATTTGACATTTTGTTTTGATGAAAAAATGTTTATTCACCCCATGGCAAATTGTTAAATTATTTATATGATTGGTAAAAAAACAACGAACTACAGGTCAGGTAATTTTGTTAATTTAATTAAATCTTCCTTATGATATTTCGTTTTTCTTTGAAAAACATCACCAGGGAATACATACAAAATTAAATTAATATATGATTTAAACCGATAAGGTACATTTTAATGAACGAAAAAACGAAAAACACAGCAACTAACATAAAATAAACACCACTTGATGACGACCTTTCCATGACTTTCTCAATACTTGTTTTTTAATAATTCTACAGTGATAATCGATATACTTTCTTCGGAAGAGTTTGATAATCTTTTACGAGCTTTGATCTTATGACCTTAAAATGGTACATTAGGGTGGAGGAAACTGGGATATGGTTCATTCTTTAAGATCAGAATTATGTTATTGCCGAAGATATGAAGAAAAATTTATATCCGCGACCCCTACCTTCAGTCAAAAATTTTTTTAGAGTTAAGCTGGAAGTTCATTCACTGCATTTGCATATTCGTCCGTCTACTCGCTGAACGCAATGCAATAGAAATATGTGAAAGTTTATGAAAAAGAGTTTTATGCCTACATATGCCTACATACATATGCCTATGACATTCGCCAAGTTATACCTAAGATGATGAAAAGAACTATGTTGAAATTAAGCATCTATTATCCGAGTCGTTTCGAAAATTCTATAAATTTTTGTACTGTAAAGAGCTACTTGACCCACTTTAGATCTGATTACAATTATGTTTTCTATTTATTAATATAAAAAAGTTTTTCCTTGCTGACTGATTGATCATCACACAGTGCAAATATATTCCTACCAAAGATAAAATTGCTAGGTAGATTATTTTAGTTGCGTGAACGTTACTTAACATAAAAGGAAGTTTTAGACTAAAAGGGTATAAAACCAGTATATTTTCATTTGAATATATCCCAAAAAACTTGAAAATATAATATTTGTGTAGTGCTGATATAAATTTAAAAATGTATTTAAAGGAGTTTCAGGAGTTTCATTTAAGTATTTCACTTAAAAAAACTAACCCCATTGATTTCGTTTATATTTAACGCATATATTTTCTTTATCTAGGAGTATTTTATGACATACGATTTTTGTACCGCACCCCAGAATCACACCTAAAAAATGCACATTTTATACGAACTATTTTCAAAATTATGTTTTTATAGCTAAGTCAATTGCTTTCATTCTGGAAGCAAATCGATCAGAGTTGGCAATTTTTCTTTCTATCTTAAATTTGAGAACAAATACAAAAGAACAATAAGAGCAATAAAAACTATGGACGTTATTAGTACTATGAACGTTTCAATGCATAATCGTATACATTAAATGTAAAGAAATTTATCTGAAATCCAAATTTTTAACTTTGGAAGCAAATATCTTCTATCTATTTTATATGATATGATTTCACTCAAATGTTTTTATTTGAATGGTTAACTAATTAGAATTAATTTTTTTTTCTAAATATTGAGAATCTATTAACATAAAGTAGGGGTTTTTTTAAATGGGCCAAAATGGCACAATAGGCATCACAAGATGCCGCAGTGCCAGAGCTGAATTAGCTCGCCCCAAGCATATCCAACTATCTTGTGGCGTCCGTGGCGTAGTTGGTTAAAGTGCGTGGCCGCTATGTCAACGAACTTTGGAGACCCAGGCTCGAACCCCAGCAGCGACAGAAAATTATTTGAATTAAAATGATTTTTCTGTACGGCCGCCACCTCTCTGCAGACAATGAGCCGAATCAAACCTCAGAGAGTAATCAAAATGCCATGTAAAGCTTCTTGAGAATACGAACATTTCGTTCATCGCCGTTCGGAGTCGGCGTTAAGCATGTAGGTCCATTTCTCGGTCAATTGTGTACAAACTTAATAACACGCACAACACAATTGATCCTAAAAAGCTAGGTCAAAGTCCTTTCAAGGGCTGAAATGGCCAGTTATTTACTGTTTTTTTTTAATTATATATGTTTTGAAGATAAGTTTTTGAATTTTGGATAACAAATATTAAACCATTTAACAGGAATCCGAAGATTGGTAAAGTACCTAATATCTGAGGAGGACACGATTTTTCAGAGCTAGTTTATCTAAAAAACAAAAATACATATGACTAAAGTTCTGCTGCAGCTTTTTGAGCTTTTAATCGAAGATTTAAAGCGTCTGTGGCGTAGTTGGTTAAAGTGCGTGGTCGCTATGTCAACGAACTTTGGAGACCCAGGTTCGAACCCCAGCAGCGACAGAAAATTATTTGAATTAAAATAATTTTTCTTTACGACCGCCACCTCTCTGCAGACAATGGCAAACCTCAGAGAGTAATCAAAATGCCATGTAAAGCTTCGTGAGAACGAGAACATTCCGTTCATCGCCGTTCGGAGTCGGCGTTAAACATCTAGGTCCATTTCTCGGTCAATTGTGTACAAACTTAATAACACGCACAACACAATTGATCATAAGAAGGTAGGTCAAAGTCCTTTCAAGAGCTGAAATGGCCAGTTATTATTTTTTTTTTTATTTTTAATCGAAGATTTTAGAAAAATATTGATTTTTACCAAAATGGTAGGTAAAAAACTGATTTTTGACCATCATTTAAAGTCATCATTTAAAGTCTTTAAAGATTTAAAGTCATTTTTTTTTTTAGGTTATAAAAAAACGAGTATTTTTCTAAATAAAAATCGAACGATTAAAAGTACCGGTCATATTTGCTTAACAAGTGAAATAAATTTGGTAGCGATCCTAAGTATAGTTTACTCGAAATGCTGTCCACCTTTTTTAAACAGCCTTTTCGAAAAAAACGCGTTTTAAGTTTGAAAAGTACTTTATTTAAGTATAAACTTATTTTTTTTTTAACTTACATAGTATCATATATTCCAGGACCATATTAGATACCCTCATCATCAATTGTTAGTTTTTCATCATAGTTTTTTGTTTGAACCTAACGGATCTTATCAGCCAAAGTGCATCCTCTAAGGTTCGTTGCTATTGCTAAGTATGATGTGCCAAATGAGTAAAACAATTTTTACATATAAAGTAACCCCCTAAGACCAAGTTTTGTGCGACATTTTATCATCAATTAACCCTTTAGCCCACCATGTTAACCCATTATATCCTTGTTTTATGGGTCTTTTTTTCCTTTTATCACAAAAAGGTCAAAAAAGACCCATAAATTGAGAAGTCAGGGGGTTAAAATGTTGCACAAAAATATTTCTCGTAGTATTTAACATAAATCCTCAGAACACATCCTACACCCAAATGGTAAGAACAACATATTTTTGAAGTGAAACTTCTTAGGCGGCGCTTCGAAATTTGAATGAGAATATTGAGGAGTGAAATTTCAAGGTCAATTTACTTCATTTCGTTACACGATAGAGAAGAAAGATACGTTGTACAGTAGATAGAATGAGAGAGATATACATTGTATAAAAGACTGAAGAAAATTTCTTTGTTAGCGCTGAGTATCGAACCTGCAATCTTAGTTTTATAAAGCCAACGCACTATATGCGGAGCTAAGGTCTTCATATTTAAACGTTGTCTACATACCAATTAATCAAACTACTTTTGCTGTAGATGCCCAGCGGGAAAATAAACAGCGCTCCTAGCGGGAAAATATAACAGCCTTATTCTAAAACACATTTTAGAGGCAGTGTAACTTTAAACAAGAAAACGCTATTCATAAACATTTTCGCAACCATGTTTTTTGTTTGTCTTTTCGTTTAATATCAAAGACATGCTCCATATGCGCCCTTTGCAGCATTTTTTTTATGTGGCGGCCATTGCAAATCCATTGGAATTCTTAATTTTTGTAGAGATTTTCTTTAGTTCAGACACAAACCTTACAAACATGAGCAGCGAATGAAAACATGTTTATGAATAAAGCCAAATAATGATAGAAAAATAGATTGCGCAGATAGTAAAAATAATTTTCTACGATCTGCGCATCTACGTTACGATAAACTTACGATATGAGCTTACGATATGGCTTTCTGCCAAGTCTTGTTAAAAATGTGAACAAATATGAAACAATGGCAAAAGATTCAAGAAACAAACTTGGTCTAGCGTGACGTCATGATCGTAAAAAATACTTTGTTCGTAGCTAGAAATGTCAAAGTGAAAAGTAAACAACATAACGGACATGCGCAATGCGTAATCTATTTTTCTATCATTCTTGAATAAAGCGTAGTATGCTGTAGAAACGAAAATTTCTTAGCATTTAATTCTACACCCGAACTATTAGTGTAGAGTCAAAAATGTTTGTATGGAGAAAAAAGTAACTACAGTACGACCTTGCTCAATGCAACTAATAGAAATTCGGGCAATTGACATAGTTAACGTTGAAGAAACGCAATTAAACTTCTAAACATAAAGCTTTATGTCTCTGAATCTTAGATATTGTGGGTTAATGCACTTTGTATCCTTAAATATTGTTTGAATAGATTTTTCATTAAAAATGTATTTTACAAGCAAAGAAGAACTGAAAGAATATAAGATAAAAGTTTATGCAAGTTTACGCAAATGCAAGTTGCGATAATTGTGCAATTCGATGACGCCAACTTGACACTGTGCGCAAGAAAAGTTGGAATAAGTTCTTTCAATAGATAACTATTTTATACATATGTATCTTAGTTATATAATTTTATATCGAACTATTTACTATTAATAATAGTAAGTATAATGTGTGTGTGAAAGTTTTAGTTATCTTTTCACATTTATAGTTTTGAACAAAAAAGTATTTATAAGGCTTAATTTTTTTAAAGCAAAAATAATAACTAAAATTTGTCCCATAGTTTTTGAGTACAAAATAACCGGTAATTTTTGATTTTTAGTTTTTAAGGCAGAAATAAAAATGAAAGTTAAGATCAAGTTTACAGTTGAGGTAGATTTATTGTTGTGACATTGTTTTGTGAAACTCCTTATTAATATGCCAAAAAAAATTTTTGAAAAAACAATTTATAAATGCACCTGAAGCTCCCATTGGCAAAAAAAGCGCTCATTGTAGTTATGTAAAATAAAAAAATCCCTTTTTAAGAAATTATTCTCTTAATATGCGGAATATGCAACACTTGATTTTCTCACGATCATACTCTCGCTCTCAAACTTTCAATAAAGATACGCTCAGAGTTTTCTCCCTAGTGCAGCGATGGGTTCTATTCCAGATAGAACTCTACGCCACGTTACGTTGCGTAGCTTTACGATTGCATAATCGAGCCTTTACACTAAAATCGTTCTTATTCTAGAAAAGAAAGAGTGTATACAAAGAAGAAGTTTCACTTCTTTACTGTATACACGGTATACTGTATCTTTTTTTTTATTGTCTTTTCTTTGGACGATTGTGCTTAAAACTGCAACAACTTTTATTCAATTGACTTAAAACTTTTTGAGAATATTTTTAAGATATTATACATTTGAAAAATGTGAAAAAAAAACAAAATTGATTTTTGGTCGCCGAAAAACTTTAGTAGGCCCTTAATCAACTTTTCCGTTTGTTTATATTCCATTTTATTTTGTGTATATCTCTCTTATGTGCTATTATATTAAATTCAAGAGCACATGATATTTTTCATAAACACACAATGTATTCTTAGTTAAGTTAATTCACGAAAAAGTTGTTATCATTCTTATATTTAAAGTATTTTTATATTAAACAGTTGTTATCTATTTTATATTGAATGCATTTATATTGTACTAAAAAAGAACTTTGTTCTAACTGTACTAATGTATTTTTAATAAATATTCTTCCCCACAACATTTCGTTACATTCTTTATATTCATGACGGATTAAAAACTTTTCCAGTTCTTGATAATGTGATTGTACAATGTTCTAATTACGATCTAAAAACAACCATCTAATTTCTTCAGACGGGGTTTGATTTGCATCCATAAATAATCATATACTTAATCATTCATAAGTTCTTTCACAAACTGCTTTCCTTCTTGTTTGAGAACGGTTTTGAGATTTTAACTAATTACGGAGTTTCCCGAGACGAGATAGTTTGTGAGTTTTGACGTGACGAAGTTACGTTGTACTCCTCTAGTTTCCAAAAAAGTTATTATTATTATTTTACCATGTATTATTATTATTATTTTATTGAGATGCTAAGCCCTAAGGCTTTATAGCATTTTAAAAATTCAACAATTTGTTTGATTAACTTAAACACTATACAATTCATTATACATTTAATTATTAATTTAAAGGATTTCAGATATAATATACATAGTAAAAATGATGTAAGGTTGTATATATTCCGGATCAACATCTTGATATTAATAGATCAATTGATTAGAGCAGTGCTCACATATGTGAGGCTGATAACCAAGTTCTATTATGTGTGTAGGAACAGGGATTAGAGCAAAGCTCACATATGCAAGGGTAGACGGACGGGGTCTACCTCTGGCATATGCCAGGCGAGACGGACGTGGTCTCGCTCTGGATAATCATGTTTGAATTTAATCAGCTTGGTGTAAAATTCCCAGGTATGATGTGAAGTTGCATATTCCGGATCATATATTAAGAGCATCGATCCCATATGTGAGGCTGATAATCAAATACTATTCTGATGTATGTATGTAGATTCTTGTAAACAGGGATTAGAGCAAAGCTCACATATGCAAAGGTAGACGGACGGGGTCTACCTCCGGCATATGCCAGGCGAGACGGACGTGGTCTCGCTCTGGATAATCATGTTTAAAATAAATCAGCTTGATAGTATTGCCAAACATAGCCAGGAAAATATAAAGTATTCTTGGGAGAGCATAATCCAAATCAACCTCGGTACTGGAGAAAATCTATAATTTTAAGTTTAATTGAGTATATGGATTCATTTTAAGAGATTACATCTGAAACAAAATTAAAGTCACCACAAGCACTTCTCAGCGGTTCATTTTGCAAGTAGTTTGTTCTACAAAAGTTCATGTAAAGTAATTCAAAAGATCTTCTAGGACGAATAGGAATATTAAAATAAATTTTACTTAATAAATATGGACTGTCAACATATCCATGCAGAAGTTTAACAATCCAGCTTACATTAAGCATAGTTCTGCGATTTTTTAAAGTAGGAAGATTTAATAGCTGTAATCGATATTCATAAGGTGGAAGATGAAAGTCAGTTCTGCAGTATAAATTGCTTAAGCAGAACAGAAGAAATTTTTTCTGAACTGATTCAATGTCGTCAATGTAACAACAATATCGTGGACACCATATAATTGAGGCATATTCTAAGATAGGCCGCACTAGTGAAGTGAACAAAGATTTCGTAATAAGAGGATCATTAAACTCTTTTGCCCATCGTTTGATAAATCCTAGGGTACTATTTGCTCTATTTATTATTTTAGTTATATGAATATGAAAGCGAAGTTTAGGATCCATGGTAACTCCAAGATCATGGAAACTATCTAGAGATTCTAGTGTATAGTCGCAGATTTTGAACGTGCTTCTAAGCCATGGCTTACGCGAGAAGGTCATGTGCTTACATTTTTTCATATTGAGATTCATATGATTTATTTTGCACCAGTTATAAAGATTATTGATGTCAATTTGTAAGAATTTGGCATCATTTTCATTTTTGTAAGAAAGAAATAGTTTGACGTCGTCAGCGTACATCAAGACGTTAGAATGCAATATTATAGTTGGCAAATCATTTATGAAAAGTAGAAAGAGAAGAGGCCCGATGTGACTCCCTTGAGGCACTCCTGAGGTAACCGGGAACTCGTAAGATTTCACGAGTTTAAATAAAACAGATTGAGTTCTATTACTGAGATACGATTCAATCCACCTCACCAGCTGTATGGGAAATCCGATAAGAGATAATTTTAAAACTAAGAGTTTGTGATTTACAACATCAAAAGCTTTACTAAAATCCGTATAGATGACATCTGTCTGAAGACCTTTTCCAAAATTCTCTATGGTCTTAGATGTAAATTCAAGTAGGTTAGTGACAGTCGATTTTCCAGAAAGAAATCCATGTTGACATGGAGACATCAAAGACTTTACACTATGTGATAATTGTGATGTAACAATTGCCTCAAAAAGTTTGGGCAAAGTACTTAATTTAGCAATTCCACGATAATTATCAATTAAAGACCTGTTACCAGATTTATGCAACGGAATAATAAATGAAGATTTCCATGCAGCTGGAAAATAACAAGATTTTAAAGATGAAGTAAAAAGTAAAGTGATAGGCTTTACTAATTCTTCGCAACAGTATTTCAATATGCATGAGGGTATATTGTCGGGACCGCTTTTATAAGAAGAATTTAAGATCTCTTAAGTAGGCTAGAACTGTACTAGTATCAACTATTGGGAGACAAATATCACCAGATTGAACATAATGGGGATAGCTGCCATTATTAAAAGAGGATGATGAATAAGTCGACTTAAAAAAATCAGCAAAAAGGTTGCAGATACTATTGTCATTATCGGATTCCACATTATTGTATTTCATAAAAGAAGGATAGGAATCAATTTTGCGTTTTGTGTTAACAAAGCTCCAGAATGATTTTGCATCAGACTTAATGTTTAGTTTAACTTTTGTGAGGTAGATGTTATAGGATTGCTTGCACAACTGTTGGTAACTATATTTAGTCGAAGTATAACGTGCAATATCACATATGTTATGTGTTTTTTGATATTTTTTATAATATTTAGTTTTCAAGTTTCTCAGTTTTCGTAATTCATTGGTATACCACACGGGGCCGGAAATTATAGAGGCTTTTCGTTGAGGAATAGATCTAAGAAAGCAATCCATGAGCGTTGAGTTAAACGCATAGACCGCGGCATCCAGATTCTGTGATGATAAGAATTTTGTATTTAGATTCAGTATAGGTGACCAATTTATATTGGACAAAATATTTTTCAAAGTAACATAATTAGTTTTCTTAAAGTTGAATTCGGTGAGCGGTTGAATAGTTTGGTTCTGCACAGATGGTTTAGGAAAATTTAAACAGATTTCTATAGTCGGATGGTGAGAATCTTCAGGAGTGACCAAGGGATCAGACCTTGACACTGAAGCAATATTGCTATCATCAAAAAATACCAGATCGAGCAAACGTTTATTCTTGTTCAAGTGACAGTTTAGTTGGAAAAGACCTTGGCTTGAGAGTTCGTTTAAAAAGCAATTGTCAGATGAGCTTTCCGAAGAAGGTAAAAATATTGTAGGGTTTTCGGAACAACAGTTCCAAGAAACGTTGGGCAGGTTAAAGTCACCAGTTATTAATATATGATCATTTGGATGAAGCTGTAGGCAAACTTTACTAATAGCGAGCAAATGTTTGCTATAAACTTCTAAGTTAGAAAATGGTGGGATATATGAGCATGTAATGTAGATACTCAAGGGACCGAACTTTACATGAACACAAAAAAATTCTATGTCTGCAGCTTCTTGTATGTCTATTTCTTGAGAGTAATGTGTTGATTTGACCGCAATCAACACACCTCCACCGTTAGAATAATTGCCAGGAATGGAGTTTCTATCTTTGCGATAAATGTTAAATTTGTTGCAAAGAATTTCAGAATTTAAAGTGTTGGGTTTTAGCCAAGTCTCACTGAAAGTAATTATATCATAATGAATGTTGTGACTCATAATGAATAAATTAATCAATTTAGTATTAATGCCACGAACGTTTTGATATAAGATTAGGAACTGAAGGCAGCAATCTAGTTTTTTTGGTTCATGTTGCGAACAGGTAAAGAAGCTAGTACAGTTCTAGGTTGTGATCTAGGGACGTATTCATGAACTAATGTATATTCAGGCCAAAAACTTTGACTGATTACTTTATTGTAGAGATCATCAGGTAGAGTAATTTTAAATGAAGACGTGACGCGTTCATGAGGTAACTTGAATTTAAAAATCGAAATTCTTTTATTTAAAAGATTTAAATTCGATTGCAAATAGAAAAGAATGTCATCCTCAGTCGTATCAGCTGCAAAACGGGATACAAATATTGATCTTGCAGGCGGAATTATCACAAGATTTTTGTGAACCGGCTGATTCAAACTGCTTATCGATATTTGTTTTGGTATTGCGCCTGTGTTGTTAGTTTTGAGTAATGCAGGAGAAGTGCCAGCACTTGATAAGGCACAAGCCTTAGCATAAGTTACCTTAGCATCAGAAGTAGAAGGAGAGTCAGTAATTAAATTTATTGTGTGTACAGCAGAGGCTTCTGTCAACAGTAAATTCTCACTGACTGATGCGTGAGCTCTAGAAAGGGCCGCAACATCAGTATTTCGAGCTGTAGTTACATTCTCAGTTGAAAATGCTTCACATGAAGTGTTTAAGTTTAAGTTTAAGGGTGAAGGCTCAGCATTAGTTTCAGGGTTAGCTTTAGGAGTAACACTTGTAGACGGAGTGGCTGATTTAGTAATAGATTTGGCAGAGCTTCGAAGGTTTTTGCTGTTCCGCTTTCGCTTAGGAGAGACAAAAGCCTCATCCATGCACTTAAACGATTTGAAAGACTTTTCGTACTCCGCCAATCTAATCTGAGCCGCCTCTAGGTCTTTAGAAACCTCCAAGAAACCCTTTCTCGATTGCCTTATAAGTTTTAATATTTCCAAATCGGTTGCTCTGCAATCTTCGCATGCCCAACGGAGACCCTTATTTTCACCCAGTGCGTCGGAGACACGCGCATTTAGTGCTACACACTTAGTGTGAAAAAAGGATTCACATAACCAACAATTTACAATTCGGTCAGATTCTCCCTTAATGGTACAGTTGCGGAAATTGCAAACCATATTTAAAAATCTTATATTCAGTTATAAATTTATAAGTTAAAAGTAAAAAAAAATAAAGTTAAGCTTTGGCAACCCTATTTGAGAAAGTTTGAAAGAGACAGGCAAACTAGTTTAGAAGGCAACAGTTTGAAAGGCGTTCGAAAGTTGTTACTAATGACAACGGTTTGAGAAGCTTTAGAATTCAAGCTGACAAACGTCAGAAAACAATGGAAGAAAAACAAGAACAAATCCGCTTTCACAAAAAACAAACCAGCGTTTGTTGTTGCTGTAGCAGAAAAACAAATGAAAATATAAATTTATGATATATAAAAAAGGATTATTTCAGCGCTTTCTTGGCCCACAGTTGTATAAATCCAACGAAGGTCCCAAAGTAATGCACGGCAAGTCCAAAAAGAATTTAATTTTAATTGAATTACACGCGAAATTCGGTATTAAATTAAAATTTTACGCGACAAGAAACAAAGCACGTCTTTCGGCAGAACAGTTTGACAGTTTATTACAAGTTGAAAAATGAATTTTTTAAAAATTCATCTGCGTTTCATTGAATTGTTACTCGCTGGGTATAAGAGCTATGATTTAAAAAATAGTATGACCATAAAGGTTAATTCTTTGACTATATTAAAAAAACAAAAAAAAAAATAAACTACATCATAGGGACGTAGTGGGAGCTGCGTAAGCAACGTAACTGAATATTTGTTACATGGAATTATTACTCGCTGAGTATTAGTGTTAGAATTAAAAATACGATACGCCAATAAAGGCCTACTGGAAGCCCTCACAACAAAATTAGACAAAAAATTTCTGACATCATGGGGACGCTGAGAGAGCCGCTCAAAGATCGATAACGCAACATTCATGCAGTGGCGTTGCATTGAATTTTTACTCAATGAGTATATAACCTACGATAAAAGTTTAAAAGGGAAAATAAAGTCTTTATACCTGGCTTTACGAAAAAAATAAAAAAAAAATTCCGGCGTCGTCAGGTCGTGAATATAGCAGCTTATGTAACAGAAATGTAATATCGTTGCATGGAATTATTACTCACTCAGGAGGAGCGCTACGGTAAATTTTGTTTTACGACAGCATGGATGTGTTATTACGCTTTACAACTAAATTACAAAAAAAATCTTGTTGTCATGATTTCAGGGATGCAATCACAGTAAAAATGCTACAGCCATGAAAAAACGTTGCATGGATTTTTTGCTCTGTGACTACTAGTGCAACGGTAAATTTTATGGAACGAAAACGAAGGTGAGGTCTTCGGGCATATGACAAAAATAAAAAAAAAAAATTGACGGCGTGTCAAAGACCCTCAGGCAACCGCCTAGTGTGACGCATATGCATCACTTTTGCTGGATTAATTGAAATGAGAGCACAACCCATGCGGAAGCAAAAAAAAAAACTAAAAGCAAAGCACCAACTCCAAATCCAACAACAACTCCAACTCCAACACCAACACCAACACCAACACCAACACCAACACCAACACCAACACCAACACCAACACCAACACCAACACCAACACCAACACCAACACCAACACCAACACCAACACCAACACCAACACCAACACCGACACCGACACCGACACCAACACCAACACCAACACCAACACCAACAACAACACCAACACCAACACCAACACCAACACCAACACCAACACCTACACCAACACCAACGCCAACACCAACACCAACACCAACACCAACAACAACACCAACACCAACACCAACACCAACACCAACACCAACACCAACACCAACGCCAACACCAACACCAACACCAACGCCAACACCAACACCAACATCAACATCAAAATCAACATCAACATCAACATCAACACAAACATCAACATCAGCATTAACAACAACAACAAGAAACTTCGTCACGTCAAAACCTACGGGTGTGTCCACGGCACAGCCAACTCTTTTTTTTTTTACTATTCGAATCTTCTTCGATATGGTTATAACCAATTTTAATGGTTCCGACAACTGTATTTTGTATAAAATCCATACTTTTCAAACCACATTCGCAATACAATGACTTACCGCATCTTTATGTATTCCGAAAATAGCACTATCGTTCGTGTAGCACACAATAAACCATACGTTTTTTCATATCAAAAAATATTGTTACTTGTTTCTTTAACGAACGAGAGTGTTCTTTTAGGAATATTCCAAAAGAATACGAAATGGTTGAGAATTTTAGAATGGTTTTGTATTGAAATCAATAAATGGCATCTCTAAAACCCTCCTGTGTAGGTTAGAACTCGTTCTTTCTTCTACGAGTAGTTTTAAAGTTATACCAACATCTATTTTTGATTTTATTTTGTGGCCACAGAGGACTGCCACTTTCCAATCCAATTCCAATCGACAAAATTCACTTCACATCCGTAGCAAATCTGTGTAAATAAAAAATTAAAAAAAATTTATCTCACAATTTCTAAAAACTTTAATTTAAATCAAAAATATGTTTATTAGTATATTTAATTATAAAATTGCAAATATTCATTAAAATATGTAATCAGAAATGTATTTACATTTGTCACGTGATTTGCTTAAGCTTAATTGAACATTGAATTGTGCGGCTTTTTGATTAACTCAATAAAACCTGCAGCTTATGTGGATTTGTATGGTAGTCAAAGGCCATTATTTCGTTTCTAATTGAACCGAATAATCAGAAAAAAAAATTTCAAATCCATGCGCAAATTTAATACCATTGCAAAGTGATATTACAAAACACATTCAGTGGGGTATGGATGGTAATAAAATAAAAAACAAAAAACAAAAAAAAAACAAAAAAAAACAAAAGTACCGAATTGAATCTGCAATTATTGAAAATATGAACCCGAACAAAAAAATCCTTATCATTAAACGTTGTACTCGAAAAAAAGTGATAAAATTAATAGAATATTGAAAAAAAAACTTTGATCTATGTATAATATCAGCATTTATTTTAAAACATATCTGCCACTTATATTGACCATATCAGTCTTCAATATAAAACATCAAAAGCCTTTACATAATTTAGATACTCGTCATTGGGTATGGCAGTGGCAATCAAGCTTAACATAAATAACGTTCAGGAATACCTTTAACAATAAAATTGCAAGACCTATAAAATTCTTTATTAGGGCACAAGATAAACTTGATAGAAAAATTGATTGCTTGGAACACTTGGAAACTATTCTCAGTTATTATCACCAACAAATTTACAAACAACAATAAAGATTGAAGTCATATTTTTATGATATAGTTTCAAATATTGATTCCTCCCATTTTGTGCTTCTCACTCCATCTTCTGACCAGCATGACTCAAATATTTCTATAGTACAAGTTGTGCATTCATGTGTTTTTATAAAACATTTGCAATAAATTCCAATTTATTGCATTTTATGCCAAACGCACTCGCACATATCAAACATCGCATGCATACCGATGCAACCATCATGTCCCAGATATTCATTTGACTGTGACTACAACTGGATGCACACTTCAATAAGCCTTCAAAAATTATACTTGTACTTTTTTTTCATCGATAAAGTTCTGTTGTGCTCACATTTTGTCCATGCGACCAAACATTCATGAGTTCCAAGAGTGAGTTGCATAGTTTATGAGACATCCATGTCTTTTTATTTTGTGTCACATTCAAAGTAATAAGGCTTTTGTTTCAACAAGAGGCTCAGTATCGTCTAAGGTGCCTTAAAATTACTTTCTTAAGAATATACGAGTTGGCCCCATTAATCAATTTATAATAAAACTCATCGACAGACTAAGTGGATGAGTCTTCAACAGACTTAAGAAATTTATCAATTCTTAAGTCAAATTAGATGAAAATTTAGGTTAATTTAGAATTACATAACGGTCGGTACTGACCGCTTTGTTGCTATTTGTGCTTTAAGTACAAGCGACGTATGCTAGTTTTTTCTGTCTTTGTTTCTCTCCATATTCTTCCCGTTACTACATGACTTCAGTTTTTTATTGTTGACGTCGTCATGGCTCGACGAACAAATTGTTTGATGACGTTGTTATTTGACACCCTATAAAGTGAATGTCTTTATTTCCAAACACGATCTGATAGCAAGATCAGATGGGCAGCTCGTTGCGTATCACTCATTCGGAGCTACCAACAATTTGTTTCCACTACTGTTTGACGTTGTTGCATGATTTTATGACAACTCGTCTTATATTTTGTCGTTCTTTTTTTACTCAAGTGTCATATGATATTTTCCCTCACTGTATTCAGGGTGGGGGACGTTGGCAGAACGCAAAGCTGTGTTTCCAATGCAAATTCATTGGGCCCATAAAAACCTCCTTCTGTCTTGTTCGTGTTAAGCGTTGAGTCAGTGACTTATGGTTATTGTTCGGTACAAAAGTTTGTTCTCTGTGAGTGCTTGTGTGTTTCCTGTACTTGTTACCATGAGCTTATGTGCTCACAGCTGGGTCTTATGGCGCTTTAAATTGTGTTACTGTTGTTTCTGGTGTTAAAGCAACAGTTTGACAAATTTTTATAGCAGGCGCAGGTAACTGCGTCTACGTTCCTAGGCGCACCAGGAGGACTTAATAGTCGCGTTAATGGAATCTGGTAATTTAGTGGTAAGTGTGTAAAGTATTTTTATGAACTTGCTATAGAGGTAGAATATTGCAAGTTTAGTAGGTGACTAGGAAAAAGTTTATATTCTCCAAGTTATGATGTGTTAGTTGGAACATGCCATATAATAATTTTTTATTGAATTTCTGAAGCAAATTTAAAACACTAAACAGAAGATTAAAAAGGTGACGGTAAGAAATAACTTGTAAAAAATGTGAAACTATAACAATTTATATCCGCTAAAATGTTGGTCGTTTCGACGTAACTTCGTTGGAAATTAAAATTGAAATTTTTCATAGTAAATAAAAATTATTGCATTATTGCTCCTTGTGCTCAAAATATTGACCTTCGACCTCAAAATAATTATATTTTGCGTAAACTTTCATAACATACGTATATCTATATACAAATAGGCGTAGGCAGAACAGTTAAGGACCATTTTCTCCCGTGTTTCTCAACCGATTTTGATAATTTTTTTTAAATCAATAAGAGTAGAGAGAAGGAGTTCACCTAATATCTATGGTGGGCGTGGCACATCCCATACAACCCAAATTTGCAATATCAAATAACTTTAGAGTTATAAGTCACACAGCCTCTGAAATCGGTATTCGACCTCAAATGACACGGACCATTTCACTAGTTACATTTTATGGGCTTTGAAAGAGGGGCGTGGCACTTTTCAGCAGCCCAAATTTTCGGTATAACTTTCGAACTATAAGTCAAAAATTAATGAAACTCGATAGGAACTTCCTTTTTAATCGTGTTCTTCGACTGGAAAAATTTAAAGAGCATTAGACAGGGGGAAAAACCATACAATTCAAAGTTATTATATCGGATAGCTTTGGAAGTTAATGCCGTATAACAATGAAACTCAATATGGAGTTCCCACTTGGTGATATCCTTCTACAAGAAAAAGCCAAATTTTTGATATCGAATAGCTTTGAAATTAAGTCATAGAACATGTAAATTCAGAATATAGTTACTATTTTGTGATTTCCTGCTGGTGGTGCGTATGGTACGGTATGAGTTCGGTTACATTCACATATGAGTGAAGAAAGAAAAACTGTTTTCAATTGAAATACACAAAAAAAAAAAAAAAAAAGCAAAAAGCAATTTTTAAGTGATCGAATTTCGACTAAAGGCGATTCTAGTAGATAAAAAATTCTTGACGAAGATATTTTAAAGCATATTCAGAAGTTTGAACTATCGATAAATCGGAAATATTTTCTGTGTAATATAGTTCAAAATCTCAAACGAATTAATTTATGTATAATTATATTGTTTTGTATATGAAGTAGGCCGTTTGCATATTTTTTTATTTATAATTAGTATTGAACATTGAATCAATACACATTCTCATGGAATTATGGGAGCGGTTGTCGGATCCGAGTTGCTTTTCGGTGTGTGAATAGTAAAGTTTAAAACAGAATTTCGTATTTTCCGTCGGGGATTTCAATGGCGATTTCATTTTTGGCGGCCGCATACACCGCGAAAAAGCTTATGCAAAATTTACAAAAAAGCTAGTATAATTTATAAGGTGTCTTTGGCAGTTTTCAGCCTTCTAAGTTCTTCGTCAAAAGAACTTAGTTTTACATGTTTAACTTACCGGTATTGATTTGGACAAATTAAGCAAGTATTTTGTAATCTATACCTTCGACAGCTTATATTAGCGTGCTTGCTGAATCTGGCGAACGTAGTGTTCAGGTTCATACCATTTTGATAAAGTGTCAAAGTTTTCGAAAGTTTACAAACACTATTGGTTAATATCTTCTATACTTGGCTTGGGTGAATCAAACATGTATGTGATTTCAACACAATTTATAAAACAATATATTACTTTGGTGAATAAGCATAAGCCGGCTAGGTTATTTTACTATTGTTTTTTTGTCGGTGTACATTTTCATGTATTTTGTTGCACGACAAATCCAACACCCGACAGCCGCTTTGGTTCTGTTTGGACTCATAAGTAGTCGCAAAACTCAAAAAACAATCAAGCGGATTGCCAGGGATTAATCAGGTTAAGGTGTCTTTGCCGATACTGAGAATGTTATAATCCCATTTTGTCTTAAAAATTATAAATAAACTATGCAAATAAAAGGCTCTTTAAAAACATCTTTAAACATGTTTGAAGAAGAAGTTTTTTAAATAAAACATTTTGTAAAATTCATACTCGTAACATAGCATACTGGCTACAACTTTTTTGCATTTCTTCCAGCTTCTTGTGATGGCAATTCCATGGAGATTTGTCGTTGAAATCTTCTTCAAACGTGCCTTGTATTTTCGTATTTAAATGCTCTTGGGACCCACGTACTATCAAGTTGTTGTACCTCTGATCTACTACAGAAAATAATATCAGGCCCTGACAATGAAACATATGCAATCCATTGTTTATATTGGTGGGTTCTTTCACATTTGCTGATATCAGCTTTACTGACTTAGCTTTTGTTAAAATTGTCGCAGCATATACTTTATAAAACCTATTTCCTGAATTTCTTTCTGTTGCTTAAGCCCATTATTAAGTTAAACTCAATAACCATGTTCGTAATGAAAAACTGCACTATCCAGTGCAGTGCCGATCCAAAATGAGACAAGCTTCTCCTTCTAACAAATGGATAATAAATGGTAATAAATATGTAAATCCAATGTATAAAAATGAATATTTGTTCTTCCAATTGCGAGAAAACTATTTCAACTTATTGCTTGCACTTGCGCGATGGTTATAGGCATACTGGGGCGGGCATAAAACAAGGGGGCGTAACACCTCCCATGCTACCCAAATCTGCGATATCGATTTTTATTTATTTTTTATTTATCTTTGGAATTATAGGTCACACAAGATTCGGAATTTGGGCACGTGTAAATATTACACATCAATTTACACGTGCCCAAAATTTATGGGCGTTGGATGAAGAGCGTGACAATTTTTCAGCAGCCCAAATTTTCGGTATAACTTTTGAGCTAAATATAAGTCACACATCAATGAAACTAATTAAGAACATAATATGTACACGTGTCCATCGAATGGTAAAATGTAGTGATCAGTTTGAAAATGGGCGTGGCACTGCCCATGCGTTTCAAATTTATAGTATCGAATAGATTTGCAAGTAAATGCCACATAACATTGAAACTGATTATGGAGTTGCTACTTGATGATATCCTTCTAAGTAAAAACTGGGACGAGCTTTGAGCAAGGTGTTGTGGCTCCGCCCATACAATTAAAACTTTTTGATTTCTAATAGCTTTGGAGGTAAAAGTCATGGAATATTTAAACTCAGAACGGAATTACTGTTTGGTAATGTCATTCTACTAGAAAACTGGGACGGGCATTGCACAGGGGGGTGTGGCTACACTCATAGATTCTTCTTTAAGATCTACAACCAATCATTCTGCTTTCGGACAATCAAATGTGCTGGATCTAAACAATTCCAATATGGCATAGTTATTCAGGATTGGACCATTTTTTATCCGCGTGTTTACACTCAAAGTAGACAAAACTTTATATTTTTTATGAAGGAGGTAGGTGCTTTGACCGCATTAAGAGACACTTTTGTCAAAAATAAAAAATAAACGCAAAAATTGTTATCGAGTAAAATTTATTATCATACAAAATAACAATTTCTTGTATTTTTTTAGACCATTTATTTCGTTCGCGCGTTGCGAGTTTTATTTTACCCAAAAAAAGTCTGAGTTGTGATATTACAAGATATTCCTGAAGAACTAACTGTTTACCTAATTGTTCTTGCAAAAAACCATCGTTTCGCGAGCTGTGTGGCCTTTAGTGGTGCCTTGTTGGAACCAAATGCCGTAGAGATCACATTCGCCAAATAGTGGGCTATAATGCTGCGATAAAAGACTTCATTCATTATTACGTTTCGACCGAGCTCTAACAATCCCGTTGTGTTGGTCTATGTACTTAGTTGCATACTAATCGATAAAATATTGGGGTTTCAAAATTTTCGATGAAAATACAATTTATGCGTTGGTAGGCTGACTATGTGTACAAAAGTTGCTCTAAGCACACGAAAATCATTCTATGTACAACACTGATTTTCATAATACAGCTGAATAATAGGTCTGTTCCCGTACTTTTTGGGCTAAAAATGGTAAAACTGTCAAAAACGTGATAGTAAGGAAAAATCTCTTAAAAATATTGAAAAACACAAAAAAGTACGGGAACGCTTTTGGACTAAAATTGTGTAAACTGTAAAATAAAATCGTTTGTTTGATGTGGAGCATAGGCAGTGCAGATGACATGCTAAAGATTTTGAGCAACATAAAAATTAATTCTCAAATAAACATTTATATTTAGTTTTTACACAATTTACCATGTTTTTGATTTCCATTCCAACTGTTTTTTATTTATTTCAAAGAACTTTTATTGTTTTACAATTTCTTTGCTAACATGTAAACATATGATTTTAAGCAGTTTGACACTTTTACCATTTTTTCCAGAAGAAATTTCTCGGATTAAAACTTGCAGCTTTTGACAGGGAGGGGAAATTTTTAACTCTCTCGATTGCACTTCTTTTACCATTTTTCGAGTACGGGAACGCTTCTCAGACTAAAATCTGTAAAAATGGTAAATTGGACTAAGACTTTAGAGTACGTGAATAGACCTAATGTGGAGGTTAACTTTCTCCATAATGAAATGTCAAAAAATACTGAACAAATATACGATGACAGTTTGACACATCTCAGGAGTGATCATCATAAAATGTATACTGAAATAAGTACCTCCAAGTGAATCTCTGGTGGCGTAGTTGGTTAAAGTGTGTGGCCGCTATGTCAACGAACCTGGAGACCCGGGTTCGAACCCTAGCAGCGACAGAAAATTATTTGAGTTAAAATAATTTTTCAGTACGGCCGCCACCTCTCTGCAGACAATGGCAAACCTCAGAGAGTAATCAAAATGCCATGTAAAGCTTCTTGAGAACAAGAACATTTTTCTGTTCATCGCTGTTCGGAGTCGGCGTTAAACCTGTAGGTCCGGTTCTCGGTCAATTGTGTACAAACTTAATAACACGCACAACACAATTGATCATAAGAAGCTATGTCAAAGTCCTTTCAAGGGCTGAAATGGTCAGTTATTTATTTATTTATAAGTGAATCTCTCTATAATTACCTAATTACACCTCTCTCCTTTAAGGGAGTAGTACCAATCTCTTGATAGAAAAAAACATATATTTTTAATATGTTGTTTTTTCAATCATATTTATTGAATATCAATTTTAAACTTTTTGTGACATATTTATAAATGTTTGAAGATAACAAAAAAAATTTATTTTGTTATCACTTTTTCAGCCGGTAGAGGGCGATGAAATCAAGCACTAAAAAAAAAAAGTTGTCCCGCTGCGGCAACTTAATGTCAGGAACGGCTAATTTGAAACAAAAAAATTAAATTAGTTATTATTAGTGACAACCTCTTACGAGGAAATCAACCACATTTAGGGAAAAAAGTCAAAATTAAACAAAATATACAAATTTTTAAAAAAATTTTGAAAAACGGGCAACATTTTTTTGTAAATTTTGGATACACCCCTTTACATAGGGAACTTTTTTCCCTAAATGTGGTTAATTTCCATGTAAGAGGTTGTCACCAATAATAGAAAATTTAATTTTTTTGTTTCAGATTAGCCGTTCCTGACATTAAGTTGCAGCAGCGGGACAAGTCATTTTTTTGTAGTGCTTGATTTCAGCGCCCTCTACCGGCTGAATAAGTGATTACAAAAAAAAATTTATATGTGTTATCTTAAAACATTTATAAATATGTCACAAAAAGTTTAAAATTGATATTTAATAAATATGATTAAAAAAAAAACAATAGTAAAAATGTATGTTTTTTTTCTACCAAAAGATTGGTACTACTCCCTTAAATAACCGGTCATTTATAGTGCTTGTATTTCATAATAGCTCAGCATGTTTGTAAGGTGTGTGGTGACCATTTATTTTAAAACTAGCCCTCAGAGCATCACTTTTTTTTCATTTTCAATTAGAGAATCACAAGTTTTTTGTTTACTATTTAACAGCTTTCACATCATTCGAAATAAATTCTTTGAACTTGAGATCTTGAATCTAAGTAAACATTACATACTTTTTTTAGTGCAATCAACATTTACGACACGGCTACAACAGTTGTATATTAACTTCAATTTGTAGAGGATTTCATTCTTCACATACAGGCTAACAAATACAAAACAGAAATACCGATTACATACATATGTTTATTCTAATGAAATTCGAAGCGGTGACGCTTATCATTATAGTTTGAAAAAAATGAGATGGCTGATATATTCGCATTTCAAACGATCGATTCGCCACAAAGGCATTAAGAAATAAGCAGAAGTAGTCGCAATTTGCGGCAATTCGTCTCGTCTCAAAACAAAAACGAAATATTTGTCTACACTGAAAAACAATTTCCATGCCACATGTTGTTAATGACATATCGCGCTCCATCTTCAAAACAGGCACAACTAAAAATTTACAAATTTTTACTTTTTAATGTTAAACTATTCGTTGTGATAACCTCCATCAACTATCAACATTTTGCACTTATCCTTTTACTCTTTAATTGAAAAAAATAATTTTGTGTGGATTATTTTGAAAAACGAACTGGTTTTTTGCTTCTCCTGAAAATTTTGAAATTTTGAGTTGTGTCTCTTTTGAAGATAGAGTGCGATATATATTTATGATTTAAGTGTCGCATAAGGTTTATTTGACCCAAAACACTGGCCAAAATTCTTTCTTCACAGTTTTTGCCGTAAATACCCTTAATTAGTTTAATTATCAAAGAGTAAAATTATAAAGAGCAAGTTTTTTTTTTAACAGACTTTTTTTTGGTATCTTTATCTTTAAAATGGTATAGTTTTTATAAAATAGTTTTGTTTTGTCATTTTTACTATAAGTTTATTAGAGCTGTCTCTTGTGAGAATTCCTTCTTTAAACTTCCATTGAAACAAATTGAAAAACCTTATGGAAAAATATTTAATAAAACACAAAAACAAGGACAACTTTGGCGAGGATCTTCTGAACGAGAAAAGAAATACATTACATTTAGGAGCATCTTTCTAGTGGAATCAAAAACTTTGGAAACAATGAACGTAAACCATTCAGGCTTATAAGATAACACTGAAAATATTAAGTGTCATATTCATTTCTGTGCAGAGTGTGTTAACAAAATAAAAAAAATCCATGGCGGGAAATAAAATTGAAATTATTAACAATGGAAATAATGAATCAATGGCTTCGGCATCTAGTGGAACAATAGCAACGGCGCGCCGCGGCTGTTGAAACTGTTCTCTGTGGAGAAGATATTTTTAATTTGGGCAAGCTGAGTATTTTAAACAACGAAAAGTTGCCAACTAAAGCAGATATCTTATGTCGAATAAAATTGGCATCAAGTGAGGTTCACGGCCAAACATCAAAGCAATGGATATCGTTGGAAAACTTTTCTAGCCTCGTCTCATATAAAATTATCGATATATGGAAAAAAAACTACAACACCAATTATATCATCGAATACGATGCCTGCGGTTGTCCTCACAATTTGTTCCCATTGAGACTAAAAAAAGACTTGCAGTTCAATTAATAGTGCCACTAATAACTTACTCTGAGCTTGTCTATAGTAATCTTGACTATCAGTCTACGCATAAAATTCAGGTTGCTTTCAATGATGTGGCAAGATATGTATTTGGATTGAGACGCTTTGAGCACGTGTCAATAAAAAGTAAAGAAATTCTCGGATGTAGCATTATCAACTATTTAAACGCAAGAAATTGTTTATTTTTACATAAATTAATACATAACCAGACTCCATCTTACCTCTATAATAAATTACGTTTTTGTGTTTCAAATAGAACTGGCAACCTTATAATACCTAAATTTAAAACTTTGCACTCAAAACGGTTATTTTTCGTCAACGCCATTAAACTATGGAATTCACTACCATATGAAATAAAATCAATCATTAATTCGAATAAGTTTAAGCCTGCTCTTATGTCCTATTATTCAAACATCTAACTATCTATCACCTTCTACACTTCTTATTTTTAATCTTACTATACTTTTCACACTATTGTTTTTTTTTTATGTTAATGTCTTGTTTTCCTTATATATTATTTATATATTCTCAAATATTTCAATATTCTCAAATTGAATTAAATCTCAAAGTAATTAAGTTTCTATTGTTATTTAGATATTTTTTATTATTATTTTAAGTTCAAAAATATATTGAATATGTAATTTGTTGATTATAATTTCCTTTTATCTGTTGTACTCTTAAAAGATCTCATTGGATCTTATTGTACTAATATTCTTCAAATAAATGAAATGAAAATGAAATATCTGAATGGAATCATAAAAAAAGTCAACAAAGTCGTTGCGACTTATCAGGATAAAATAAAACATAAAACATACTTTTTCACAAGGTTTTTCAATTTGTTTCACTGGATGTATAAAGAAGGTATTCTCACAAGAGACAGATTCTAATAAACTAATAATAAGAATGCCAAAACAAAACCATTTTATAAAAAATATAACTTTTTAAAGATAAAGTTACCAAAGTTATAGGCAGATCAGGTACTTGCAAAAATTTATGACAGGCATATCAGGAACTTAAGCTAAAATGAATCCTCATTAAAAGAAACAATATTCTACCTGCCACTACTGTACGTGTCTGGTCTCTTGGAAAATCTTCATGTTTATGTTGTTTTCAATGGTAAATCATTATCCGTGGTGGTTTTGGTAAAGAAGTATACCGAAGATGGGCTCCAGTACAAAAGAAATTGAATATATGGTATATTATGGTTCTTTTATTTCTATGCTGACACTTCTAAACGTACACAATAAGACACAGCGCCCCAGACCATTACACCTCTTTCGCGGCTGTGGTGATGGGCCAAAAATCGTCCTTTCGTAAATCGTGAAAATATTTGTTGAAGCTGTCAGGACCATCAAAATTAAATTTTTCTATCGTCCGAGAAAACAACAGCATTCCATTCGTTCTTCCAATACATGTGATCTCTGCAAACGCAGAAAGGCCCTGCTCCCTATATGCCTCAATTTTTGCCTTCTCGACGACAGTTAACGCATTCGCTCCACCCATATCGACTCTGTTTAGCCAGAATTTAAAAAAAAAATATTTATTAATATAAAGAACGATTTTTTTCCTGATCAAGCAGTTAGTCTATAACTAATGTTTCTATTCAAGTGACGCAGCAATAAAACCACATTATCTGCTATTGCTTATAAAGAAGTACGAATAAAACAGTAACGGTAAAAATTACATTATTCTCTTTTCACACAATTCTTCAAAATGTAACACCCTTATTACAAAAACAAAAAAAAAGCTTTTTTAAAAGCTACAAGCAGAGAAATAAGCTCTGATCTTATCAAAAGCACTGTTTCTATTCAAGTGACGCGCAGGTATCGATCTCTCTGAAAATCTGCATGCATAAGTTATTTTTAATGGTTAATCGATATCTATGGTGGTTTTTGAAAAAAACTGTACTATAAGATGGGCTCCAGTACAAAATTAGTTGAATGTAGTGTAAATAATGGTTTTTTAATTCTATTCTGACAATTTTGTGCGTAGTTCGATCTCTCTGAAAATTTGCATTCAAAAGTTGTTTTTAATAGTGAATCGATATCCATAATATTTTTTATAAAAAAAATACCGTTAGATTGGCTCCAGTACAAATACACGATTTGAGATAGAAAATCACGAATATATTTAAAAAAAAAAATTTCTGCATTGTCTTTCCGTCCTATATCATCATTTAGGGGTCGAATTGGGTGTTCATTTTTCGATACACACTAATATACAAATCTTTTACAAATTAATTTTACATCATTTGCCAAAACAGTCAGTATATTTAAAAAAAATTAGTTTTTGCTTATGGTGAAAATCATAGGTCAGCTTCTGATCGTCTGAAAAAGAAAAATTCGAAAATAGATCCTGCACATTAGAGTGTCCCTTATTTTGCGATTTTTCGAAATGTCAAGGGGCTGAAAGGTTTTTTTATGCGTTTTTATATTCTAAGAACGAAACTAAAAAAATTTTTTTTTACGACAACGTTTACCCGTGCCAATCGGGCCCGAAAGTCTCGAAAAAATGCCCATATTAGACCATATTTGCACAAATTAAAAAAAAATCTTTTCTCTGCTTTTTATAAATCTTTTACATTTTTTGGAACACATACATAAGAAATATGATATCTACAAAGTTTTTTTATGGTGGGCGTGGTTACCGCCCCTGCTGCGTCGAAATTTCTCCCGCAGCCTTTTCCCACTTTTTCATGAAATTAGTGCAATTTAGGTATTAATATCAACAATAAATAAATACATTTTTATTATGCTAAAAGTATGATTACATTTCATTAAATTCACATTATGTACTTACAAAAATTAACAATAAATTAAAAAAACTAGTATTTTAACCTGTGGCGGGCGCACAACAAGCTAATACCTACAAGCAGTCTTATTGCGGCTTTTCAACCGAAATCATAGTTTTTTTTATAAATAAAAAATATTAAAAACCAAAAATATATGCCCCCTGAAGGGTTAAATTTTAATAAGAAATACAAATTAATTAAAAAAGACAGAGCCTTATTTGGAGCTTTTATGCTATTCATTATTATCGGAATCCGTCAAGTCTGTATTTTTGTAGTTCTACTATACATCAAAGTCTGGTTTGAAGCTACTAATAGCATAAAAGCTCCAAATCAGGATCTGTCTTTTGTAAAAGATTTGGTCGCATACAAGACAATTAACAAAAAATATCCATTGCTGCAAGTCAAAAATTTGGTCGGCATCTTTGGTACCTTGGCGAAGAACTTGTAGCACTCGCTTTTTTCGATGATGCAGTTTCTATTGAGAGAAAACGCAGTATGGTGACAGCATTGCAAGCTCAGAAGTTTCAATGTAATCATCCAATCGCAAACCCAAATTCTTTAAATGAATGGACAAAAAAGATTTCGATTGTTTTGCATCTTGTCGAACAACAAATCTATTTCGTAGGTTTAGTTTGACATGCAATTTTTTAAAATATGATTCTGACGAATGGGAAAAAGATGAAGAATACCAGAGAGTAAAAACTTATTTTAAAGATCTTTGTATTGTAAATGATGTTGCGGAGCGTGGGGTACAACTTGCACAAGAATTTCTCGAGCTTACAAAATCAGAAGCGCAGCTACATAACCTACTTTTGTGGCCCAAAATACTCAAAAATATACTCGAACTGTCAAAAAAAAAAAAAAAAAAAAAATACATGCTCTTAAAAAAAACTTATAATTAATTTGTATTTATTATTAAAATTTAACCCTTCAGGGGGCATATATTTTTGGTTTTTAATATTTTTTATTTATAAAAAAAACTATGATTTCGGTTGAAAAGCCGCAATAAGACTGCTTGTAGGTATTAGCTTGTTGTGCGCCCGCCACAGGTTAAAATACTACACCTTTTCAAGTTGTAGTTCAGAAAACGTAAATTTTATTTCAGAAATATAAATTGTAGTTCAGAAATGTGAAAAGTAGTTCAGAATCCGTAAATTGTATTTCAGAAAAGTGAATTGTAGTTCAGAATAGTAAGTTCAAATTCAGAAATCGTAAGTTGTATTTCAGAATAGTAAATTGTAGTTCAGAAAAATAAATTGTATTTCAGAAAAGTAAATTGTAGTTCAGAATAGTAAGTTGAAATTCAGAATTCGTTAATTGTATTTCAGATTAGGTAAATGTAGTTCAGAATAGTAAGTTGAATTTTAGAAAGCGTAAGTTACATTTTAGAATTGTAAAATGTAGTTCAGAAATCGTCAATTGTATTTCAGAAATATTAATTGTAATTCAGAAACTGTAACATGTATTTCAGAATATATAAAATATAGTTCAGAATCTGTAACATGTATTTCAGAAAATATGAAATGTAGTTCAGAAACTCTTTCGGAAGTTCTATTTTGTTTTTGATTTTACAAATAATTCTTTTCCATTTTATTGCTGTTTAAGTCTACGTAATCAATCAATAATCAAAGTAATTTCTTAAATTTTGTTTTCAAACAACTGTCTTTTTAATTGCTGACAATCCTTCAAATTAAGAGTTAGGGATTAAAAAAATTGTAACCGCATTGAGTCCAATGCGCGGATTTTCGTAATCACTGTCTCTTTAAATGTTGGTAATTAGAGTTGCCAAATTATAATGATAGTTAGAGTTACCAACTTATACGTTGGACGTATCGATATGTATAACACGGGTAAAGGTAAATCATAAGTTACATGTACATGTAGTACATATTACAGATTCTGAACTACATTTTATATGTTCTAAAATACATGGTACAGTTTCTGAACTAAAATTCATATTTCTGAAATACATGTTACAGATTCTGAACTACATTTTATCTATTCTGAAATACATGTTACAGTTTCTGAATTACAATTGAAATTTCTGAAATACAATTGACGATTTCTGAACTACATTTTACAATTCTGAAATGTAACTTACGCTTTCTGAAATTCAACTTACTATTCTGAACTACATTTACCTAATCTGAAATACAATTAACGAATTCTGAATTTCAACTTACTATTCTGAACTACAATTTACTTTTCTGAAATACAATTTATTTTTCTGAACTACAATTTACTATTCTGAAATACAACTTACGATTTCTGATTTTGAACTTACTATTCTGAACTACAATTCACTTTTCTGAAATACAATTTACGGATTCTGAACTGCATTTCACAATTCTGAAATACAAATTACGCTTTCTGAAATAAAACTTATTAATCTGAAATAAAATTTACGTTTTCTGAACTACAACTTGAAAAGGTGTAGTTTTTTAATTTATTGTTAATTTTTGTAAGTACATAATGTGAATTTAATGAAATGTAATCATACTTTTAGCATAATAAAAATGTATTTATTTATTGTTGATATTAATACCTAAATTGCACTAATTTCATGAAAAAGTGGGAAAAGGCTGCGGGAGAAATTTCGACGCAGCAGGGGCGGTAACCACGCCCACCATAAAAAAACTTTGTAGATATCATATTTCTTATGTATGTGTTCCAAAAAATGTAAAAGATTTATAAAAAGCAGAGAAAAGATTTTTTTTTAATTTGTGCAAATATGGTCTAATATGGGCATTTTTTCGAGACTTTCGGGCCCGATTGGCACGGGTAAACGTTGTCGTAAAAAAAAATTTTTTTAGTTTTGTTCTTAGAATATAAAAACGCATAAAAAAACCTTTCAGCCCCTTGACATTTCCAAAAATCGCAAAATAAGGGACACTCTACTGCACATCTTTTACTAAAATGGAATGAAAATATGAAATATTAATAAAATTATGAAGCGCTTAAAGCTTAATCTTACTGACAAAAATGTAATTTTACTTTTAAAAATAAGCACATAAATGTCAGAACAATTTTTAGTTTGTTCAGTTTTGTCAGAAAAAAGTTCTTGAAATATTAGCTTTTGTGCTCAAGTCATCGATTTTTGTATTAAAACAAAGGCAAATAAGTTTTATAAAAATTAATTTACCATTTTATATTTTATTTTATATATATTTTTTTAATTATAGCTTAGATAAATATCAAATTAAATCCAACGTTGAATTTTTTATTTCATTTTGTGGACAAAAAAACGTACATTTAACATGAATTCATTTTAAAATGTGTGATTATGTTTTGAAATAAAAACTGCAGGATGTTGAAGTTACCATTAACCAAGAAAAATTTTTTAAATATTTAAAGATTAATCTTAAAGATTATGAATTTGTTTATAACAAATTAATTATTGTAACCATTTTTAAGTTATGACTGTTAGTTAAAGTCTAAAAAACGCTTCTTTCGAGATATATAGTATTATGTTGACATTTTTTTATAAATTTGTTTAATCTTGTTGTTAATATATTTCTAAAAGAAAATTCGATAATAATTGGATAATTCGAACAAACTACAGTACTTTTTGTTTATAGTGAACCCGTTTAAAGCGAACTTTCGCCTAAAACGAAACAATTTCAAAAGTACGCGTTTTTATTCCAATAAACCATGCATTTTTGTTCGCTTATTACGAACTCGCTTAAGCGAACATTCGGTTGTAACGAACTGTATTTGCATGCAAAACTTGTTTATTTTTCGGTTAAAACGAATAAAAAGTGCCGCTATGTAAAAATAATGTTTGCTTTGACAACACTGTAACACACAGTGTTTAATTTTTCCTGTCTTCAATCCGGGAATTTCCCTAAGTTTAATGTTTGTTTGCTGTAACACGATTACAAATGTTTTGATGACGACCTTTAAAATACTGAAAAATTGGACGAAAAGCTATTGTGCAGTCTGTTTGCGCTGGTGATAACGACCTTAGAAGATGACGATATTGACAACGTAGAGCCAATCCAAGTCACAACTTACGTGGATGCAGTGTGAAGCGTAAGCTATGTAAGAAATTTTCTTCAGTCGCGAGACACTCCACAACAAATTCTTGACCCCTTGGCTTAAGTGGAACTGTATCTAACTGAAACTAATATTGCTACTAAGCAAACTAAACTAACTGATTTTTTTAAAAATACATTTTTTAAATTAAAACATCTCAACATGTTTTTAATAAATTTACAAAGGAGTAAATGTGCACATACAATTGATTAATTCAAGTCTTCATTTAAAGCGAACTTCGTTTAAAACGAACCATTTTGCCCGGTCCCTTGAAGTTCGCTTTAAGCGAAAAGTACTGTATTCGATATTTTTTTTTCAAAGATTTGTTAAGATCTGATTTTGATTTTTTTAATATCAAGTTTTTTAATATAATTTGATATTCAATAGAATATTTAGTGAATTTAAATTTATGTATAGTAGTGATGACTTGCTTTTTATTTAATTGCTTATTTCTTAGAAATATTCCATTATCTACTGTTTAAATTTTATTATGACGTTTAAATTGTCCACAATCTTTAAAAGAATATTTATGGACATAAATTGATTTTTCCATCAATGATTTCAATATGGCAACCCTGCTTATGAAAAATATTCTCTTTGTCGACTAGCTAGTGACTCCTAATATAACTCCAGGCTCATGGCTTGCTCGCTCATTTGTACTTTGCAGCCAGTGTTCAGGAGCGGAATTTGAAAGCGAAAAGTAATCGCTCCAGCTCACGAGACCGAGCTTCAAAAAACTAAAAAGTTTGTGATCTCGAGCGTGAGCTTTGGATAACTAGAGACAACTCTGGCTCGTGAGCAAGAGCTGCAGAAATAAAAAATAAGCTCCAGCCTGTGAGCTAAGAGCCAGAGGCCGTGAAAGTAGTGGATTGTTTGCGAGCATTTCCGTTTCATGAAAAAAATCGATTCAAATTTTTTGGTTTTTTTTCCATGCCTTACATGTCCTGAGAATTTAAAATATTTTGGTCAGCTTATAAATATAGACATAAGAGTGTATTTTTTGAATTGTTCTGTTTTTAATTTTACAACTAACAGTTGCATATAACTTTTTAAAAATAATTTCTGTTGTAAATCTCATTTTTTGCCTCTCGTCTCTCTAAAATCTCATGAATTTAAGCGTAAAAACAGTGAACACACCTCATACTGCAATAAATGCCACCTTGTTAAGTGCTGTTATTTACTTAGAAGCTACGGGAATAATTCAGAAACAAAATTGAAGTGTCCTTGATAATTGGGCAACTACCAGTATTATTTATTGAGAAGACAAATTACTGTTGCGTCTAGGGTGAGCAAAATGGAAAAGCTTCTCTGCCTTGCTTTGTTTCATTCCCGAAATTTCTGTCTGTTGGGTTAAGAAACTGGGTTGAAACGTGAAACAGAATAGCATAGACAACTATCAAATTTCACTCAAGTCATTATAATGCAATGAGTTGGAAAAAAGGCAATTAATACCTACTTGGGAAAGTAATGGCTAACAGCATGGACAGCCTGATGGAAGTCATGAACATATTCCTTACATATTTTCCCCAACCTTACAACAGTGTAATACAATTATTTCAAACAGTCGTTTGCGTGTCCCTGTCTGTGTCTCTTTGAACCCAAAACGTGCGAACTACTTGGATGAAGTATTTGCAACCGTCTACAGCGGAAACCTGCGACTCCGGTGCAAACACAGCCCTGCTCTGCCCCAAGTTACTTGAAGCAAACGCTGGATGACGTGCAAAGGACGTTTAGAGGAAATTTCGTCACAGCGTTTGTTTTCTTTTTTTCTTTTTCTGTTTTACTGAATTGCAAAAACCCTTGCAAGCAACAACACGAGGCATCTTGAATTTCGTTTTCTCTAGAAAAAGAGCATTTAGCCCATGGTGTCAAAGGGGGCAGCGCAGTACTTTAGTTCTACAAAACAAGGGAAGGCAAAAATCCTGCATTCAATTTTGCAATTAGTTTTCTTTTCAGGTGTTGGAATATATGCAGCTACCAACCCTTTGCAGACGAGCCGGTTTGGCAGAGCCAAGCCTTTTATTTCGCTGCAATATTTCCCGCTGTTGATGCTTCTTATTATTTAGATTTAAATGATTGCGCAACAAAGCCCTCCTATCCCTACCCATACCCCCCTAGTTAAAAGCTAGAACACAAAATGCTGATGTGCAACTGCGGATGAGAACGGGAAGAAGAGGTGCTGAAGAACAACGGTAGCCGAAAAGTGATTGCAAGATTTTAATTCCCTTTGTGCGATTTGCAAAGTTCGTCGACGCAAACCAAGTTGCTGCACGTATCCTTGGCGAGGACTTCCGTTTGCTGTTTGTTTCTTTGTCGCAATGTAAATAGCTAGAATATGTTTCTATCTTTCTGTCTTGTTTAACTTTCTGTCGGAACATTTCCTCTTTTGCTCTTGTGAATATTAAATCACGAGCACAAGAAGAAAGTTTAAGGCCTCCAAAGAGATTCGTTGGATCAAGTAAGAAGAAAGAAATTACAGGTTAGTAGAGGTTGAAGGAGGTGGATGATGATGTGGAGGGAACACTTCTCTAGGCTTCTGAATGGCGACGATGACAACAATCCCGCCAATAGAGATGATATTCCGGAATCCCCAATTTTGGACGACAGCGTTGAAGTTCCGCTGCCCGACCATAGTGAAGTCTTGAAAGCTATAGCTCGGCTTAAAAACAACAAAGCCGCAGGAGCCGATGGCTTACCTGCTGAGCTCTTCAAGAACGGAGGCGAAGCTCTATTTAAATGCATTCATGAGCTTCTATGCAGAATATGGTCGGAAGAATGCATTCCAAACGATTGGAACCTCAGTGTGCTCTGCCCAATCCAGAAGAAAGGCGATCCCACAATTTGCGCCAAATACCGTGGGATAAGCCTTCTGAATATCGCATATAAGGCTCTGTCGAGCGTACTATGTGAAAGACTGAAGCCCATCGTAAACCAGCTGATTGGACCTTATCAGTGTGGCTTCAGTCCTGGCAAATCCACCATAGACCAGATATTTACGCTACGAAAAATCTTGGAGAAGACCCTAGAAAAACAAAATTAAAATTGGGAAGGACCTCACTCCTCCATTCGATACCAAACGAGGTTTCAGACAAGGTGATTCCTTATCGTGCGACTTTTTCAACCTAATGATGGAGAAGATCATCCGAGCTGCTGATTTGAGACGCAGTGGCACGATATTCTACAAAAGTATTATGCTGCTGGCGTATGCTGATGATATCGATATCATTGGCCATAATACGCCCGAAGTCAGTGCAGCATTCTCCAGGTTAGCGAAAGAGTCGAGTCGAATGGGTCTTGTAGTGAACGCAGATAAGACGAAATACCTAGTGTCAACAAATAAACAGTCCCAGCGTCTTGGAAACCACGTCACTGTTGACAACATCTCCTTCGAGGTTGTTAAGGACTTCGTCTACCTGGGATCCAGCGTAAACTCTTTCAACGATGTCAGTATTGAGATAAATCGAAGGATAACTCTTGCCAACAGGTGTTACTTTGGGCTGAGTAGGCAATTGAGAAGCAGAGCCCTCTCTCGACGAACAAAACTCACGCTCTATAAGTCACTAATCATGCCCGTCCTATTATATGCAGCACAAACTTGGACGTTGAGCAGTTCTGATGAAAAGACTTTGGGAGCCTTCGAGAGAAAGATCCTTCGTAAGATCTTCGGTCCAATCTGCGTCAATGGCGAGTACCGAATTCGATGGAACCACGAGCTGTATGAGCTGTACGCTGACATAGACATAGTTAAGCGCATTAAAATCGAGCGGCTCCGCTGGCTAGGTCATGTTGAGCGAATGGAAAACGACGCTCCAGCGAAAAAAATATTCGATTCGGTGCCCGGTGGTGGTCAACGCAGAAGAGGACGCCCACATCTTCGTTGGAAGGATCAGGTGTTGGATAACCTGACTACACTTGGTGTTTCCAACTGGCGCCAGCAAGCGCAAAATAGAAATGGCTGGCGCAATTTCTTATACGAGGCCAAAACCGACCTTCGGTTGTAAGCGCCAGATAAGTAAGTAAGTAAGTAAGAGGTTGAAGGATGCCTAAAATGTATGGCTTTTTCGTTTCACTTAGCTAGATAAAATCTATCGATGAAGATGTTTTTGTTTTTAAAAAAAGGGTGTTTTTTTTAGAGGTATAGAACTTTGAATTAAAATAAAACACAAGAAAATCGTTTTAATGTCCATCTATTTGGCTTTATTGGAAGGATAATTTTATGCCATTAATGTTTAAATATGATTTCGGGCATGCGGCCGCCGCGGCTGGCTCGAATAAAGCCAATTCTACCACTTTTTCGAGCAAATGGGGCCGTATGTCGGCAATAACGCCACGAATGTTGGCCTCCAAGTCCCCTAACGTTTCTGGTTTGTTGGCGTAGACGAGCGACTTCACATATCCCCAAAGAAAATAATCCAATGGTGTCAAATCACACGATCTTGTTGGCCAATTGACAGGTCCATTCCGCGAAATTATGCGCTCATCGAATGTTTCCTTCAATAAATCGATTGTGACGTGCGCTGTGTGGTATGTAGCGCCGTCTTGTTGGAACCACAACTCATCCACATTCAAGCCATCCAATTCGGGAACAAAATAGTCGGTTATCATGGCTCTATACCGGTCTCCATTAACGGTAACTGACTCTCCAGCATTATTTCGGAAGAAGTATGGCCCAATGACTCCACCAGCCCATAGAGTACACCAAGCAGTCAACTTTTGTGGATGTAATGGCGTCTCAAGGATCTCATGTGGATTCTCTTCACTCCAAATGCGGCAATTTTGCTTGTTGACGTAGCCATTCAACCAAAAATGAGCCTCATCACTGAACAAAATTTTGCGATGAAAATCAGCATTGAGATCAATCTCATTTTTGGCCCATACACCAAAATCACGACGCATTGCATGGTCTCGCGGCTTTAATTCTTGCACAAGCTGGATCTTGTAAGGTCGCAAGCCAAGATCTTTGCGCAAAATCTTCCAAAAAGTTGATGGACAAAGCTCCAATTGCTGTGCACGGTGGCGAATCGATTCATTCGGGTCCTCTTCAACATTTTGCTCTACAGCGGCAATTTTTTCTTCGGTGCGCACTGTTCGACGTCTCTGCGGATGCGTATTATCACATAGAGTAAACGTAGTGCGAAAACGACCCATGGTTAACCGAATTAATTGCTCTGATGGACGATTATGTCGACCATAAAATGGACGGAGCTTGCGGTAAACTTCGCGAACTGAACCATTATTTTCGAAATAAATTTGCACGATTTGCAAGCGTTGTTCTTTTGTCAACCTGTTCATGATGAAATGGCAAACCAAACTGAACATAAATGACATTAGAGTTGCCAGATTTGACCACAAAATGCCAGTTTTATCTCTATTCGAAAAACAAACCCCTAAAAAAAACACCCTTTATATGCTGTAACATACAATTTTTATGATAAAGAGATAACTACAATTTCTTGATTTTAGAAAGAGGTCTTCAAATATTTTGAAACAACAGAAACATCTTAAGATCATCTTATGGAAAATTAACCTTATCATGAACTACTCGTAGTAAATTTGAATATTTTACACAATGAATTTTCTCTCCTGTCAGTTTTCATCTCAGGACTCCAACTCAGTCCAACTGTTTTTCCTAAAGTGCATTGTATTTTGGAGGGTTCGCTACTGCTGGCTTTGTTTACCTTTTCAAGAAAAATTTTAAAACAAAGTCTGAACGTCTACGTACAGAATTCTTAGGACAAAAACAAACAATGAACGCATAGTCTTAATTTGTATATGGATTTAATTTTTCCCCGCTGTGTACTGCTCTTAGACACTATGGCGTCATTGTCAGGAGCACCACCATCATCATTATCATCATCATTGATATCGGCACCACCACGTTCTTCAGTTGCTGTCACATCAGTTTCATATACGACATCATCAAAAACAGCAGTTAAATCTGTCAACTTGAAGCTTCAATGGAAAGTCATTCACAGGCGCAGTGACGACCTGAGTGGCTGCACTCGCAACAGGGGCTAAACGTATTGTATACGATTTAAATTAAAGAATGAGGGAAAAAAATGGCAAAGACACACACACATTGTCAACTTGCAATTGCTCAAGATGGATGGCAGCAACGTCATCAAAGTGTCCAAAAGAACTGTTGTCGAAAACTTCATGTTGGAGCGAGTCTTGTTTGTTGCTTAGCTTTATTAAAAAAAAAGGGCTGCGAGGGTTGCAATGTTGCTAGAATAAGCACCCCAAAAAGAAATCTTTACATTGTTGTGTCGGATTATGTCTACATTTATCAGACTGAAAGACAACAAAGAACCGGCAAGGAACAATGGGACAGGTAGCTAAAATAGGGAGTTTGTCCAAAAGAAATTTTGGAAAAATACAGCGTGTCTCAAAAACACGCGGAGATATTATGAAAATTCATGACAAAAATGGTGACAACATTGCGGAGACGGTTCGAATAATTCGCACGTTTGTAAGACTGCTGGGGAGACTGCAGGTTTAAATCAGGCCGTTTTCGTGCCGGTTGGTCGAAAGAAATAGAAGCCACATCAAGTGAAGTACCAAAATTCCACAACTTCAATTCGTCCCATTGTGTTCATTGTATGAAAAGCAACTTTTCATGGAATAAATTGTATGATATACCTCGTGTCGCTGAGACATCAATTGGCCATAGAGATCCAGTGATTAAAAAAATTTATAAAAGGAAGAAAATATAAAAAGGTGGACCCAAATTATTACTTAAAGCTCCCTCTATCGAAAGTTTTTGAAACTTTGGATAGCCTATCTCCTATTCCTGGGACAGAAAAATGTTCATACTAAATTTTATCATCATTTCACGATCGGCGAAAAACTTATGAATTTATAATAAAAGTATCATTTTCGGTAGATTTTGGGTCCACATAAACAAAAAACTATATTGTTACTAAAACCCTCTCAATATAAACTTTTAAATGAGGGGCGGACTTTGCAAAATTATTTTTTCTATACGTGGTGCTCACCTTAATGCTTATTACACCAAGTCTGCATTTCTCATATGGATTTTTTTTTAATTTCTAAAAAATTTAAAGAAGGTTTTTAAAAAGAAGTTTTTTTTTAAAAAAAAAGAAACAATGTTATAAAACTGTTTGCTTCAAGAAATTTTATAAAGAAAGATTCATACTACAATTTGAAACAGCTATAACTTTTTTTGTTTCAAGGCCAAATAAAGCACTTTTTGGACAAGATGTGAACAAATTTTTAAGAAGTTTAATTTTATGAGAAAAAAAAAATTGAGTCCAGGGGGGGGGGGGTGAAATATTGTTTTTGGAGGAGTCTCGAGGTCATCTTTGAAATATGGGGTGCACTTCTAAAACATTTTTTTTTATGACCCAATTTACTGCACTACTGCACAGACGAAACTGTGACATACAACGGAACGGAGTGATTACAAAAAAATGGTCGGTTGGGCTATATTGGAAATGTTACGTCAAGTATGCTCTTAGTAAAACGTGTTGTAGAGTTACTTTACTAAGAAATTGCGTTTCGAGGATAACTATGTACAAAGTTAAAACAAAATAGAAAGATAGAAAAAGCTCAATCAGATATTGTTTGGGAGAAAAATGCTCTTTAAAATATGCCTTGATAAAAACAATGAATTTTAAAATTTCCAGATACTTTAAGAAGAAAACTTGAAAATGCATTTGAAAATACATTTGAACAATTAGTGTTTCCAAAATATTTAAAAGCACCCTCTTCGGAGATCCTTATTACAGTAACACTGTCTGAATTTTTGTTGATTTTCAAAACTTTCAAATGAACCTTTAAAAAAATGACAATTCTTAAACGATCTTAAATATACTCAAATTTTTATATGTGCTTTTAACATATTTGAATGAGCTTAACATAGTACATATTATATTTAAAAATTTTTACTGTAAGCTTTTTGAAGTTCATGGTTTTTGTTATAAATCCTTTGACAATTTTAAAAATGGAATTTTTCGCAAATAAGACAAAACACCTTTTCAGAAAATTCCCAACTTTTTCAGAACAAAATATAAAGCATTATTCATTTCGGGTTTTGGACAGTGCAGCCCTGGCATTTGGCAGTTGTCAAATGGTTATGTCATTCAAACTAGTTTTTGTGTAGTTAAAGTTTTGCAATTGTACAATATGGAACGTTTCACCACTGAACAACGCGTTTAATGTTTTTTGTTAAAAGTTGGTTTTTCGTAGCAAACTTTTTTCAGCGATGAGACTCATTTAGCGCTAAGTGGATACGTGAATAAGTAAAATTGCTGTGTATGGGCTCCTGAAAATACCCAAGCGATTGTGAAAAAGCATCTGCAAAAAGGGACTGTTTGGTGTGCATTATGGTTTGGTGGTGTCATTGGTCCGTATTTTTTTGAAAGCGATCAAGAAGCAACCATTACAGTCCTTTCTAAGTGCTATGGCCATATGTTAACCAATTTGTTTTGGCCTGAAATTGAAAATATTGATTTAAACTATAGCTGGTTTCAACAAGATGGAGGCACAATATTTCGAGATTTCGTGATGTCAATTGGCCTCCGAGATCGTACGATTTAACACCTATGGATTTTTTTTATGGCGCTGCGCAAAACCTCGTATTTACGTGAACAAACCTCAAACTCTTGAGTAATTAAAAACCAACATTCGTCATATCATGTCCAAGCTGGTGCCTGAGTTCTGCGTAAAAATTATCGAAAATTACCTCAAAAGGATTGAGTCAAACAAAAACTCTCATGGAGGACATTTGTGGGAATAATATTGTATAATGGTAAAGTCCAAATATTATAACGAAAGAAAAACTTTATCGAAATCTGCATTTTTAGTGTCTTTTTTAAACTTTACTTTCTTACTTTAAAATGGATGACCTTTTTAAAATATGTCATTGTGCTGTTAATAAAAATACACGTTCCTAATGTTGAGGTAATTTTTATAAACTCATGCTTTCAAAGCTCTTGGCACAACGTGTGGTAGAAATGTGTCTGCTAACCAGTACATATTAATATGCATTTTAGAGAAAGTTATCTACTAGGGTCTTCAATAAGTCCTTGGTTTGACACTAACTGAAATCGCAGGCTCAAACTGATATTATTTTTAAGATCCAACATTAACTGTGCAAATGTAATCATGTTTCACGAAATAGTTTGTGAGTGATAGTCATTTGAAGTAACCAACTTTTGGTTTTTTCGTAGCAGCAAAAGAAAGTGAATTTGGTGCTTTGATTGAGTATTGTTTTTAATTGGGAAAAAACACTCTACAAGGGAAAAAATGGATTGACATACGGTATTATTAATCTACTCCACCAAAATCAACCATAATTTGTTAGTTTGCTAAAATAAAACGTGGTCAAATAAATACATAAAAGAAAATTAACTGCAGCATTATCAACAGAATCCATGTTACAGAATACATGACCATCGTCTAGGATAATCTAAAAGTGAAAGTGCGTAAGATCAGAAAAATAAATTCAATTGAAAAAATTTTCTGTGTCAGCTGGGATTCGAACCTGGTCTCGGATTGGCGTCCACGCACTTCTTAACGCACTCGCCGACTGCTGCCTCAATCCACCAAATAAACAATGAGTTTGAGATTCTGTATAATGATAAGCCACGTTTTACCGTGATTCAAAAGATTTTGTGCGTTGATTAGTGACCATCATCAATTCACCACCAACATCTGAATCGGTAAAACAAGAAAGAGAAGGGGTTGGGTCAAGTGAAAATGCTCCGAACGGCCAAAGATATAACAATCGATGAGGCAAGGCTTTGAGCATTGTTTTTGGGGATTCTCACGGTCTAACCGACCATCTTCAAAAAATAAAAACAATAACTGGCGAATGAAATGTTTGAACGATGCCACTCAAGGCATAACGACCACATTTAAAGCAGAAAAAGTTGTTTTTTTTTTTTTTGTTTTGCAAGACAATGTACCATTTTTGGTTGTCAATGAGCTAATGAGCAATGAACACCGTGGTTATCAATGAGCTAATACAGCAGCCTTTCAGTTCATTAGTCATTGAAGCTATCCAGAAAAGTGTGACATTCACACAAACTGCTCAATCCACAATTAACGCTTACTTGGGGTGACAATTCCCGGAACAGATATAATTTGGTTCAAAATAATATCATATTATTTAATTACTTTACGAAATTCCGACCCACATGACTATGTAACGAATAAATTTCTGGCTGTTTATATTACGAAGGTATAGTTTCTTATTACACATGCTTACGAGTACATACATACCTTATATATTTATCAGAGTTATACATTTCTTTCTAGTAAGATAGAAGAAATTCAATAGCTACTGTACAAAATCTACTATCATATAAATGAAGGAGACAGAAAAATTCTAAATGGATTTTTTCTTATAAAGGGTGTCTTTTTTTAGAGGTTCCATTTTCAATAAGCATTAAACTGTCATACGGTGGTCATATCTGGCAACTTATTATCATTTGTGTTATTTGGTTCGCCATTTTATAATGAAGCTATTCATAATAATAGACTAACGCCAGAACAGCGCTTGCAAAGTGTACAAAATTATTTCGAAAATCGTCAATTATGTTAATGACTTATTGGATTAACTAACGGTTGTTAGTTAGATTTCATTCATTGCGCAACGAGGAAATAATTTCTGCTGTAGACCATAGTAATAAGAACTCAAATGAGTCGCCATTGTGTGCAGAAATTGGAGCTATAGACTTTATGGAAAATTTTCATGTTTTTCATTTGGCCTACGATCTTATAAGATACAGCTTTTTATTGTAACTTTGACCCAAGGATTTCTGGTGTAATACCTATTCATTCAAGTCTACCTTGGTTCGAAAATGGATTGATATATTAGAAGGAAGGAGAGGCCAATCAAGTGAAACATGTGTAAGATGTTCTGGGCGTGGTGAAAAGCCACAAAAACATGCGAGTTTGAATATGAGGCAAGTGTTATAAGGCAATTGACCTTTACTTTATTCAATTCCATTTATAAGGCAATCTCATTAAAAAGCTTCTCTTCCACCAACTACAACTTCAAGTGATTTTTAATATCAGTTGATTAGAAAAAAGGATAGAAAATGCAGAAAGATTAAAGCGTATGACCATGATCTGGCCGGGATTCGAACCCGGGATCTTTGGGTGGTAGTCGACCACGCTACCTACTCTACTACCACGGCCGCCAAATTGTTACATTTGGAGTGCAGAAAATCCATAAGATGTTCTCAAAGCACCGTTATATCCACAAAAAAATCATTCTTTGATTCGCTTTATGGACTGATGGAATAATTGGTCATTAGTTCTTTAAAAATGAGGACGGCGAGTGCTATAGAATCATTATTACTGATTATTTCGTGTCCCAATTGAATGGGATGTTAATTATAACATGTTTCTCCCAACAGAACGGCACAAAAAGCCATACTGCGCGTCAAACAATCGACTTACTGAAGGAAACATATGACGAACGCGTATTTTCTCGAGAAGGACTAGTCAATTGGTCACCAAGATTGTGCTATTTCACGCCTTTGGATTATTTTCTCTTGATTATGCGAAGTTTTTGGTTTATGCGAGCAAACTAGCAGCTATGGACGCCTTAGAGGACAACCTTGTGCAAACCATTGCCGAGATACGGCCCCAAATGCTTTAAAAAGTGGTCGAAAATTTGACTTCTAGAATACGCCACATCCGCGCCAACCGCGGGGGGCTCATATCCGAAATCATATTGAAATACTTATGGCATAAAATTATCTTTCTAATACACCCAATTTTGAGTTTGAAGTTATTTAATCTTGGAATTTTATTTAAATTCAAATTCTTCATCTCTAAAAAAAAGACACCCTTATATATATATCCTAGTTGGAATAATTGAGAGTGGGATAAATAGGTTTTCGAAGGTGATATACATCTAAATATATTTCTTCCGCGAGAGTCATATTGATTCAATACTGATTTGGCTGGTCAGCTTCACAAGAGCTTTTAGTTATTTCCAGAAATCGGACACGATGGGCGCTGAAACGGTTTTGACCCTATGCCCACTAGGGATTAAAGGCAACTTAAAAGCAGAAAATAATCGTATTTGTTCGTTTCTTTTTATTACAAGATATTTTTATACTGTTGTTCTTGTATAACTTCAAAATAATGTTAAAAAAAATAGAGTTTTATTCAATTTCAAGCTATTTTATGATCTTTTTTATCCTCCTTATCTACGAGTACATCTCCTTCTAACAATCTTATTTCTTCTCTCATGTTTCAGCTGGACTCAAGTATACGGACAATCAACGCGTCATCATTCATGTCAAGGATGTCAATGATGAGCCGCCATATTTCATCAATCGTCCGTTACCCATGCAAGCGGTTGTGCAACTTAATGCGCCGCCAAATACTCCAGTATTCACATTACAGGCACGTGACCCAGACACCGACCACAACATACATTACTTTATTGTACGCGATCGTACTGGTGGACGCTTTGAGGTTGATGAACGATCGGGTGTTGTACGAACACGCGGTACCGATCTGTTTCAACTGGACATGGAGTATGTCTTGTACGTCAAGGCTGAGGATCAAAACGGCAAAGTAGATGATCGACGCTTTCAGAGCACACCCGAGGAGCGGCTATCCATTGTCGGAGGCAAGCGGGCACCACAATTTTACATGCCAAGCTATGAGGCGGAAATACCAGAAAATCAAAAAAAGGACTCAGAGTAAGTAGACAAAAATAGACCAAACTGAAGTAGATCTGCTTAAATATTCTACCTAATATATGCACGGGCACAAAATGTAATATAAAAAAATAAAACAAAAAAACACAATCCCAGGCCATGTTCTGACGATGGTATCTGTCAATGACCAGAGCTGCTGCACCCATACATCCAACACGTGTGTGTGCAAAATAAATAACCCTTTTCCTGCCAATACCAAGCGGACTGTGTTGTCAGAACAAATTGAATTAGGTAGTCGGGGTAAAACAAACACTCCGTTTTTATTATTGAAAAGTATGCAAATTTCGATATTTCTAAAATATTCATTGAACAAAGGACCTGCATGTCAGGCAGCAGCAGCATGCTTTAAATCACATGAATTGTTTTATCAAAGAGAATTTCTAATTTCATAAAAAGTTTCATTTGCTGCCTGATTGTTTTCTATTTGTTTTAACTCCATTGCTATTCATATGTATGTAAATATTTGCAATATTGCATCGAGGCAGGTAAATTTACAGATATGCAATTAAAACAAGAATCTTTTCTATAAAAATAATGATCAGTTCAATTAATATTCAGCCTGAACTATTTTAATTTTCAAGACAAATCAAAAATGTTAAAAAAATACCTCCATTTCAACTGCTGATTGATTTAAGTAGAAACTTAAAGTAGAAAATCCACACCAAATGAGATTGTAAGGATGTATATTCGTAAAGGATAACTTATTCAATCTTCAGGCACGAGTAGTTTCAAATTGATTTCTCAGCACTTCCGAAGCAAACATTGATTGTTTCTTATCCTGAATAAATAGTTTAACCCACGCAGAAATGCAAAAGGTTTCAATCAAAAAAATTTACATTTACATAACATTTCTTTGAAGGAGTTTATCGTTGTAATAAAAAATATATACGTACGTAAATCGACTGTCATTTGTCGCAAAAGAAAGCTAAACAGCGTGAAGTTAAATCATACAAGACGAAAAAAGGTATTTTTTCTAGAAAAGCTAAATATATCGAAGGATGTCGGGCACTTCCAACAAGGTGCGTTTTTTTTGTCCTAGAAATGGAAAAGAAAAGTAAATTTTATGATTCCGTTTTTTTTTTCTTGCAACTCAAAAACATAGCCACAGCAGGTAGCACGACACTTCAATACCACCTTTTTGCCTGTTTTCCTTTTTTGCTGCTCTTTCTACAACATTTTCTCTCTTCTCTCCACAGCATCATTTCTGTTAAGGCGAAATCCTTTGCAGATCGTGAAATACGCTACACACTTAAGGCACAGGGACAGGGTGCTGGTACCTTCAATATTGGACCATCTTCGGGCATCGTTAAGCTCGCAAAGGAATTGGATTTCGAGGATTTGCGACAGCCGCATGTCTACTCATTGATTGTGACGGCCACAGAGGATTCCGGCGGTTTCTCCACCTCAGTTGAGGTAAGTCTGACTTAATGTGTGTGCGTTTGTGTCAGCTTGTGTTGGTTTTGTAAATTTTGTATGTGAACTGAGTAGAGGTGCATTTGTGTGCTTGTATAAAAAGCTCTTAACTGAGTTGTGGATGAAGTTATTTGTATCTGACAATTATTCCCATGCGTCTTTCCATGTGCGTTAAATTCATTTTGTCATTACTTCAGCAAATATTATTCTGACAGTTGTGATTTAAAACTAATTCGTCTTATTAAATATTTATTTATTTATCTTTTCAACCAGCTTACCATACGTGTCACCGATGTCAATGACAATGCGCCCAAATTTGAGCTTCCCGACTATCAGGCACACAATGTCGACGAAGACATTCCGCTCGGCACTAGTATCTTGCGTGTCAAGGCAATGGATTCTGACTCGGGCGCCAATGCAGAAATAGAATACCTTGTCTCCGATGATCATTTTGCCGTTGACTCGAATGGCATCATAGTCAATAATAAGCAGCTGGACGCTGACAACAACAATGCATACTACGAATTCATTGTGACGGCCAAGGATAAAGGTGAACCATCAAAGTCAGGCACCGCAACTGTACGCGTCTATACAAAGAACAAGAACGATGAGGAGCCAAAGTTCTCACAGCAGGTCTACACACCAAATGTGGACGAGAACGCTGGACCTAACACGCTGGTAACCACTGTGGTGGCTTCCGACAAGGACGGTGACAATGTGCGTTTCGGATTCGTAGGTGGTGGTACGAATTCGGGACAGTTTGTAATTGAGGAAATAACAGGTGTAATACGGCTGCATAATAAAGCGATCTCATTGGATCGTGACAAATACGAGCTGAATGTAACGGCGATGGATGATGGTTCATGTTGTGTAAATGGTGACCAAACGATACATACCTCTACCGCGGTAGTCGTAGTCTTCATAACCGATGTAAATGACAACAAGCCGGTGTTTAAGGACTGCGGCACCTACTATCCAAAAGTGGAGGAGGGAGCTCCAAATGGTAGTCCAGTTATCAAGGTTCAAGCTACTGACGAGGACAAAGGTGTCAATGGACAGGTAAGATTTATTTTCCAAAGCATATATTATATTTCTAGATATCTTTCGATAGAATTCAAAAAACCACTTGCATTTTAATTTCCAAAAGTTAACGTATATATCGTTATCGTCAACGAACATTATGTTTTTTAAATTTTATAGAAACGGAATGCTTTTGCTGCCGAAGAAATTCTTATTGAAATGCATTTACCAAAAGCAGTAAATTTGTCATCGATCAGATCCCATTGCGTTGATGATAAAATTGAAATATGACTAAAAATAAATTAGATTATATTCGTAAGGTAGTTTATAGGTAAAAGAATAGAAACTCTAATTTTTCAAATACTCCCTCATAATATTTGAAACAAGACTTACAATGTATCTGCACTATTTTACGAAGAGAAAGCATTTTTTGTCACCTCAAAAAATAAAATCACCCTATAAAAGTTGAACAAATTTTGAAAATTCTTTCACTATTCAATTGCTATTCATATACAAAATAGAGTAGAATAAACTCTTATTGTTTTAAAATTAATTTGAGATTTGAACTCTAAAATTGTTTTTATTTGAGGTTTCACACTTTTAAAGAATGAAGATTACTCGTATAATAAATAATTACAACTTAATTAAAAGAAACACTAGTGACTACACAGAAGCAACAACAATCGGCCTCTAATTATCTGCAAATTATTGCTGCAAAATCGGAAAAAAATTTAACTCTTGTACGAGGTTTGCCTTTTAAGTCTTGCGCCTAACAATGAAAGTGCTTAATCAATGGAAATGCTTTTATTGTTGCACTTTTGCATTCCTTTGAACCAATTTTTTTGTCCAAAAAGAAGTCATTGGATGCCAAGTCGGGACTGTTATTCGGATCACCCATTAATTCCACGAGTGCTCAAAAACTCTTTTTTTGGACTGATGTCTGATGGTCTTCCTTTAGTGGTTGGTTTTCCTCAATTCTCCCAACACTTCCGTGAAACGAATGGTTGTGTACCACTCAGCATTAACAGCTATTTGTTGCAATTTGGTACAATTGTGACATAACCTGTTTTTCGTCGCAATTGCGCAAAAAATCGCAATCAATTACTTGGATATGCTCCATCCGCGGATTACTTTTGTCTAGTTTTGCTTTCTTGAAAGACTCAAACAGTGGATTGATGCTTTTTTCGGGCTCATAAGCGTAAATCTATCTTGCGTCGCCTATGTAGATGTTATATATACCCTTTGATGCACATGATCATATTTTTTCAGCATTTCCTTGCGCCAATCGGCACGAGCCGTTTTTGAGTAACCGTCAAATTATGGGGTATCCAACGGGAACAAATCTTCCTGACGCCTAAATGCTCATGTAAAATCGAATTTATGCTAGCCCCACTAGTGCGCAAGAATGACTCTATCTCACAGTATGTCATGCCGGTCTGCTTCCAACAATTCTCGCACAGCATTGATATTTTCTGCCACAACAGCCGTTCTTGGACGACCTTCTAGAAATTCAACTTGGAGAGATGATACAATTTACAATCTTTATTTATTCTTTAATCAATCAACAATCTTGGAAACAATTTTCAAACCACTATAAACAACACAATAAGCGCACATGCAACAAAACATTTTGAATACGTTTATGCTAGAAAATGTCAAATTTTCAAATAGAACTTTCAAAATTCATCTTGCAGTGTTTAGTGTCTCCGAGGTGCAAGACTTAAAAGTAGTCGTCGTTGAATGTTTGGTATTATCATCTCAGATGAAACAGATACGACCCCTCTTGTTGGTCTCTTGTTGGTTGGTTACTCATTTTTTATTAGACCCCAATACAACAGCTGTCCAAGCTATCTTGTATCTATATTCATTCCAGACATTCTCGAATTAAGGCTTCTTTTTGATTAGTTCAGAACTTTGCTCTCGCTGTTCAATTCAAAAAATTTTTAGCATAGTTTGAGAGTTTATATCAAGGTTTAAATCAAGGGCAAGTTGAAAAGTCCATGCAAAATAAAACAAGAAATGATTCATTTCGTCACAATTTATTTTATTTCTCAACATAATCTCATTGTAGCTATACATTTTGTCGGTCGATTTACTAAGTTTTGAATATCTTCCGAATAAAACGATTTCGGCAATTCTTCAATATAGAGTGTATTCTAGCGATGTCCTCATCATCAGAACCAAACATCTACTCGCCGATCCATTTCTTCAATTTTGGAAATAAATAAAAGTCACACGGGGCCGAATCTAGAGAAAATAGTAGATGACGAACCAATTCGTAGTGCAATTCATGCAATTTCCACAAATCAGTGTAGAACCGATCCAAACACTCTGCATGATATACCCGGTGATCGTTTTGCCCTCTTCATGGTTAACGGTTTGGCCTTTACCGAGTGCTTTGCTGTCACCATATCTATGTGGGTTAGTAAGCCCACTTTGGTCTTTTTGGGCATCATCGATTCGCAATTACAAGTCAACTGCCTCAACTGTTCTCTGGTCTCTGGTAGACCAAATGTTTCGTCCACGGTCACAAAACGCCGCAAAAAGTCCTTATTGTAATCAACAGAAAGCAAATGCTGCACCCATATGGCAGATTGCATTTATTATATCCAAAAATGTGTGCAAAGTGTTCCGTACCCGATTGAGATGACCAAAACCAATGTCATGCAGGCCCGTAGACAAGGGGGGGTTTTTAGGGTTAAACCCCCCCCCCCCCCCCCCCTTATGGTCCAAAAAGTATAAAAAAATAATATATTAGCATTAATATAACTTTGGCAATTTGCGAATACTTTGCTGCACGTGCGTCGTTTTTCTCTTACAGTGCAAACTGCAAGTGTAAACAGCAACAGCGAAAACATCAACATGCTTAAGTATCGAAAAAAGTTCGATACATTCAATTGAACTTTGTCTACCACCAGCAATTTAAGAATTTATTGCGTTAACAGGTGTTACGTGAAAGTGGTGAAATTTTGATTGAGTTTCGTTAGATAAGTTTAAGAGTTTCTATTGTTCATTTTACTGTGCCAAAACTACAAAAATGATTCTACTTAATTGGCTGCAGAAACCAGAAGTAAAAAAGGCTAGAACGGTGGAAAGTACTTGCTTGATTTAAATGATTTTTTTTTCCTTTATCAATGCGTAAATGTGTTAAAAACTTGCCGAATATTTCTGAATGTTTGAAAGCTGTGTTTTTTTTTTTGTAGCGTGTTTGCATTGATTGAATATAAATTGATTAGCATTTTTGCTTGATGCGGAACCGACAAAATCCGAATAATATTATATTTCATCTGTATTGCAGAAAACGTTAAAGAAACTTTGGAATCTGAAAAGTCTTCAGAACTTCCTTTGTAACCTGCACTTGAAGAAAGCTTTAATGTTGACAGCTATGTGGAAAGCGGTAGTACAAGTTGTGGTATAAATATTTTACTTTTAATGTTTATAACTTTTAAGTTTGTGTGTATGATTGTAGAAATTTTTCCAGAAATATTATTTGATTCATCGGAACTGCCTCCGACTTCGAGAGTATATCAATGTCCAAATAACGATATTTCCAAGTTGATGAGCAATATTTTCTACTCGAACCGCTTTGAAATTTTTCAAAGCATTTATGTGCCTCCACAAAATTTTAATTTTCCTGCCAGCGGTTCTCGCAAACTCCGATTTAAGCATTCTTGGTTGAACCGTTGGCATTGGTTGGTTTACTCCAAATTGGAAAATGCAGCTTATTGCAAGTTTTGCGTATTTTTTAACACTGGTTTTGGAGGTGCAGGATCACAACGTCTTGGTAATTTTACCGAATGATAATAAAAACTTTTTAAATAAAATTTTCTAACCTTTTCATTGTGGCCTTTACAAAAGTCAGGAAATACAAGAAAATGTCGTTTTCTAATCGTGGTTATTTTTATATAGAATTGTAAACCGATATAAGTTTGCAAGTAAATTATTAAAATTATAAAATAAGAGGCTTAATTATCGTCATCTCAACAAACGACAGTTTTGATATTATAGAACACACGTTTTTTTATGTTAACCCTGCAGTATGCAGTAGTCGCGCGGATTACATACGTAATCCACTCATGCAAAATTATGAATTTCACAATTGTCTGCAATCGATATTCATTGATTTTACGTACTATAAGAATTATGTTTATGTTGTTTTTTTAAATAAATATAATATAAAATAAAGTAATAATAAAAATTAAAACAAATAACTAAGCATTTTCAAATTGCCATCTCTTATTTGAAACTTTAAAAAACGGATTACATATGTAATCCGCGCGACAACTCTCGTCACATTTAGGTACGCGACTACTGCAGGGTTAATTGGCTGTGCATCCTTAAGCATACATAAGGATTGCAGTATCACAGCAGACGCTGTGTTATTAGAATAAAAAAAAAAAAAATTAGAAGACTTAATCTATCTTCTATATACATAAAAATCAAATGCGTGTGCGTTAGTCTTGCTAATGCTCAGAAACGGCTGGGCCGATTTTAATAATTCTTTTTTTGTATTGTTTGCCTTAATACAGATGTGGTTCAGAAAGAAAGAAAATTACAAAAACTTCAAGGAACAGCGGAAAAATCGAAAAAAATCGAAATTGGTAATTTTGTATGGGAATTGCCACATCAGACTACTCTAAATAGCCTACAAATCTTAACTGCTGGACGGATCTAACTCAAATTCGCACACACATTACTTGAATCCTAGATTAGATTATGGCATACTTGGTTTTGACCACGCCCCTTCTTCTGCCCCTTTACAAGAAACGTAAATTATCCTACAGGCGTACTTTTATTAGCGAAACTGTGCGTCTAAATAATTAAAAGAAAATTCTGTCAAAAAACATTCACATATCTTCAAAATTGCAGAAAATTTTAGCACAGCGTCTTTTTTTAATAACTTCGTTTCCTTAGAATAACAAAAAACTATCAGAAATTCGTATATCTTATTTCCGATGAAAATAACTCCGTTTTATTTTAATATATTTCATCCAATTTCTTTTCGTTGATAAATTCAATTAAGTACTTAATAAACCATATTTGAAGAAAACTCCAACGTATTCAGTTTTTACTCTAAAATTCATAAAAGCTGTCATTTCAACAAATAAAAAAAAACTTTAAAAAAATTATTTGTTTGCCCATTGTGAGGATCGATCCTTAGACCACCTCATGGCTTAAAAACTAACAGTTGAGCTGACTATTTTTATTCAAATTGAAATGTACTAAAAAAATTTTCTAATAGAATTCGCAATAAAATGATATGACAGCACAATCTTTTGAATTCGAATAATAGCAGCCTATTACATTCCGTGTTAATATGGGATATTGGAGTGTTTCATACAATCAATAATTTAAATTCGATTGGCACCATTTGTTATCGATCATGAATGTTCGATAAAAAATTAATTTCGGTTGGAATCGTGATTGCTCGAATTTAGGGCGGGACGAAGTTTACCGGGTCCTCTAGTATAAATATATAAAATAAACAAAAATAAAGTAAATTAATTTGAATGCATGCGACGAGTTGCAGCGTGACTTGTGACGAAATTGCTGAATTTCTTTCAAAAAGAGTTTCGTAAAACTGCCGCTCAGGAGATGATTTAATGGACGATACAGACATTCAGCGCATCATAACAGGTTACGAGTATGACGTCGAAACAGCGTAACAATCTGCAGAAACCCAAAAAATCACGACAAATCCGTTGAAAAATTAAGGTGATGTTGACTGTTTATTTCGATTCTCAAGGTGTCGTGCACTTGGAACTCCTTCCGCAAGGTACATTAGTTGACGCGCATTATTTTTTGAGTGTTTTAAAGCGTTTACGTGAGAATATTTGGCAAAAGAGGTCAGATTTATGAAAGAATAATGGTTTTTGCACCACATGTATATTTTGCCCCAGCACGTTTATCTCTTTGTATATATGTAGAGGGTGGGTCTTCTAGTGGTTTCTTTTTAAATCATTGGTTATTTTGACACTGATAGGTATATTCCGCTCAAAATCTAGACATAAAGTCAGATTCATCCTTCGCGGAAAGAAATGAGTCATTTTACACTTGAACAAGGTTGGGAAATATTGGAAACTTATTTCCAAATTGAGTGCTGTGTAGCCTAAATAGTGCGTTATTTGAAGAGACGATTATTTGGGCGAAAAATTTTCGTCTTTTCTGACGAGGCGCATTTTAATCTCAGCGGCTACGTTAACAAACAAAATTGCCGCATCTGGGGCTTGGAAAACCCGCACGTTATTGTTGAGAAGCTAATGTATCCACAGAGAGTGACAGTTTGTTGTGGATTGTGAAGTGATGGCATCATTGGTCCATTTTTTTCGAAAATGAGGCTGGGAACAACGTTTCGGTCAACGGTGGGTATTACAGAGCCATGTTAACCGACTTTTTTTACTGTACTTGGAGACATGAATTTGTACGACCTCTGGTTCATGCAGGATGGATCGCCATGCCACACAGCCCATGCAACAATCAATCTTTTGCACACCAAATTCTCAAATAGTGTTATCAGCCGTCTTGGCGCTGTCAATTGACCGCCTCGGAGCTGCAATTTGGCCCCTTTGGACTTTTTGTTGTGGGGAACCGTGAAGGACCGATGTTATGCCAACAATCTGGAAACGATTCAAGTACTTAAGGCCAATATCAACCAAGCAATCCGTGAGCTACAGCCCGAAACCATCAACAAGGTCTTAGAAAATTGGAGTGACGGAATGTGCTACTGCGAAGCCAGCCGAGGCAGCCACTTTAATCTGTAATAACTTCTTAAGAAGCAATAAAAACAAAAAAAAAAAAAGTAAATTGCCGGTTATGGTTTTATTTATGGAATTTTTTTTTATTTATGGAAGTGTAGATAGTGTTATCCTTCAAGTGTCCAACAATACAATTCACTCACGCAGAGGCTCTTTTCATGACATTTTCCACCACTTTTTGATGTATGGCTAGTGCAATTTGCTAGATTTATGACATTCAAGCATATATCGGAAGCGGAAGGCTTTCACCTCCCATAAAATATATGGCTTGTTGATATAGATTTTCGTCATCAGGTATCCTACAGAAAAATTCTGGAGCCGTCAGATCAGGCGATCGAGGCGGACATCTCAAGTCTCCGTTTTTTGAGCCAACTCCATTAGGAAATTATTCCCGCAATAAGTTTACTGTCGCACGAGCGAGGTGGGCCGTAGCACTATCTTGCTGAAACCATATGATCTCATTGTTGTTGTTCGCTCGCACAAGTGGAAAAAACAAGCCCGAAGAATTTCTCTTAATCGATCTCCGTCGATCATGATGCTTGCACCAGAAGCATTTTCAAAGAAATATGGCCTATAAATCTTGAACGAGGTTATACCACACCAAACAGTCACACGAAATGGGTGTAAATAACGTTGGTGGAGATTACCCGGAATTATGTGTGTTATCATTAAATTTTCTGCGATCGCGTAATGATCCATATAAACATTTCTAAGTCTTATTTCTAAAATAAAATAAAAAATAAAAGTTATTAACATATAAAAAGTTGAGAATTTTTTAAGTAGGTAAAAAAATTCCCTCTGTATTTATGTAGCCCCAATAAGTTTTCCACCAGGGTGTATGTCATATTGTTAAGACAACGGTGGCGTCTAGGCGAGAGATCGCGATATAAGCCACAAAGGAAATTTTCCAATAACTCTAGATTCCAATTTTTCAAAGCCTTGGAATAAGGCTGAAAAGGTTCACGACTTCAAAATCTTTCGAAAACTTATTTTTATATATAGCATGTATTTTATTAATTGTTAAATAATTCAAATAAAATTAATCAAAACCATTTTTTGTTACCTTCCTTTCATCACAGGTGAAATATTCCATTGTGCAGCAGCCAAACCAGAAGGGTACAAAATTCACCGTTGACGAAGAAACTGGCGAGGTCTCAACAAACAAGGTATTCGATCGTGAGGGTGACGATGGCAAATTCGTATCGGTAACAGTCAAGGCAACCGATCAGGGTGAGCCCAGCTTAGAAGGCGTGTGTTCATTCACCGTAGAAATAACAGATGTTAACGACAATCCACCGTTATTCGATCGACAGGTACCTAAATCAAACAAGTAAAGTAAACAAATTCATAAAATAAATTGCAAATTTTTCAGAAATACGTCGAGAACGTCAAGCAAGATGCCAGCATCGGAACCAACATACTGCGTGTCTCTGCTTCCGACGAAGATGCCGACAACAATGGCGCCATTGTATACAGCCTTAGCGCACCCTTCAACCCCAACGATCTGGAGTACTTTGACATTCAAGCCGAATCCGGCTGGATTGTGCTGAAAAAGCCGCTTGACGTAAGTGTTTGATTTCCGCATCTCTGCATCTACAACGTTTTGATTTTATTTTTCAGTTAATTGTTTTGATTTTATCCCGCCAAACATTAAAAATCCCTCCAATTTAACTAACAACAAATTTAAAGCAATTCTTTATTTTTATTTAACCAACTTAAATTTTCCAAAAAAATACTAACAAGAAAGCAGTAGGCTCAGCTGTAGTAGTGCGCTCTTACAAGCGCAGCGTGTGAGTGTTAAGCCAGAAATATCAAATACCTTGTGTTCCAAATAGTGAATGAATGTCGATAACTAAAGAGCTCAATATGGCTGCCAAGATCAGTTGAATATCTGAATTAGGTTATTTATTTTGTAGACCATTAATTCTTTTAGAACATTTACGATCTTTCGTAAAAATTCTCATTTTCCATTTTCTACTTTTGAGTTCTTAACCATTTTGTTTTCTTTAAGAGCACCTTTTCGTTTGAAATTAAATTAAGTTCAGTTTAATTTTGTTTATTACGCAGAATTGCGAGAATTCATTTTTTTCAAATAGTTTCCATTATTTTTCGTGCTTACAATAAGTTTTCATAGATCTTTGTAGGTTGCAAGAAATGCAAAATTATTTTGTTACATTGTAAGCAGTGCAAATTTTTGAAAAAGCTAAATAAGCTAAAGAATTGGTCAAAATCCGATTTAAATGCTAATTTAACTAAGCGCAGCGCAGGTTACAAAACTTAAAACAAAGAAAAACTATCTTATTTTTGTTTAGTTCATAGTTTATGAAAAATTTAATTCGGCCTTATTATGAGTAAAACTCAATCATCAATATGTAAATAAAAAATAAAAATTAAATTGATTTTTAACATTTTTAATAAAAGCGAAATATTTTTGTAATATAAAAATATTCATGGGATACAATAGCCTCAATGGAATGCATAAAAAAACCACTGCTTGAAGCTTTCGGGTAAAAGAAACAAACAAAATTTTCATCCTGGCTATGCGGCATAGAGCTAGTACTGTTATAACTAATACTTAACATATTTTTTTTTTATACCAACACTGCCTTTTCTTGGGTTGTATGCAGCTTAGGCTAAGCTTTTATATTGACCTCTTTTATAATGAAACAGTAAACGATGAACGTTATTTTTGAACATCGTTTATATTTTGAGAGATGGCGACTAAACCATACTTTTATTTAGTTAATTTGCAATATTGTGTTTTACGTATTGGTTTATTTTTTATTCTTTTTCATATAACTAACAATCCTGCTTTCCTCATCCCATTACTAATGCAAACTCCTAAACTCCAAAAGAAAAACGACTACTTTTTGAGATTTTTAGCGAGACTACAAAATTTTGAAGGTCTCCATTTTTGATTAACCCTAGAGTACAAACAAAGTATGTGTCAAGCATTAACTTGTATTTCTTTTTATGTTTAGTGTATAGCTTTACAGAAGCTATTAAAGAGCTAGTTTCGTTTTATTTTATTTAAACTGCACCTTTTTGGAAATTATTCAGTTTCGTGTTTTTATTTATGTTTCATTTTCTCAACAAGTTTTAAGATTATCTTTTATAGAAAAAAAAAAAATTAAATAGTTTAACTATCACAAAGCAGCGTTAGTTACTCACTTTGAATTTTTCTTCGTTACTTACATATATTCCAACTTCATCAACAATGTCCTGGTGATTATTGGGGGCCTCTTTCTACAATTTTATCAAGTTCAGGGTTGCTATCCCGTAAGTACCGAAAGAGCCCTGTGAAGTGAGTTGTTATAGCTCATAACTATACCGTCTAGATGTTGTCCTCATAAAAATACATAATGCTATCTGTTGACCTTACTTCATCATAACCTAGCTAACATAATGCACCTGTAACCCATCCAGGCTGACAAAATTTGTCGTCATAGATTTCCTTGTTTTTATTGTCATAACTGGGCAGATACTGTGAGCTCCAAATAATATCCCGATTAAAAACTTCATGTATAACAGTCGAATACGGACATACAAACAGCTGGAACTCACTTATTGACAGTGTCAAATGCAAAAATTTATTTTATTCAGAAAAATAGCAGATAGAAGTAGTACTCGTAGATTTACCAATGGTTGAATTTTTATACTAGGGAAGCATAGCGCTCTAATTATTTCAATGCCTGATGATCTTTTGAGGAATAAACATAAGAACGAGGTAGAGAATACCAATCATCTAGAAATATGTCGTAGCTTGAGCTTCTTGTTAGAAAAGAATTGCACCCATTTGAAAAGTTTCACAAAAGATTAAAAAAATTCAATAGGATATGTTTAAGTTTCAGATATCAGATGACATGTTAGAAAAAATTATATATAAGGTTTTTTTGGAGGTGTAGTACTTTGAATTGAAATAAAATACTGAGATTACTTCATATCAAATTGAAAATTGTCTTTATTGGAAACATAATTTTATTCTATTAGTATTTAAATATGATTTCGGTCATGTGCTCATCAATGGTGGCTCTGATGTGGCGCATTCTGGAAGTCCAATTTTCGACTTCGAAACTTCAACGAATCGACCCATTTGAGACTTCCTCAATATAACGCTATACAGCGACAATTGTTTCTTCGATGCGCACTGAACAACGTCATTGCGGATGCTTAGTATCATTAGAGCATACACGGTGCGTGAACAATTGAAGGTTAATAAAATTAGTCGCTCGGATGGACAATTATAATCTCTATTGCGATTGTCGATCGGATTGTCGTATAAAATGTTAAAATGTAAAAAAATTCAATTAGTTGCGTTGGAAGTTGTCAAAAGAATTGAATACAGATGAAATACATTTAAGATCAAAGATTGTAAGCAACAAACAGCTACTTGTGCGGTTGGTTCAGCTGATGCAGGAGCCAAATATCTGTTTAAAATGCATTGAACAATTCACAATAGTCTAAGTTATAGTCCATTGGGTTACAAAATACCAATCGACAATCGCAACAGGCACCTATGTCGACCATTAAATGGATAAACCGTAATATATCCGAACTGAATCAGGATTTTCGAAAGGATTCCTCAGTTATTTTGAGATAGGTTGTCTTAAATTTTGAAGTAGGACGTACATATGTATCTAATAGTTTGTGAGAAAGTTTTCCTGTTATTTATAAACAAGATTGTTTTTTTAATAAAAAAGTGAGGAGATATATGCATTAACAGATTAAGACAAACTAATATGAATTGATTAATTTAATTTATGAAGTAGATATATGTACCTATTTATTAAAATATTTAGTGTCTACGCAAATTTCAAGATGATTTCCACATAGCAACTCAATTGTTGAATTCATTCTTTTTTTGTGGTTCTATTTAGCCTTAGTCTATAAATAATTTAAAAAAACTAAATTATTTGAGTTAGTTTCGTTTCTTTTATGGGCACAACAAAATCGTGCAAAAATTGAAATTTAACCCAGGCGTTTTCAGGCTCTCTATTAAGTTTCATTCTTGATTGGATACTAGAAAAATAACTACAGCTATAACTATGTTATTTCTGGTGATCAACGAGGGAACGAAACAGACCGTTTTCGTCATTTGGAATAAGATAAAGTAATTTGAAGTTGGAGGAAATACTTTTTATAAGAATACAACTGATATATCTACGATTGTACGTGATTTTGAATCGTGATTTGGATCCTCATATTTTTCAAGTTCAGAAATAATAACGAAGAAACCATGTAACTTTTCGTAAATAAATAATAAATTTTATGAATTTTTTTTTTTTATATAATGATGCAAATTAATTTAAATACCAGAAATCGCACCATCACTCTCGAAAATAGTTAAACACATATTTTTGGTTGAAACATTTCTCATGTATCCATTCAAGAATGAAAGTTAAATAAAAGGATATAAATCTGGGTCTACACGATACAACGGCTGTACCAATATCGGTTGCTATTTGATGGTTGTGTGCGATAATTGTATTGTTTGGATGCAAGCATGCGACGAGTTAGTTGCAATATTGCACGGTCGAATGATTAAAACTGCCAACTGCTGTACGATGAGCGATTGTACAGCCGCTGTATCGTGTAGAGCCCCTTTGAAATAACCTCTCTTAGGGGCAAAAAAAAAAAAAGCAGATGCAAACTCTTAGGTGGCCTATTTTTATCTGCTTTCATGCGCAGTTCATGATTAGGGAGTCATAAGTATCATGAATATCATGAGTATTAGATTTTTCCCTTTTTTTCAAACAATGATTTTACTGCTTTACTTATTGATTCGATTGTAAATTATTGATTCGATGATTATGTATTCGATGATAATGGATTCCAATAGAGGACATCAAACGAATTCCTCTAGGTACTAATAAGATTGTTTGAACACTGTAGAACTTTCTTATTTCAGAGATCATACGTTTTAGAGTCATAAACTGTCTGCAGAGTCTGGGTTAGTGAAATTTTCATGAAATTAATCATTTTTGACTATATATAACCACCATATAGGTTAATGGCTTAGGACTATATACAGGGTTTTCCAATAAGAGGTGTTATTGTGAATCGCCCGCTATTGTGTATCGCTCACTTTTAAAGCTTTTATTCTTTGGCATTTGACAAGTAGAAAATACGCCATTACTAAAAATGGAACAATACACGCTTCAACAACGTATTGAAATTATTAAAATTCATTACAAAAATGGTGGAAATCTTGCAGTCACAGTTCGCAAAAGTAAAGCCGTGAAGCACCTTGTCGGACCGCAACACAGAAATAGTTGAAAAAATTTGAGATGCGACCTTGAAAAACACCTTGCGACTTCGTCCTTTGGGTCCACGTGAGAGATAAGGTCTACGCCAACAGCCCAGCATCGATTGAAGACCTCAAAGATGGAATTCGTGAGGCTATCGAGGACATGGGGCAGCCACTTTGTGATTTGGTTATGGAAAATTTCATGAAAAGGATATTGTCCTGTAAGCGTGGTCGTGGTGGCCATTTGGCTGATGTTGTTTTTCATTATTAACGGCATACCTTCCTCTTTATTATGAAATAAACATCCGATCATTTATCTCAAAAAATGGTATTTTTCTTTGAATACCAAAATAACACCTCTTATTGGAAAACACCCTGTATAATCATAGCCATTTTCATTAATGAGATCAATCTTATTATAGAGAGGAAAAATATGTAGCTTTAAGCTAGTTGAGATAATCCGAAAGTCTTACAAATGAAACTACTGTACATTTTTCCCTTAAATAGGATTAATCTAAACTTTCTAGTAAGCTCCTCTCCTTTTTTTAGTAAGGCCCTATGTAAGGAACGCAATACTGTTCACAAAATTATTTAAATCGAAAGTTTCTGTAACTCTTACTTTCTATATAACGCTCATTTGCTTAAATAACGACATAACCTAAAAAAACGTAATTTTGTAGAAAATTCATTTAAAGTTATCATTATGTTGTCACATTTAAGGAATTTACTAAAAATTAGGGAACACCTAGAAAACGGATGCACTATTTATCTGTTTCAACATAAGTATGCATGAATAGGAGTTTCTTATTATTTTAAGCGATTGTATTAAACAAAAACTTCGCCATTATGTTGTCATAAATAAGAATGTGTCAATCTTCGCAATAGTTTTTTTTTTACCAATAACGATACATGTTGCGTTATGCCGAGCTTGGTTTGAAGACCTGTTTTTATTAAACTGTCATAACTCACAATAACACAATATTCATGAATATTACCAACGATAAACATGTACATACATTACCAAAAATAATGTCACTACCAATAATATGTCAGTATTTCTTATAACTAAAACGTACTTTCAAAACGTGATTCAAACGATCAATGCACAACTGAGAAAAGACGGTCTTGCAAATAATAAAGAGAGTAAGGTGCCAAACGAAATAATGGTATTTTTTGCTGCTACCATGGTAGAATTATAAGGTAAGGCCGACTCGGAGAAGAATGGAGTAGAAAGCAGAGAAATGCGGGCTAGTTGTCAAAATCAGCTGTTCATCTCTAGTTTCTTTATGTTCACTTTTCGCAGCTGATTTTAGGTTAAACTTTTTACAAGCTTTTCTGCAAACTGAACATTTCCTTGGCATTTTATAGATTTATTTACAACGTTTTTACAATATTTTCACTCAAATAAACGCAAACTTAACACACGTTTCGCACTATTTACAATTAGAAAACATAATATTTTTATTTCATTTGAGGTTTCTACGAACTTCGCCATTTTGACAATTAGTCAACCTTTTCATTATCCACTCTTCGTTGACGCGTGAGGACACTAAGCGACTCGGCCCTTCCATGTAATTCTACCATGGCTGCTACGTAATGAGTAAATAAGGTAGCAATACCATATCTTGATAGATCAGAAACAATTGGTCTGTTTGCGTTCGCGTATGCGGGGAAGTTGCAAATTCCTGCTGGAAAAATTTCTACTGTCGAGAATTTGCAAGCTAGAAAACAGCTGATATTAGACAATTGCAATATGAACAATCAAACAAATTAAGTAAAAATTTAAGTTCACAAACCGGAAGATTGACTGCTGTAGTCGTCAAAATATAGAAGGTATCTTAAATTTTTGTAGAAAACGTTGCCACTGGGTATTTATGACTTCTCTTATTTCTTTGTGTTGAAAATCTCCTTCCAAAAAATTTAAAAATTGGATACTTCATGTCCAATTTAGTTTTGTTTTTCATATCACTTGAAATGCAATCAGCTGTTATCGAGGCTTGCAAGTTTTTGCAAATTTTGCGTTCGCGTACTTTTTGGATATTTTTCTATTTGAGAGAGAATTGTGCGTTACTCTCTTTGAAGTTGTTGCTGGATATTTTTCACTGGAGAAGTAGGCGAACAGACCAAATATTAAAATACACATTTCTGCATCATTAACTCAAATATAGTTTTTGTTTTTTTTTTTTTGTGTTATGATGTTGTTCGAGCAAATGAGCGATAGTCCATGAATTTACCGCCAGTACGATAAAATTAAACACTTTTATTTCATTTGTTTTATTTTTATTTAAATACTCATATATTCCAAGAATTCTAAAAATAAATCTCATATTCGTGAATGCAATTGCCGTAGCATAAAGTAACATAAACATAAACTAAAATGGAATTATTAAGTTGAATCAAAAAGATCTGTGTCTAAAAGAATAGACCTAATAATTAGCCTTAAAAAATAAACTAACCTTACTCAGTTGTTTGGCATTTTATAGATCAAAATTAGGTATTTCAATGTTAAAATAGGCATTGCAATAGAAAATTATAAAGAATCATTCTCATTTATTGAAAAGTGCAGATTGAAAAGGACAATTGTATAGGATTGTATAGTGTCTCAATCAAAAGATAGGTATCTCTATTAATTCTTATTATAGTAACATTAAAAGAAATTCGATGATTGTTAAACGATCAAACGTAAACCTTTAGTTAAAAGAAAAATATAGCAACAGCCAGATCACGACTAAAAGCCATTTTGTCCGAAATTTTGGACTTCATATACATATTCATATGCCCTTTAGAATACGACGGTCTTTAGACTGGTATTATAAAGTAAGTGGGCCCATTTTTATATTTGTATATGACTTAAGGAGCAAGTGTCATTTTAAAAGGATTTAATTTAGCAAATTGAAAAAAAAAAGTGAATAAGCCCCAGCTCTTGATATCAACCAATGGACGAGTCAGTCGAAGTAACACATTGAATTAACAAAAAGTAGAAATAATACCATCCTCACAATTTAAAACCGGTACAACCTCATCCACTCAACGTAAACCATTCCATTTTCCCCACTTCATGATATAATCGACATAGTTTTAATCGAGTTGAAACATTTTTCTTTGGCATCATTTTACTAAAACTATCTTTTATTTTCTATATTTATTTCTATTGTATTAAAATTATTTTAATGGATTTTTTTTATTTCATATTCTTAAAACAAAACAAAAACATACGCTGACGAATTAACGCCATCTGTGTGTGAATACTAATCAAATCACGTAAAACCCTATCACTTGCAATACGTGCTGTCAAAATATTTTGCAATAACGAAACCGAAAAAACTCTTGTGGGCATTAATGTTAAACAACTCAAAAAAAACTTACGATATAATACGTAACAGCGTGACCGTTACCGCTTGCGGGTGCGCGCCTCCGATAGAGGTGACCCACCTTCATACGCGGACGTTGATGTCGAGCTCGATGTAGTCGACCGCAATAACAAGCCACCAATTTGGGACAAAAGCGTTTACGGTCCAATTCATATAAGGGAGAACGTAACAGTGGGTACGGTTGTAACATCGGTGAAGGCAAGGTTTGTATATGTGCTTATCCAGTCAACATCCTAAAAGTCTAATACGGGATGCAGTTAGCTAATCCCTGCTGCTATCCACTAACTTTGATTGCATTAACCAAACAAACTATTGCATAAATCTAACATAAGTAAGAAATAGTAGTATTTTTGATACGCTCTAACATAAGCTGTACTAACTAAATATATCTTCTTCTTCTCTATTTGACAAACTTGCATATGCATCACGTACGGGATTATTTTTGTGATTTCCCGTTATTTGTGATGCGCTGTAAGGATACTAACTAGTTCACCACACATGGTAGCATCTATGTATTTTTGCGGTGGTGGTTGTTGAATTTGCTAAAAAACCTGAACTTCAACTTTTCATCGTACATGCAGCTGTGGCAAGCCATTGTGTATATTTGGTCTTGCGGGAATAACGCTTTTTTGAATTTTGACTAAATGGTGAAAATGTTATATCATCGCCTACTTTCCCTATCAAATTAATTCAAAACAATATCCCAACTTCCATAAAAATAAATTCACGAATTTGGCGTTACTCTATCTTCAGTTTCTTCAAAATTCCCCCTTTGCCCAACATCAACCAACATTCGATCAACCCAACTTCACAATTAGATGATAACCAAAAACTTTACTCACACACACTTGTCCCTGATTCGCTTACATCTTATACAGGGTGGAAAACAGAAATCGTTACTGAAAGTTGTGACAGCGGTGGTGGTGGTGGTAGTAGCGCGTTATAGTATCTAGGAAATAATGCTGGAGCAGGTAAAATTCCAAGAAAGAAACTATATAAAAATGTTAAAAACAATTGAATTTTATTGAATTGTAAAAAAAGCAAAATCAAATCTTATTTTGAAAAATATATCATTAGTTCTTCTATAAGTTTTTACATTGCATCGATGCGACGGTAAAATATTTTAAATTTACAATTATATTGTGTAAAAGAACTATTTTCGTAGATTTTAAAATAATTAAGTTAAAAAAATTTTTTAAGCATATTTTTACAAATATCTGAACGGTGATATGCGAAAATGGTTCTTTTACTCTGAGAAAGTTACGTAACTGCTTCTCACAAAAACTATAATATATGAAAACTTAGATATATATATATAATTGCACTTAATCCGTTTTATGTTTATTTTAACTGTAATTTTCTGACTGCTTATTTCAGTTTATTGCGTTTACTTTGTTTATAATTTGCATTTTTTAACTCAATTTTAATTTTTAGTGATAATTTACTTCTGAGGTTTTAAATCGTTCAATAAAAAACAAAAATATATAAAATTGGTGAGTTAATTTAACTCGTTGATTGAAATGGGTTGGAAAAGGTTTATAAAAATATTGTTTACTAAGGTTAATACACTGCTTAAGCAGTTTTATAATCTTATCCATTCAAGTAAAATTGCAGAAAATTTAAAATTTTAAAGAGACTGGATTAAAATTGTCTTCTTTCCCCTCTATGTAATTCATTCTGTATCAACACATAAAGAGTGATTTTTTAAGTGCCTGATAACTTTTTTTTTAAAAAAAACGCATAAAATTTGCAAAATCTCATCGGTTCTTTATTTGAAACGTTAGATTGGTCCATGACATTTACTTTTTGAAGATAATTTCATTTAAATGTTGACCGCGGCTGCGTCTTAGGTGGTCCATTCGGAAAGTCCAATTTTGGGCAACTTTTTCGAGCATTTCGGCCGGAATAGCCCGAATTTCTTCGGAAATGTTGTCTTCCAAAGCTGGAATAGTTGCTGGCTTATTTCTGTAGACTTTAGACTTGACGTAGCCCCACAAAAAATAGTCTAAAGGCGTCAAATCGCATGATCTTGGTGGCCAACTTACCGGTCCATTTCTTGAGATTAATTGTTCTCCGAAGTTTTCCCTCAAAATGGCCATAGAATCGCGAGATGTGTGGCATGTAGCGCCATCTTGTTGAAACCACATGTCAACCAAGTTCAGTTCTTCCATTTTTGGCAACAAAAAGTTTGTTAGCATCGAACGATAGCGATCACCATTCACCGTAACGTTGCGTCCAACAGCATCTTTGAAAAAATACGGTCCAATGATTCCACCAGCGTACAAACCACACCAAACAGTGCATTTTTCGGGATGCATGGCCAGTTCTTGAACGGCTTCTGGTTGCTCTTCACTCCAAATGCGGCAATTTTGCTTATTTACGTAGCCATTCAACCAGAAATGAGCCTCATCGCTGAACAAAATTTGTCGATAAAAAAGCGGATTTTCTGCCAACTTTTCTAGGGCCCATTCACTGAAAATTCGACGTTGTGGCAGATCGTTCGGCTTCAGTTCTTGCACGAGCTGTATTTTATACGGTTTTACACCAAGATCTTTGCGTAAAACCTTCCATGTGGTCGAATAACACAAACCCAATTGCTGCGAACGGCGACGAATCGACTATTCACGGTCTTCAGCAACACTCTCAGAAACAGACGCAATATTCTCTTCTGTACGCACTGTACGCATTCGTGTGGTTGGTTTAATGTCCAATAAAGTAAACTGAGTGCGAAACTTGGTCACAATCGCATTAATTGTTTGCTCACTTGGTCGATTATGTAGACCATAAATCGGACGTAAAGCGCGAAACACATTTCGAACCGAACACTGATTTTGGTAATAAAATTCAATGATTTGCAAGCGTTGCTCGTTAGTAAGTCTATTCATGATGAAATGTCAAAGCATACTGAGCATCTTTCTCTTTGACACCATGTCTGAAATCCCACGTGATCTGTCAAATACTAATGCATGAAAATCATAACCTCAAAAAAATCACCCTTTAAAACAAAAAATACATATGGGCATTTTCCAAAACTCCAGCAAACATTATGACTCTTAAAAGAGTCTTTTAAGACTCATATAAATGAGCTTATATCGTCATAATGCGCTCAAAAAAGACTCTTTTATGAGTACATTTTCGTAGGTTTCGGGCCTCAAAATATGATTCATAATAATGACTGCTTTATGCCTCATTTAAGACTCAAAATTTAGACTCTTTTAAGACTCATAATAAAGACTTTTTTATAACTTATATAAATGAGTCTTTTTGGACTCGAAATTAAGACTATTTTAAGACTAATTTTAAATACTTTTTTAAAATTCATAATAAAGACTTTAAATAAATACTTTTTTAGAACTCATATAAATGTCTTTTGGACTCAAAATGAAGACACTTTTGATAGTCATATTTAAGAATCATGGAATGGAATCTTTAAAGACTCATACTGAGGACTCTTTCAGAACTCATAGAAGTAATTATGATCCGTTTAGGCTGAAATATATTTTTAGATTCAAATTTATTTAAAATAATTGATAGTTGAAAAATAAAAAAAAATTACAACAATATCTTTTTTTAAACATTTCAAACAAAAAGTAATAGTAGAAAAATTTTAAAGTCATTTTACAATCATATAAAAGACTTCTTTGTGCGTCTTTTTATTGCGTACTCATAAAACACGCATAAAAAAATACTATTTTTTGAGTTTTATTTTTGAGCAATCATTTTAGAACCATATCATAGACTCCTTTATGAGTCTTTTTATTGCGTATCATAAAACACGTATAAGAAATACTCTTTTTAGAGTCATTATTTTGAGGCACTCAGAAAATGTTTGCAGGGATGTTTCAACATTTGAATGTAAAGAAAAAAGGGGGAAAAGTTTTATGGAAAGAATGTGTATACTCAACAAGTAGCCCCTTGAAATAACAAATCTGAAAGCGAACACAACTTTGAGCGTGGTTCATGGTGATGGGTTTTTCAAAAAACCACGTCCGATTAAGTGGTTTTTTGTAGTTTTTACCCTATAACATTTAAACTAGTGCGCCGATTTTGATGTTATGGGTATCAAATATTTGGTATTGATTCCAGAAAGTAGAATCCCTTTATATTTTGATGGAATTTGTAAAGAGAACTGAGGTTGTGCTCTACTCTGCACAAGTGTTTATATGAAAAGTTCGCTTAAAATCGAACCAATCTTAATTCATTTTGTCAATAATGTTGGTATACATAACACGCCAATAATATTAAAAAGGCGAAATTAGTTTTAGATTTACCTTTTACGGTATATGAGGGGCACACGAAGTAGTAAAAATATTAATTTAGCACATTTTCATTTTTGAATCTTGTCTTCTTGTCATTATGCTCCTCACCAAATTTCCTTGGTTTTGGTCAACACCTTCAAATTTTGTTATATTCTGCTTATGGCCTTCTCATAAAAACGTATTATATTCACCTTTGCACATCAAAAATATTGCAAATTTTTAAGTCGCCCTTTTGGCTAAAATGTCGAAAGCATACATGTGCAAAGGAGGGTTCGTTCTTTCACAATCCTCGATGTGCCAGAGAAAGAAGTGATTTTGTTTTTATGATAATTTTAAATGACCATTTTTGAAGAATTACTGTGTGGGCAATATGATACACTTACACCCTTGTGCAAATTAGTGTGGACAAAACATTATTGCCATGGTTTTTACAAATTTCGTTATGGCAACACTACTCAATGCTTCACTACGAAGCTTTTTTTTTGTAAGCTTTAAGTTGATTGCATTTCTAACTTCAAAACGTGCATGTAGTTGTATGATTCGGGCACTTTATTTTAAAATTTTCAAAATTTTGCATTTTAGTGAAATTTTATTGAATTACAAGAGACAGTTCTAGTGTGTTTGAAGATTGGATATCGCATCAGAGATACGGACAAAAGTTATAACGCTTTTTCAACATTATAATATGACTCAAAGACAGATTGCAGAAAAATGTGGTTAAGGTGTGGCTTAAGGTTTACAGGGAAACTGGCTCAATATTGCCTCAGAGGAAGGGAAAATGCGGCCGTATAAGAAAAACGACAAAGAAAGAAGATTCTATTTTGTTAAGGAACAGTAAAATAATCCCTACAAAGACCAGTGAGGACTTGCAGAAAGACCTAGCTTTTGCTGGAACGAGCGTGCATGACTCAACAATACGGCGTCGTTTTTTAGAAGCTGGGCGAAGGGCTCGAAAATCCGTTAAGAAACAACTCTTGAAGAAGAAGAACGACGAAGAAGAAAAGAATGGCTTACAGTACAAGGACTGGGCTCAACATGTTGGGAAGAAGGTGTTGTTTTCCGATTAAAGTAAAATTTTTCGTGCAGGGCAGGCGTCACCAGGTTATTCGACGGTCTGATGGGGAACCACTTTCAACAGCTCACATTCAACAGTCAGTCAACATTCCGTCAAACAAATGTTTTGGATCTGCTTCTCGTTTTCTGGTCCAGGTTCATTAGTACCCATAACAGCCATAATGAACAGCCAAAAATATTTGATGGTGCTCCAAGAAAAATGGGTTCCTGAGTTGTCAAAATTGAATTTAGAAACTGCGATTTTTTAACAAGATTTGGCACCTTGCCATGTATCCAAAATAGTCAACAAATTTTTCATTGATAATAAAATTTTGTCAGTTTTTGATTGGCCTGGTAATTCACCTGACCCGAATCTAATCGAGAATTTGTGGTCTATATGTAAAAATGGGCTCAGAAAGATGGATTGCATAACCAAAATCAACTTGATTGAATCAATAATTGAAGTATGGTATAGGGATCTGAAAATTCGTAATGACTGCAAATCGCTAATAGAACCCATGCCAAAACGCATTAAAATGGGTCTCAAAGCTAAAGGTGGACACATCAAATATTAATCTGCAATGTTTACAATATATTTTTATTTTTCGTGAATAAAACACATTTTTGAGTAAAGACTGCATTGTCCACATTAATTTGCACAGGGGTGTATATCACCCACCTCAAAATTTTCGAAATCTATTCACATGAAAAGAAAAATTAAAAAAAGCCACAAAAAATGTATCACGCTTTCAATGCGTTATAACGTTCGTTGGCTGCCCGGTATATCAATGAGGCAAATACATGTTTTATATTCAGTTATTTCCATACAAACACCATTTAAGTTTCAACGAAAGTTGGTGCGGTTTTTAAAAAGCTTAGAACACAAAAATATGTGTGTAAATCAACTCAATTTTTAAAATTTTTTTTTTTTTTTTTTTATCCCAGTAGAATCTTATGGTAGCAAGTTATGAAACTGAAATCCAGGGAGAAATTTTGTTCCATGTATTCTGAGAGGACGCCCATATAAAACTTGTACTAAACTTAAGAAACATGCAAGTTACATATTTACACCAAAATCATAGATGTTAAAAGATTTTGAGAATTTCCCTGCCCGTATATATTCTTTAATTTGATTTAAGATAAAACAATTTTTCATTTAATTCTGTGTACGAAAATATATTTTGAAATATCGTTCAACTACTTAATTGAAAAAATATAGACAATTATTTATCTTGTAAAAATGCCGACAATTTAGTAAAATTGTTATTATTACTTCGTTGTAGCATCTGATATAAGCAAGCTTTTTGGTTGAACTCCTCGAATGAACTTGGCGATAATATCTGAAATTTCTTGAGATTTCAAAAAAGCAAACATTATTCAAAATAAAACAATTTATCGAATTATACGGGCAAGACCTTTTCTTTACATTTACTAGGTGTTCTCAAAATACGTGACATTTTACGATGAAATCAATCGCAATTTTTTTGTTGACTCACTTAATCTTCGACAACCCTCATTACTTTACATGGAAGCTTCACAATGAAGACCTACAGTTATTGAAGATTTACTCTAAGAAATAGTGATTAAGAAATAGTGAAAATTCAATACAAAAAAGGTGAAAATTTTGCGAAAATACTTTGAAAAGTCTGGTAGTTTATTCGGTCATCATAATACCTCGCTATGCAGTTGAATTGAAACAATAATTCTGAAATCAATGGTCCAAATAAGCCACCAAAAGACCGACCAAAATCCTTCTACCAAGATTCAGCACAGTCAGCAATTGGGCATAACAGAAAGTTCTCTACGCTTAGGTACTAGGTTCAGTTGATACAAGAATCAAAGCCCCGCAAATTGATGATGATTTTTTAAAGAACATCATCTTCAGCGATGAGGCCCCTTTTCAACTTAATGGCTACATAAACACATATAAATATTATTTGGGGATGCGAAAATCTACGTTTGATTCAAGAACACGCTTTGCATTTACAACGTGTAACTGGGCGGTGCGGATTTCCGGCTGAACAAGAGAAAAGGCCCTATTTCTACAAAAATGCTACCGGAAATGTGGTTACAGTCAATAAAGTTCCATATCATGACATGATAATCCACTCTTTCGAAATTTATGTCTTTCGGACGACATAAATATGGAAGACAAACGGCTCAACAGAACGGAGCAAATTATGGTAGCAATATCTCGTACTGATACAGTATTGGTACAACGTCAATTTACCAACGTTATCCTACGATTTCAATCTACTGCACAGTTTTCTTTGATTTTGTTGAAGATAAACGTTCACAAATAATCCAAAGACCATTCCACAGCTTCAAGGAATAAATTTAACGAAAATTCTAACGATGCTAAAGAAAAAAGTCCGCAGTAATGTCAAAAAGTCATCCTAAATTTCTTCAAAATATCAAGGCGATTCCAGTTTCCCTCTAATTAATAAATACATGATATATAATAATTAATACAAAACATATAAAATATTCCCAATTAAAACGTAACGGCTTTTATGGAAAAGTTAGAATGTCAGGTATTTTTGGGACACCCTGTAAAAAAGAGAATTCTACAGAAGACTGCAGATTGGTTTTAGGTTCCATACATTCTCTCAACATATTCAAGAACTTTCCTGCAAGAGATATTCTGAATCCTGGATGTAATATAAGTACGTAGGGCGAAAAAGTAAAAAAAATTTTTAAACTAGATGAGAGCCGCTAAAAAACATGATTTAAAGAAGTATAAAATGGATGTTTCAAACCGAATTTCCTATTTACACTTAAGTCATACAAAAACTTTAAATCATAAAATATTCTAACTTAAAATCATCCGCGTAACAAATACGCCATCAGGTTTTTAACAAATTGGTTCTTAACCTAAAATTGGCCTACTTTATAAAGAATTTCTTAATTTTTTCTTTCGATTCTGAATTTGAAGCCTTACCCTTGGCAAGGACGCTGCAACTTTCTCAAATTAGGAAATGCTGTAGTATTTTTGACGATTTTTTTAAGTTTAAGAAAAAAATACAAAAATCATCCAAATCGGATAATTAACCGCGTCCATTCAGTTTGGACGCGGTTTTCTGGACTTTTTTGCTAGTCACGTGCAAATATATTACATTCTATATTTGCAAATATATTATTATACAAGGTGGAGCAAAAGTAATCACAAAGTAAACAAAAGTTCTTTTGTTGTAATTTTTTTTTTAATAAAAAACTTTGGTTTTGCTTGTGAAATATGTTTATTTAATCCATTAGAATTTATTCTCAATCAAGTTGAGAAAATGATATCGGCAAAGTGGCTGCCGCGAGAGTTGATGACCAAACGGCATATTCTGTTTATTTTTTTGTTTTATGGCATTTTGCATCACTCTTGCCAGAACTTCGGGCGACAGCTTCTCGCATTCTTGGCGAATATTCTCCTTAAGGGCTTGAAGAGTCTGAGCCTTGTTGACGTATACTCGCGACTTAAAAAATTCCCATAAAAGAAGTCTGATGCGGTTAAATCGGGCGATCTGGCCGGTCAGTGCCGGTTCAGAATATCGGTTGTGGCTCGGGCAGTGTTCACCGTTGCATCGTCTTGTTAGAACCACATGTTCTCCAGTCCCAATTAAACAGCACACCACACTCAGAAAAAAAACCTATATTTTTGTGATAAATAAAATTTCTATTTTTGATAATAGCAATTTTCTCTTTTTCAAATAAAACTTCCTTCAATTAGAATAAATTTTCACATATTCGAAGAAATATTTCTTCACTTGTCGGAAATGAAAATATTTCAAGTCTCTTATAATAAGTATTTTTCTCGCACTAAAAAATTCTCATTTATAGATAAACATTTTAAGAAAATTAAATGTTTTCTCTATTGTAGATAAATAATTCACTATGCGAAATATTTTATTCAATAAAAACAAATCCTTTCTCAAAAATAAAAGTATTTTTCTCTTAGAACAATATATTTTTCATATATTTTTCTTTTTCATGGAAGCTTTTTAACATTTTTAGGGAATTTTTGGTATCTCATTTAGAGAAAAGCATTTTCTGGAGCAAACTCTATACCATTTTTCTCTAAATATGATGCCTTTTTTTATCATATTCCGAGAGACTTTTTTCTGAGTGCACGCAGTAACTTTGAGCAGTTGTAATGGTTCTTCGTGGGGGATACAGGGATTTTCGGTGCTCCAAAAACGATTATTTTGTTTATTCACGTAACGGCAAAGATGGAAATGAGCCTCATCGCTCATGATAGATTTCGATGAAAAATCGTCCAACTCTTCGTTAATATTCAGAATGGCTTAAGCGTAGGTTACACGCTGTTGGCGGTCAGCAGCTAACAGCTGATGCACTATCTGCACTTTGTAAGGGAACATCTTCAAATATTTCACCAAAATTCTGCGTAGAGACCGCCGGATAATGCCCAATTGCATGTCACGTCGTTTGGTCGATGTTCTGGGCTCTTCTTCGACGTCTTGGGTATCAGTAGCGATATTCTCAGCAGAACAACTGCTTCGGGGCCGGCCAACTTTGGGAAGATCTCGTGTTGTCCCAGTCTCTTCAAGGCGAGTGGCCAAACGCCGCAGTGTTTGTCCAGTTGGTGTCGGACGGCTAGGAAATCTGAGACGAAATTTACGCTGCTCCAACACAACCGACAAATTCTTGCGGAAAAAATGGAAACAATTATTCCGAGTTCTTGCGGAGTAAACCGGTTCATGGCTTATCGATTTGTATTCTGCGTTTATTTACTTCATGTCATTTGTCATGTATTTACTTACAAATGTCAAAACCGAATTGACATTTGGTGCCATTTGCAAAAGTTATAGGGTGTTCCAAAAGTGTCTTTTGCCCCACCTTGTGTTACTTCCAGTATTCAGAATCTGGCCCTGCAGGGAGGTTCTGGAATACTTTTGGAAAAAAAAAAACTCCAATATAGTGAAGATATTATATCATACGTATGTTTTGACTTTTACTTAAATTTGCGAGGTCCTCATTTTCTTAGCGCCTAGACTGTATCAAAACTTTTTCAATCCATTTAAGATTACAATTAATTGCGGCCTTAAACAAACTCACACTTACTTGATCAAACAAAATGACAAAAATCATTTTGTGCTGAAATTTGTTGTGACACGTAATTTTGTTTTACGATATCAAATTTCATAGATTTCAACTAGATATCGATGACTGACTCTAAGAACATTAAATGGCGAAAACTATCAAACGAGATCGCAAAGACTTTAAAATTTTAAAATTTTAAATTTTTTTTTTAAAATTATATAAATTTATAGTAAATAAATTTTCTGCGGTTTTACTTGATCTGTATGGCTGTGGTAATAGACCATTTAAAAATACTGAAATATTTGTAATTGTATCAATTTTTTATTAACAAGACGAACTATTTTTTATAGAACACATCTATTTTTTTTAAAGATAAAATCGTTTAATCGTAAAATGCGCCCATCAAGAACTACGATAAAAATTTCGAAATAATCGTGTATCATTTATCAACAAAATGTATATCTATCAAAAAGAAATAATTTGCACTGCTACACACTTAAGAAAAAACCGTTTTATTTTTGAATGAATCATGTTTGTTGTTGTATTTTTTTGAAGCGCAGGTTGTCATATCTTTCAAAATAACAACAAAAAAATTGTGTGTGTGGTTTACAATTTTGAAAGCAGACATCGTTTTTTTTCAATTAGATTAGTAACAAGTACCCACAACTAATTTGGTGTTGGTCAATTTAATGCTTTTGATTTAAATTATTTTATTCTACTCAATAATGTTGTTTTTTATTAAAATACTTTTTACATAGCAAAACTTTTTATAAAACGAATTAAAATAAAAAATTTGTTTTTTGCTTGTTTTTTTGATTTCCAACAACGTCAACAATAACTGCGTCAACAACTTGAATGTTCACCCTATATTGTTGATTATTCAAAATGGAATGATTTTTGCGATGCCATTTTGAACAAAAACAACAACTTCAAACAAACATACAATTTTTGAAATAAACCAATTATTGATAAACGCAGCGTGAAACATACAAACTTGAGGCGATGGCCCAGGATAAAGGCTATCCGCCTTTATCGCGTACCGTAGAGGTGCAAATTGACGTGGTCGATCGTGCAAATAATCCTCCCGTTTGGGATCATGTCGTGTATGGGCCAATTTATGTCAAGGAAAATATGCCAGTGGGCGGCAAGGTCGTCTCGATCAAAGCCAGGTCTGTTGCATTTTAAACAAAAATAAAAAAAAAAAATCAAGAACAAGAATAAAAGAAACCCAAGCGAGATATCAATATTTTTGCAATTTTTTTTTATGTAATTCTTAAGTAGTTCTTTCTTTTCATAACCACAATTCCGGTTCAATCAATTAAATATTTCTTATTTTTCCTTATTTATAACGTAGTTGTAGTCTGTGTCTTTGTGTTTATATGTGTTTCGTGAATGTTGTACTGAGCACTCTGAAATCCTTTTTAGTCCAAAATACCCTTTCCTGTCACTCAAGACTTTGTCTTAATTTTCAATCCGTTACAACATTTTTCTACGTCCAAAAACGTTTTTATAATTTTTTTTTTCCCAAACTCTTAATTTAAATACATGAACGTCCCACAAGCACCATGCAGCACTTAGACCTCATTAAGTATCCTCTTTAACTTGATCCTTCATACCAACAATTCATCTGCACAGCTACACTCTAAGTTTTTAAACTATTTTTTTGTTCGCACCTTATAAACTTCACTCTATAATCATCACATTAAATCGTCCAAAAACGAAAGCACCAAAAGTTGCTCCACTTAGAAAAGCACCAGTGTTGCACCTATTATCCATTGCACTAGCACTCCCTCCATGTCGCTTGCACTCACGTTCGCGCCCACCCAATTGTGGTTGCAAGTAGTTCGCGCCAGGTTTTGTGGCCTAAAGGTATGCAACACATTTGCAATGAACTTGTTTCCATGCAATGGACAGGGAAATGCTGCAAAAGAATGTCGTTAAAAACGGAAATGGTCGGAATGTAATGTGTCACTGAACAGTGGTTTGTATGAAAAAATTTGAATTTTTTTTTTTTTTTTTTTTTTTTTTTGCCATTTGGTATGGGAACAGAGACAATGCATAACTGTGAAAAAGGTCACACCAATTTTTTTTAATATTTGGTGTAAAGCATAACAAGTGTCTTGCTAGCATGACAAACCAACACCTAAACAATTTTATGGTGGAGTTAAATGTGTGTGGGTGTGCGTGTGTGTCAAAAAATTTAATTTTCTATAAAAAGACCATGAATCAAGAATTTCAAACGAAACCAAAAAATTTTCAACTTACTCAAGGATTTCAGTTCATATGAATTAAAATTTATACGTTCAATTAGAAAAGAACGATAAGTAATACACCCTGGTGATGTACAAAAATCATTTTTATTTTTCGGCAGGTAGAAGTTATATCATAAAATAAAATATTTAATCTCAATATTTTGAATACGACCTTTCAATTTATATGTTCAAAACGAAGTAGATAAGAACTTAAGCGTTCTCTCTGTCAAAATAAATTCCGGGTAACTTTCTCGGCATAATTGACAGTATAAGTAGAACTTAAGTAGCTTAAGTGGATCACAGTGAAAAGTCAGGCAAGATTACTGATGATTTGGAGTAGCGACCAACGAAACAGTCTGTATAGTCAAGCTGTGTGATTTTCTCTATACAGAGCCGTTGTTGGTTGTTGCATTCTTTGTCTTCATGATGTCTTGTTGTCAACATACTTGACCTAAAGCTCAAATTTGTTTTCAATATAATATAATTAAATATTTAACGCAGTATTCTGTCTCTGTTAAAATATCTTTTGTCGTTTCCAAGAAATTCACATTCAATGGGTGCCCCCTAAGAACTTTTAGTACAAATCTGAAACAGAGGAATTTTAATGGTAATAGCTCAATTGACATATCAGGCTCTGTTTTAAAAAGACATTTTTCTTGTACAAAAAAAAAAAATTTTAATACATTTGCTTTCCAAAAATCTTCTTCGAATTTAACAAAATTAATACAGTCAAACCTGTTATTGTGCGGTCTTTTTTTGTGTGAATTTTTTTTTGTGCGAGTGGTTTTATGCGGTTTTTATTTTTATGCGAGTTTTTTTGTGCGAGTTATGTTATGGTATTTTTTCTTGCATGCGATCTATCTATGCATAGAAAAAACTCTGCACTAGCTGAAATTATTATTAAAAAGAGCAATAAAGAGAAAAGCCTAAGAGCAAAACGCAATTCTGAAGTTTTGCTTCCCGTAAATGTTAGTGACATTAGCTGCGTTCGATTCGCCAGCCTACACTCAATTCATGTCGCTTATTTCAAAATTTGTATGGGAAAACAACAACAAAGTCTACAGCTAGTTGAGTATAGAGTAGGTCAATTATCAGTTGAGTTGAGTAAAGTTGCGTTGCCAGTTTCTTATTTTTTAGTTGGTTTGTGTACGGAATAAGGTAAAAGTAATAGATTCTGTCAAAATGTAATGTGAGTACAAAAACAAAATTAGCTTATTGGCAGACTTTATGTGGTCTGTAAAAACAAAAGTGTTGCCAACTATGCAGTAAGTAACAGCTAAGTGAGTAGCCGTTTTTTTCGTAGTTGAGTTGAGCACTGGCGAATCGAACGCAGCTAATATCACTATTTTAACTGATCATGAAGATGGACAAGAAGAATCGAATTTTTTGACAGCAGATAACATCTATGCAGGGATTCAGCTAAGTTGCAAATAAGAAAAACATTTTCTTAAAATAGATAACAACGTCCGCAGAGGGCGAAATTCCAAAAAGAGCTTAGATCGTGTATATGTGGTTATCGCGACATTTATAATAAGCTTACAAAACGACCATCATCACAAAGATTTATCACCGACTATATGGTTATCGCAGATAATAATTCCATTGCAATGGAAACAACTAATAACTCCATTGCATTATCTTCAAGTGACTGGAGATTTCGAACCCTATCATCACAAGAAAATGCGCGTTTTGGACTACGACAAGTAGTATTAATTAACTTATGAATTTATGTATTTTAATTTATTTTTTAATTTGAATTTTTTTTTTAATTGAATAATTTTTTGTATTTTTCACATTTAAAATGAGGAATTAAAACTTTTTTTTAAACGTTTCCGTATGTTATTTATTTATTTATTTGGCTTGAAGAGCACTTTTTCGCTTTTTCACTGAACGTTTCCTAGGTGAGATTATGCGGTATAAAAAAACCGCATAAAAAAATTTTTCTATATTAGATTACTTAAAGTTTTATGTTAAAGCTGTTTATGAAGTCTCCGAACAATTTTTTTTTTGCGTTTTTTTTTGTTCTATCGCACAAAAACAGGTTTGACTGTACTAATCTGTTCAAGAAATGTTTTTGGTCTGACACAAAGGTGGCATCGCCGAGTTAAAATCAAAATGTGAGCAGTCCCACTCACAGTCTGTGAGTGACAGTCATTTGAAGTAAGCAAAAGTGTTTGGATTTTTGATAAAATATTGCTTTTTTAATGGGAAACAACACTGTGAAATTAAAGAAACATATTGATAAATGTTACGTGAGTCTGCTCCACCGAAATCAATAATTGGTTTGCTGAATTTAAACACTTCAGATAAAGAACGCTCAGTAGCCCAAAAGAGGTAGCACTGCAGAAATGATTAAAAGATTCCATGATATCGTGTTAGACAATCCGAAAGTGAAAGGGCGTGAGATATTTGTGGCTTCAAATATTTCAACTAATCCGGTGGTTTCCAATTTACATGATAATGCGGGTATGATAAAGCTGGTTGCAAGATGGGTGCGGCATGTGTTAACAATCCACTAAAAAAGACAACGAGTTCGTAATTCTGGGCAATGTTTAGCCGTGATCCAAAGAATATTCTACATCGATAAGTGATCTGTGTTGAGACATAGATTCACCACTAAACACTTATGCTGTGGAAATACTAAGGAAGTTTATGTGCTAAGGAAAGAATTTAATCTTCTAATCTCAAAATATAACTCACTGGAAAAAGATTAATACAAGGTGGCTGATGAATATTGCTACATTAAAAAACTCGAATAACTTTTTGTTTAATTCATAAAACTTATTTTTTATTTATTAATATCAAAAATAAGATATTTTAATTACTTACTTATCTGGCGCTTACAACCGTTGGTCGGTTTTGGCCTCGTATACGAAATTGCGTCAGCCATTTCTATCTTGCGCTTGCTGGCGCTAGTTGCAAACACCAAGCGAGGTCAGGTAATCCATCACCTGATCCTTCCAACGAAGATGTGGGCGTCCTCTTCTGCGTTGACCACCACCGGGCACCGAATCGAATATTTTTTACGCTGGAGCGTCGTTTTCCATTCGCTCAACATGACCTAGCCAGCCGAGCCGCTCGATTTTAATGCGATCAGGAGATCTTGGTGGCCAACGGAATGTGGAGTTTCTGGAAATCAGCTTATTGGGGAATTGTCGCTGCAATCCTGTAATAACAGGCCTGGCTATGTGGCAAGTTGCACCATCTTTTTGAAACCATACAGAGTTAAATGGGATTCTCTTTCGGCGAAGTTCTGGAAAGAAAATCTCAGCATTTTTAAGCAACGGTCTTCATTGACCGTAACAGTAAGACCGTTTTCTTCGAATAATTAAGGCCGACAATGAACCTTGATGAAACTGCACACCACACTTTGACGCGAAGTGAATGGATGCAATTGCGTCTCATGCAGTACCTGTGGGTTAGAAGCACTCCATGTTCGACAATTTTGTTTATTAACATTGCCGCTTAAATCGAAATGGGCCTTGTCAGACATAAAAATATAGTTCAACATGTTTTCGTCCTCTTCCGCCATTTGAATGATCCACTCGCAAAACTCCAAGCGAATCGACAATCTGCTTCATTCAGTTTGCTTGTAAGTTGTTGACATATAAGCTCCTTGTTGAAAAACTAAGATTCGCTTGTATGGCAGCACCAACAGCAGCGATAGTTTCCCGCGTCCGAACTGAGGGTTCTCGATTATAAGGCTTTCGTGCGATTGTTCCACGTTCAGCAAAATAATTCACGAGCCTCATTATGGTCCATCTGTTAGGAGGAGTACCACCAAACGTTCGCCTATATTCTCTTTGGACGGAAACTACGCACTCCAATGCATGAAAGCAGCTCATTCTGGTCTCATTGTCAAATTCAAATCATCATCAAATTCATCAAATTCTGGTCTCATTGTCCCAATTTTCCATTTTTGTTAAAATTAAAGATCACTCTATAAAAGAAAACAAAAAAATTGAACATATTAATTACACGGAAAAAAGTTATTACGTTTTTTTTATGGTGACACTTTTCATCAGCCACCCTGCATAAAATACAGAAGTTGAATTGGAAAATGATACGTATTTTGAAGAGTTAAACAATACTATACGAGAGGTAACCCCATTACTGTGTATCACGAAACAAGGCACGAACGACAAAATAGAAACGATTCTCGTGTCTTGCTTATCATTGTATCGATTGTATCGTGTAAGTGTATCGAGCTTAAATCAAAGTTTGCTGAAGGAGATTTTTCTTAATAATCTTATTGAACAGCCAAGTAAATTGGTATCTCACTCGTGTTTGATGCGTTTGGAGATGGACCATCTTCAAACTCACACATCAGTTTTCCACTCTAATTTTACTTAAAAATTAGCGACTGTATCAATAAATTGGAACCTTCTTCTTACCTCTTTTTCATAAAAAATTTGTTACTTCTTTTTTGGATTTGTTTCTGAAAAGCAAAATTTTTTCTTTATCTACTATATAATCCAAACATGCCCACGTAGTTGCCCGTATGGCCAGCGTGGCCCTTCATAAAATTTTTTTTTATATTAATTTTGTCTTTGCGATGAGCCAAAATTAAAGAACACCTGAAAAAAACAACAACACAAACTGCACTCGTTCAGTGTTCAGCACATTTGCCAGCGAACTTTACAAAAACAATTGCATGCAAAGCCAAAATCAAATAACGCACACTCGATGATGTCGATGCTGAAGCTGATTGTTACTTGTGTGTCGAGTAATTTTTCGTGCAAGCATTGTTATTGTAATAGAAATTAATCCTTGTCGGAGTGCACTGGCAAATAAAATTGAGTTCATTGATTTGTCATCTTTGTAAGAATGTAACATTAAATATATATAAAAAAAAAATAAACTACATTTTCTTGCAGTGTACTTCATGACATGTGATTTCATAGCATTGTAATTGGTTTTCGTTTTGTTTGATTTTTTGGCAAACGCAACAATGAGCAACATTTTGTGTTTGTTTTTTGTTTTTTTAAGTTTTGGCCCTCGCTTAAAATTTATTGAGCCCCACTGATATAAGCTATCAAGAACAACGAAATCTTCTGTTAAAAAAAAAGCATAATTCTTTTGATAGATACTCTTTGGTCTTAAATAAATCGAAAAAGATTTTACTTCTATGAAATATTCAACTTAAATACTTTATATTTTCAATGCTAAATAAGTAAAGTGTGTTACTCCATAATGCTGAACCCTTAACCTTTTACTTCCTTATAAATCATTGACTTAAATATTGGGGCATACTATAGTATACCTTTGGAGACTAAACCACCCACATTATTCTCTATCCAGAAAAGTTGAGCTTATATGGGTACTTCCGCACCCAAAAATAATGACTTTTAAAATAATGAAAATATTGAACATGAAGTCAAAGAAAGTTGTTGTCATTTTTTTTATAACTTTTTACAGTGATTTTTAGAATAAAGTTGCACGAAACTGCGCAATTTTTCCTTTGACGGAGCAATAAACTGCAAAAATCGAAATAATAACCTATTTTATGAAATTTTAAGCCGCACAAACTTGAATTTTCATAGCTAAGCTATATATACTGGTTGTTAAAGGGGCCACATTTTCAGAAGCGAGTATATTATTTTTCTTAAAGATACATTTTTCTCATGGTTTGAGAGCAATTCTTGGAGCGAGTCCTTCATCTAACCGACCGATGACTTGTTAACTTTCTCTAAATCCTCACATCGAAGTTTTGCCTTCATTGTTTATCTAGCTGTCCAAACATTATCTCAGTGTAGTCTAGCATAAGTGAAAATACACTCTTGAGACACCAACGCACACATGCTTATATCGCACACACAACTACCAACGTCCCAACGCACATCTATGTACTTTCGCACAGTAGAATAAAATGTGTTGAATGTAAATGCAAGTAAAATATTTTATTTTTATTTCTTCTACATTTAGTTGAAATATCTTCTTCTTTACAACCATGATTTTTTTTTTGCGTACGTTTATGAAATTATCTTACTCTTCTTATTCTTATTCTTATTTCCTCACCTCTTGTTTCTTCTTCTCCCAGCACTTAGTATCTTTGCCAAAGTAATAGAAAAAAAGATAAAACTAAAAATAAAAAATAAAGCAAAGATGATATAGGAACGATATAGAAAATATTATAACAATAGAGACTCCGAGATACGTACATCCAGGCGGACAGATACTAAACAAATGCAAAATAAAAATAAAAAAAAACAAACATTTTAGTCACCTAGATGCTAGTGCAATTTTATCCTCTAAGTACGTATGCTTTTGTACACCACGTAAACGCCCCATTTACCCCCAACTCCAGCTCCATCTGCACACACTTGTAGCAGCTATGGTAATAATTTTCGTAAGGATAGATAATGTGCGCGCCTAAGTATTGCTGGCGGGACGCTGTATAGGTACTAATAGGAGCCCCAGCGCACATGAACGGGAAGCGGACATGTTTTATGACAGGAAGTGCGCATGATGACGTGGCAAGCGGGCCCAGCAAGCGGAGCAGCAGCGAGCACTTTCGCAGAACAACATGCCGGGACATTATGAGATTTTTCTATTTCTTTTAGTTGCCACACAAAGAAATGGAGAAAAAAAAATAAATCACGAAAATGATGAAATAAAACAACAAAAGCAATAGTTATTTTTTTAGTTTTTTATTTTGAAATTTCCTGCATTGTTTGTGAGAGCGCAAAAACCAACAATAACGAAACAATAAATGTTTGGCACATTTACTCTGTAATTTAAGCGAAAAAACTCAGCAACATCTACCACAACAACAACAACAACAACAGCTAACATGATAGCAGTTACAATGGAAATATTCTTAATGTGGTTGCGAGGTGAAAAACTTGAAGTTTTTACATTTTTCCTGTGTCCACTGCTCCTCTATTATTTTCACAACCACCTGCGCATCCAGGTTTACCCACTGGTACAGAAAAAAACCTGGCTTCAATTTGATTTTAGTAGATTTAATAAAATTTTAAGCGTCCTGGTCGCATGGCGGTTTGAGTTTAAACACGCCGAAAGGAAGCAAGAGGCTGGACCCACTCTTCTTTTCTTTGCATTAAAATTAAATTTTAATGAAATTTAATTCATTACGAGGACTAGATTATGTCAGGCTCTTAAGTTTAAGTGATACCCCAGGCTAAGGTCAACAACAGAACAACGCATGCTGAGCGACCAATATTCAAAGTTCTTTCACCGGCTTTTCCAATTCGTATTTATTGCATTTTATATTGGTTGTGAAGCGAAAGCACTAAGACGCTACCTGCCTAATACGTCCTTCGAAGTGTGTTTATTAGCACGCTACAGGCAATACGTGCATTCATGCAGCAACATTTGGGTGGAACACCACCAGCCTGCTAGCCAGCGTCCCCTCGTTCGCTCTAAATGGATTGCATTTGAACCTGCATCACAACTACCGAGAACTACAGTCATTTATAAAGAAAGGCCAGCTATTAAGCTTTGGGCCTTGCTGTCCACCAGCAACTCTCTATTGCTATGCATTAGTTGCCTGAATAAGGACATCAGCCACGTTCGTTTACGTGCCTGATGTCTTCGCTCTTCTGTCTACATATGCATGTGCCAGCGTGTGAAAATATGTGTGTGTGTCTAAGCAGGTCATATGCTAATAGGCAAATGTATCCTTGAAATGCATCGAATGCATGAGGTGAATTTTAAGATACTGGCCTGACCCAAAAAACCGAATTTTTCCATTTAAGCTGGTTGTCTGAACGAAAACCAGCGTGTTTTTATAACACACGCAGAGAAAGGATTTTGTGAAAAATGTCCATTATTAAGAGTCAAGCGTTGAATGGTGAAGACAAGGCATTAGATAAATGTATTTTACATGGAGTGAAGAAAGCCCTAAAAAAAGAACTGCACCAAATGTAAGCTAGGCTTTAAACTACTTATTTCTGTTTCTGTGCTTATATCAACACAGACAACATCAATTGGGGCTTCGACGGGGGGGGGGAGGGGGGACCAAAAAATAAGTTATATTTATATTTGTGACACTACATTCTTTATATACTTTCACTTATGTACTATCACTGGTGAGTTTTGAGTGAGCATGAAATAGGAATGGACCAATTGCTAACAATTGTTTGACGAATTCTTAGGCACTTCACTAATGCTGTAGGAGGAGATAGTTCCAGTTTTTCAGAAAGTTAATAGGAAAGAAAATATGCAGGCGACATTATGAAATTAATCTTCAGCTCAAAAATTTATATTTTTTATTCCTCACAATTTCATGTTCACGCTATTCACAGAAATTGAAAAGCTGTAAATATCATATTTTTGTAAATTTGTTACTTCAAATTATTTATGTGTCATAAAAGCTATTAAAGTTTTGAACTAATGAAGTAGCTAGGTAGATATTGCAAATTGGTTGTTATAAAAAAAAATTGTGTTGAAAGCTTTCATCAGTGTCCACTTTTTTCTCAGCATTTATGCGCACATTTCGAAGGAGAAGACACATAATTTTGGCTTTAGAATTCTATGTTCAAATATCGTTTTAGAATGGTGAAAAGTCAATCTTATGTCTCCCACCTTTTCTGGTTTAAATAGTTGTACATTTTTTTTCTAAGTTTTTCGAACTAAAGATCGAACAAAGCCAAAGATTAAACTTGTATTTTACATTTTTGATACTAGAATAAAACATGCGGATCATATATTTTTGACTGTGTGCGACGCTTGTTTTAAAACCATGTTCATATTATTAATAATTAATTTTCAAGAAAATTTAGTGATTAAATAAACTTGTTCCCGGCGATTCAAAAGTGCCCGTTTATAGAAGTAGCGGGTATATAACTTGAAAATGAGAGACTTTTCAAATATGGCGTAACTTTAACCGTATCTCATCTGACCAAACGGTAACTACCTTGATATGTAAGCATAAACCTAAGTGGTTGCGGCAAGTTCTGATTTTCTTTTTTAATTCGAAAAAAGTTCTGTTGCAATATATCGTTTGCTATCGTAGGCTTCAGTGGATATGCTCCATTGATAAAACTTGGCGAATTCTGCTTCGATACTTAAAATTTGCGACATGGAAGACAAGGAACGCCTTGAGCAAGTGAGACAATCTCACTATGATGAATTGGAAATTAGGTTACTCAATGAAGACTCGTTTCCGAGTCAAAACAACACGCAAAAATATTGTGAATTTCTCATGCAGCAATTTTCTAGGGCCTAAAATCATTCCGAATCATCCAAAAGTAAAGAAATGGGGTGTTATATGAGTAGAAGCCTAAATGCGTCGAAAGGCGATTTCACATGTTTAAAATGTTGCTTGTGCGTTGTTAAAAGTAGTAGTTTTGCATTAAATTCTAACTGATGATGAAAAAACGTATGTAAGCCCTGGTCAACAAGGACGAAATTAATATCAAAACCATGCTATGGATATTCTCAAATTTGTCCATGTAATGCTCAATATTTATGGGATCAATAGCTCATCCACTATGAGATGCTAAAGCCAAGCGAAACTATTTCAAGACAGCTGCACAGGAAACAATTGATTTTTTTGAAGGGAGCATTGTCCGAAATACGCTCTGAAGCTATCGAAAGATACCCTGAAAGATGGGAAATTGTCACAGCTTGGATGGACAATACACTTTTTTATTAATTCAAAAATCCTGGTCATGAATCTAGCACCCGAATTTCTATATTTCGTCCGAATTTTGAAATAAATTCGAAATCAAGGTGAAAAGTATCCCCCACAGAAATCTTTCGAAACGCTTAATTTTTGTAGTTTTTTCATTTATTGTGTAGTATTTCTGAAAAAAAAATCCAAACAGAGCATATTTTTCCGGCGTCTAGAGTGACCTTACCTCTTAAAGCAGTCCATCGGAGCAAATTCACAGATCGTCGTCTATGGTGTTCTTTACCTACGGTATTTTTGAAGATTCCACGACAACTTTCTGCCCAGAATGACTTTGTTTACCATTCATAAAAAAGAATGAGTTGACTAGAGACATAATTTCCTTCGCTGCGGAGCAAGTTTTTGTTCGGTGAAAGAAGTGCATTTGTGTCAATTTCTTCAGTTTTGATTAAAAATTAAGTTAGACTTGGTTCATATCGTAAATAACTCAACAGAAATATAATAAATAAATTATAAGTTGAAAAAATAATTCTAAAAGTATCCCAATAAACGTTTTATTTTCTATTTTATAATCTTAAAATGCCCGCATCATATTGGTTGGAAAACATTTATTCAATTTGTTTCGACTTTGAGCTCTCCAAACAATGCAGTTCAATTTGTAAAGTTCAAGTTCCAAATGTAAATTCTCATTTTTTTTAAGTTTATTTTTAGTAACATGCTTAATTTTAAGCCTATTTTAAGTAGGAAGACTCAAATGTATTAGCACTGTGCCTACACTGAGCATCATTCTTAAGCAGTCTAGGTTTATTTTTATACTCACAATAAAAATAAAAATTAATAAAAGGTAGAAAAAAAACAAAATAAAATGTTAAAATCGCGCAAGCCATTATAACAACACAAACACAGAAAAAACAACTACACAATCTACATAAATATATACGTACACAAAAATATATATTTTATTAAATCAATATTTATGCATAAATAATTGATACCACATTCAGTAAATCAGCGAACATCCACCTCTACCGTTTGAAAATTATAGCAAAAATGTACACAACAATAATTTTGCAAAATTGTTTTTTTTTCCTCAATATATTGAACACTGTTTAAAATTCCATCAACAATATTATTGGCTGCCATTTGAACACAATTTCATCCTTTCACACAAAATAAATCATCAAAATTATTTCCCCACCAAAGTGTTTCCCGCTCCAATAACAATTTTTGTTTTTTTTTTTTTTATATGTTCACAAGATATCCGATACACATGATGAATGTGTTGTCATCCCAATTGAAAAAAAGTTTTTTTAAATAAATCTTCATTTTTTGTGTTGTACCTTTTTGAATTTTTTTCTTTTTCTTTGGCAAGGCAACATTTAATTTTTGAGTTGCCTTTATTTTGTCAGACATGCTGATATTCCTGCCAGTCCTTTTTCAATGTTACCCCAACACGAATCAGTTGCATAGAAAATATTATGTTGCAATTGATTTTATAATGATGGCAATTATATATTTTTGACGCCATTTTACTTTTGTCCCATCAATTTTATTGATTTAAAAATATCCTTATAAAAGCACTAAGGAATAAAAAAAAAATTGCACAGACGGAGTCATAAAATTTTTGTATTTTGTATGTTGCATGTTCAGATCGACAATATTTAATGATGACTCCCGATTTTTTCTTAGCTTTGATTTTTTTTGTTATATATTTTGTTTATTTCAATATATATGTAATATTTAGTTTATAAATATTTGAGTCTTAAAATATTTTGGATTTCGAATGTGTCGTCTCTTAGTTCAGTCAAGAGGAAATATTAAATTTTTTTTCTAATATGAACGGGTGTTGTAACAAATCCATAACTTTTCTTATATTTTGATTGTACAATGGTAACAAAATAGAAAAAAAGAAATTCTGTAATTTATTTTGAATTTATATTTTGATATTCTTGGTGATTTTTATCAAGTAGTAAATAAGTGGATAAACGATTTTTTTTTTTTAATATTCAGAGTAGCTATGAAAACTTCCATGAAGTGTTTTGGAAGTGCCATCTGAAAAAAAAAATAATATATTTAGACAAAGACACAAACACATTTTCTTTAATAAGCAAACTTTTCACTCGGTTTCTGGTTACAACGTCCAATGACGTGATGTATTTCTATGAAAAGTGTCAATAAGACTATTTAACCTCGATTTCTTCCGAAAAATCTTTAAAAAATCTTTTATATTCTTATGGATTAGAGTATTTTTGTATAAGAATTGATCAATTTTTCAATTAATGTGGAAATCCAGAATGTTTTAAGACCATTTTATTTTGTATATCTGTAAAACAGGTTTTTGGTTTACATTTTGATAAATGCAATATATGCAATTATTCTATGAATTCAAGTAGATTGAATAAAACATCATTATTTAATTTTGTTATTATTTCCCACATAACTTCCATTACCATTGTCGACTTACTAATGTATCATCTTTTCTTCACAAAAATTTCGAACAACGTCTGCAGTTCTGGTATCGAGGGCAATCCGACTGTTTTCTATCGCCTAATGCCTGGGTCTACGGCGCAAACCAATAAATTTCATACATTTTACCTGCAACAAAGGCCGGACAATGGGGATACGTGGGCGGACATCAAAGTTAATCATCCGCTGGACTATGAAAGTATCAAAGAATATAATTTGACCATTCGTGTAGAGGTAAGTGCCACTATGTAAATCATACAATGATTTTAAGATTTTTTTCCACTCTTGCATTTTTTGAGCGTCTGTGTGAAACAGTTAGAAAAAAAAACATGAAATAAAACACTCAAATAATTAAAAACCTGCAATACACCAAGCAATACCATTAGTTATGACTAATTAAGTACAAAACTTCTTGGTCGTATTTGACTTTTGAACTACATCAGCTCTTTCTTAAAAACAACACTCAAGCCACGCCCACCACAACAAATACTACAGTCTGTAGACAGCATTCATGCCAAGTAATTATTTTATATTCGAAAACTTTTAATTGCAAAAAGTTAAGGATTTCCTTTAAATATGCATGAATGTTGGAATATGCAAAGATGTAAAGACATGTGTATTTATATTGGATGCACATGCCTAAATGTTTGCTTGTTTGTATTTAAAAATTTATCAATATTTGAACATAAGTGGTTGGTGGGTGTGATCTCAGCATGCAAAGTATAAAGTACTTTGGCAGGCGTAATTCTCAAAATTTCAGATGTTTCTTTAAGATGATAAATTTACACATGTACGGATTTACAACATTTAATTCAATTTAATTGATAATCTCTGCTATTTTAAAGTTTGCCTTCGTTCTCTAAGTGTTAAAATCCATAAAGCAGAAGGCAAGCAATAATTTTGAATGATATTCTTATCGAGTATAACAAGATTAAAAAGAATTTTTAATATCTCAATAAAAATGTTTCTGAACATTGGTTACTCAATTAAATACCAAAGATAAAACTCGTAGATTTTACTCTTAAATTAATAAATTTTTGGTAAACTTCAACTTTCATGTTTAATTATTTTAAAAGCTCGTCGAATTTCATCACGATAATAGTGGACTTAACCCTATTTCTTGAGCTTATCCGTTATTAAAACAAAAATTTGACAATAAGTTTGTATTTATTTTTGAAAACTTAAGCAATTTTTATGGATTTGGTGTTGTATCATGGTGTGCAAAAAAGTTCCACAAGAGTGATCAAAATGGTCTTGAGTCGGTTATAAATACGGCTCCATTAGATGGGTTTTGGGTTCCATACATCTTCTTAACATATTCCAGAACCCCCCTGCAAGGCCAGATTCTGAATCTTGGATGTAATATAAGCATGTGACGCGAAAAAAAATTCAAAAAATTCACAAACTGGATTGGCGCCGCTAAAAACGTGAATTTGAAGAAGTATAAAATGGATGTTTCAAATCGAGTTTCCTATTTAAATTTAAGTCCTACAAAAACTTTTGACTATAACATATCCTAATGTAAAATCGTCCGCTTGACCCAAATATGTCATCAGATTCTTAAAAAAATTAGTCTTTGACCCAAAATTAGCCTACTTTATTAAGAATTTCCTAATTTTTTCTTTCGATTTTGAAAAAGAAGCTTTACCTTCGCCAAGGTCGCAGCAACTTTCTCAAATTAAAATGCTGCATTATTGTTGACCTTTTTATGAAGTTTAGGAATAATAAAAAAATTATTCAAATCGGGCCATTTTTATGGCACAAACACGATTTTTTTGTTGAGCTGACTTTTGGGAAAAATTTATCTTTTTATAAAATTTTCTTCCCTTTGTTATCTGCATATTTGCAATAACTTTAAAAACATAAATTTGTTCATCGTCATTATCAGACATCATTGCAAATATGCAGAAAATACAGTGGCGCACTTACATACGGGCTGAAAAGGCTTTAGACCCCCCTTGGAGAATTTTTTGTATGGGAAAGAAATGAAAAAAAGTACAAAAAGACGTTTCAGCCTCGCCCCCCCTTGGTTAACAAAACTGTAGTTTTAGACCCCCTCTGACGAATTCTAGATCCGCCACTGAGAAAACAAAGTGAAGTTAATCTGAAGTAGAGGCATATAATTTTCTTGTGGAGCCGACTTTTAAGCAAATAATTATTTTTGAATAGATTTAATTCACTTTTATTTCTGCAAATTTGAAATGATGTCATTCTTTGTTATATTATACGGTTAAAGTTTTTGGTGTTCCTCTACCACCTGCAAAGTCAACTGTTTTTCGGATTCTAAGTTAGTAACATTTGTATTGAATCGTTCACGACAACAATTTTACAGACCATTTCCTCAGCACGTAAATTAATTTCGTCAATGAGAAAACTTGTATCGATGTTTAGAAAGCTCATGGGATCTCCTTAGTTGGAGATTCCCCCTATAGGAACCATATTAAACAGTTTTTTGTATTTCAAAATAAATTTTGACTCTTTGAGTTGCTTTTATGCAGTATTTCGGTGATTTTTGCTTTTACGAAGATTTTAATACTCCAAATGCAACTTTTCAACAAGAGTTTTTATTGTTGATTTTTTCCCTGTTATGATGGATAAATTTGACCAAACTTTCACTAATTCACTGACGCTTGATTCAACGTCAAATTGTCCAGTACCTTTAGATGCAACAAACGGCTTAGCACATGCTCGAACGTTGGCAATGTTACTTTTTGAAAGAAGTATTTTCTATAATTATTAATACGCGAAAATTCAATTCACTAAATACAACTCCAAATTCGTCATAAATTTAAACTCAACAATTAAATACATATATGATATTCCATATTTTTTTTTTTTTTCAATACAAGTATCCTGAACTGCTTGCTAAATTACCTCAAAAGATAAATTGACTGAAATAATTCTCGATTAACTGTCCAAAATGTATGACAGCTATCGAACAGGTTTCTAACAACGTATTTCCAACGTAGTGAAACCATAGCGTGTCAGAATGACGATTATTCCATCCTTGCCCAAACGTCAGCTCAATAAAAAAATTGTTTTTCTGCCATAAAAATGTCCCGATTTGAATAATTTTGTTATTATTCCTAAACTTCTTAAAAAGGCCAACAATAATGCAACATTTTAATTTGAGAAAGTTGCTGCGACCTTGGCGAAGGTAAAGCTTCTTTTTCAAAATCGAAAGAAAAAATTAGGAAATTCTTAATAAAGTAGGCTAATTTTGGGTCAAAGACTAATTTTTTTAAGAATCTGATGACATATTTGGGTCAAGCGGACGATTTTACATTAGGATATGTTATAGTCAAAAGTTTTTGTAGGACTTAAATTTAAATAGGAAACTCGATTTGAAACATCCATTTTATACTTCTTCAAATTCACGTTTTTTAGCGGCGCCAATCCAGTTTGCGAATTTTTTGAATTTTTTTTCGCGTCACATGCTTATATTACATCCAAGATTCAGAATCTGGCCTTGCAGGGAGGTTCTGGAATACTTCTGGAAAAAAAACCCATCTAGGCGCCATCAACACTAGAAAGATGCAACTTAACATGTATGACAGGTATGACATAGCTTTACAAAGCTTTAATCAAAACCGGATACCATTTCGGTTATACCAGAAAAATTAGCCGAAAATGAAAATTAAAAATGTTATAATAAGAGATCTATCAACAGAAAGACAATAAAAATTGAAATGTAGGCACTGATTTAATTAAAAAATTATAGTAACTCACCCATTCAAGCAAAAGTGGGCGTGATATATTTAAAAAGATATGATTTCGGTTGTGTGCGCGCTATAAAGAAAAAAAAAATCGCAGAATATTATTTTAAATTTAAATTAAATAAGTAAATTCAAATTCAAATAAATGTGAATAAATTTACAGAAAATTATTTTAAATTTTAAATATACAGGAAATTAATTTAAAATAAGTTTCTACTATAACGGATGATACTGAATAAATAAAGTATGGAATGCTGGTGTATGGACTTTGGGCAAGAATTGTTTTTTAAGGTATTGTGGGTCTTACGCTCTCACAAGACAGAACCTTATGTAAAATAAAAGACTCTTAGGTAGAATAAAAGAAAGAATTGACTATTTCAGCCCTTGAAAGGACTATGGCCGATCTCCTTATGATCAAAGTGTGCTGTGCGTGTTTGTAAACAAATGATCAAGCTCTAGACCTACTAGAGGGTGTTCCAATAGTAGTTTGGTACTTTGTTATCGATTAAAATCGGCATTATAGACCTTTGTTCGCCATATTTTGTGCCATTGTCATTGTGACAGCATAGGATTTTAGTTATAGATCGCTACACGAAAGAACAACGAATTGAAATTGTCGAATTTTTAATATAAAAGTCGATGGTGCAAACGCTACGATCGATTCACCAAAAATGGGGTCGCAACTACCACATTAGTAAAAAAAATGTGCGCGACATTGTGAATAAATTTTATCAAACTGGGTCCGTAATTGATGCTCTGAAGCCAATCAGAGTGCGAACACTACGTAGTGCTGAGAATATTGCTGCCAAATGTCTATTCGCCATCGTTCGCATCGAATTTTGCGCTTGGACTTGAAGTCACACCCATATAAATTTCAATTGACGCAGCAGTTGTTGCCTCGTGACCATGCACAACGCCATTTGGGCCTTGCAAATGATTGCTGAAGATGATGATTTTTTCCAAAAACATTTATTCATTCCAATGAGGCTCATTTCCACCTCGGCGGCTATGTTAATAAGCAAAACTGCCATATCTGCGGCTCGTAAAATCCACAAGTGATCGTGGAAAAGCCAATGCATCCACCGCGAGTCACTTTTTGGTGCGTTTTATGGGTCGGAGGCATCATCGGGCCGTTTTTTTCGAAGATAAGGACGGAAACACCGAAAATTTCAACTCAGAGCGGTACCACACTATGTTGGAGGACTGTTTTGTACCGCATGTTGTTTTGTACCGCTCAGGGTCTGAACGATATGTGGTTTCAACAGGACGGCGCTACACCACACTTAGATCGCCTCAATTTGGGCTTTTTGCGTCGCAAATTCTCGATCCGTGTAATTTCTCGTTGCAGTGATGTGAATTGGCTGCCCTGATCATGCGATTTGATGCCGTTAGACACGAAGGATAAAGTCTATGTGAATGATCCGAAGACGATTTCAGACTTGGCCATTCCGGAGGCTGCAAAATGTCTTCGAAAATATGGCCGAAAGAGTGAGATATCTACGGAATAGTCGCGGTGAACATATCTACGAAATAATTTTTCACACTTAATACTGTTGAGTGACCTTTTGAACGAAATAAAATATTTGGAAAAATTCCGACCAAAGCTGTATTCAAAATCAAAGTACCACACGTCTTAATAAAACACCCTTTAGTTTATAGCTGACTACAAATGGCTTATTTGCATGTTCTCTAGAAGCTTTACATGGCTTTATTTATTCTCTAAAGTTTGCAATTGTCTGCAGAGAGGTAAAAAAAAAATTCTTTTGAAGAAAAAAATTCTATTTGTCCGCTGGGATTTGAACCACGGACCTCGAGACTCGTAACTTGGCATCGAGAAATCCCCGCACTCTAACGCGGCGCATTAAACATTAAATAAAACACAAAAATTAAGCAACTGACCAATTTTTTTGCTTTATTTTAAAGCTTGTTATTCGAAAATGATTTCCTTTAGATGACTACGATATTCAATCGAACAAATTTCCGTTACTTTTGAAAGCATTTCTGGTCTTAATTCGTTGATAACTCGCATAATGATGTCCTCAAGCTGCTCAATTGTTACCGGGCGTTAAATCGTATGATCGCGGCGGCCAATCCACAGGTCCAGAACGTGACAAAATTCAGTCAATACACGGCTCTTTCAGAAAATTGACTGTTTCGGTGGCTATATATATAGCTTGTAGAGCCATCTTGCTGGAACCAGTGCGCATTGAAATTATGTTTGGAAGCATTTGGCATCAGCCAGCTCTCAATCATTTCGCAACAGCATGGTCTATTGACCATTTGGGCGATAATTTTTAAAAAAATTAGGACCGATGATGTCTTTTGAGTGCAACCCGTACCAAACAGTGACACTATGTGGAAGAAATTGAGTCTCTAGTATCTCATGCGGCTGTTTTAAAGAAACAGTGTACCGTTGTGGGTGCCTTGGAAGCTCTTTAAGAGCTTTTGGATTATTCATACCCCAAATGCGGGAGTTCTGCTTTTTGACATAGCCATTGGGATGTGAAGTGGACTTCGTTACTGAAGATGATTTTTTTCGCAAAATCGTGATCAACTTGATGATGTTCCAACACCCAGTCTGAGAACGTTCGACGATGCGCATGGTCTACCGGATTTTTATTAATTAATAGTAAGTTTAGGCTATAACTAGTAAGAAATGATCTTCGATTGGGCCGAAGTTAAAATACCCCCACGGCCAAACATTTTCGTTATAGTTTAAACAGAAAATTTCGCTTTTGTTTTTTGATAAAGTCACTTTGTGTGGGAGGTAGGCGTAGCTTTCACTCGATTTTGTTATATATCATACACAGAGAACATGTTATATATCAAAGTTCATATGCAAAATTTTAAGTCCATTTATTAATTTTTGTAGAATGTATAGAAATTTTAGCTTTTGATAAAGTCACTTTGTGTGGAAGGTGGGCGTGGTTTTCATACAATTTGGTTGAATTTCATACTCAGAGTGTATATTAAATATCAAAATTCAAATGCAAAATTTCAAGTCCATATATTAATTTTTGTGGAATTTGTAGAGATTTTACCGTTTTGATAAAGTCACTTTGCATGGGAGGTAGGCGTGGTTTTCATCTGATTTGGCTCATTTTCGAGCTTGACCTTTGTTTTTTACATAAAAACTTAAATATAGAATTTCGTGAGGATAGCTTGAAAATTACGGCTGTAATCGTGATCACAGACAGACGGACAGACGGACATGGCTAAATCGACTCGGGTGGTGATGCTGATCAAGAATATATATATTTTTCTATATCTACCACGCCTCCTTATGGGCGTTACAAACGGAGTGACAAAATTAATATACCCCTTTTACGTTTTTTAAACGTGGGGGTATAAAAATGGCAGTTTATGTTACAGTACAATAGAAATAAGAAAAATGAAAAATACAAAATAAATAAATATACAAAATAAGTTTGTCATAAAGTAAATGTCTACACAGAGAGTTTAGTTTGAGTTTCCAGTACAAAGTTCTTTTCTTCTTTTTTTTTTGTTAATTTTTTCCAAATAGTAAATTGCACAGTTTTAGAACAGCTGTTTTTGACATTTCTCACGACAAAATTGTACAAGTTGCATCTGAACGTGTCTTTTATAAGAACATTAGCATACTTTAAGAGATTTCTCAAATCGAGTTTTGATTAGAATAAAAACATAGTTGAGTTTAGCTGGTTTCATCCTGCAAAATTGTACTGGAGAACTCAAGAGTTTATTTTGCGTTTAGTGGCAAAACTCAACTTTGTACTGGAAAGTCAAACTAAACTCTCTGTGTAGACTAGGCATTAGTATGAGCCGATAAAGGTCCAAAATTGAGCAGCGCAAGGAAGAACTCGTAGGTGTATGAAGAGATGGCTGCAGCCTTGTCCTCAAGTAGAATTCATGTCACGAGTTTCTGTGTGAACAGCTATAAAAAAAATAAATAAATAACTGGCCATTTCAGCCCTTGAAAGGACTTTGACCTAGCTTCTTATGATCAATTGTGTTGTGCGTGTTATTAAGTTTGTACACAATTGACCGAGAACCGGATCTACGTGTTTAACGCCGACTCCGAACGGCGATGAACGGAATGTTCTTGTTCTCAAGAAGCTTTACATGGCATTTTGATTACTCTCTGAGGTTTGCCATTGTCTGCAGAGAGGTGGCGGCCGTACAGAAAAATTATTTTAATTCAAATAATTTTCTGTCGCTGCTGGGGTTCGAACCTGGGTCTCCAAGTTCGTTGACATAGCGGCCACGCACTTTAACCAACTACGCCACGGACGCCACGTGTGAACAGCTATGGTTAACTTAAAAATAAACTCAAACTAAACTCTCTGTATAGACATAGCATAAGAAAAATAGAGCTTGACAAATATGAGAGAAAGTTTGCTAAATATTCTCTTGCTCCCCTGCCGGTATTCTATTTATTAGAAGGAAGATCAGTTGAAACTAAATCGTTTTCTATTTTTGAGAATTTTTTCCGAAGGGTCGAGAGTTCGGTTTTGAGCGCGTGTCCATCATCAACGCAAGATGTCTCTATTGTTGTAACGCTGTTGTCAAGGCAACTAACAGCAGATCTTACATTTGCCAGAAACTTCACTCATTTTCTGCTTCAACCTCTCTTTAGATTTTTTTTTCATGGCACTGCTTAATTCCTCAACGGTGCTTAATTCCTCAACGACATATTGTCAAGAGAACTCGCGACGTAGCACAAGTCTCGAAGAAATCAAGTTATAGCTCGGCTGCGTAATTTCGCGTGTTTGAGACATCAATTGGTCACCAAGATCTTACGATTTAGCACCGTAAGACTTATTTCTTTAGGGTTATGTTAAGAATAAGGTCTTCGGTAAACATCCGCAAACATTTTCAACTCTCAATGGTCAGTTTCAGCTAAGTCACCATCTCAGAAATAGAGTCGCATTTCAAAAATAGTATTAAGGTCTGCAAGGTATGCTTGGGTGGCCACTTGAAAGATATTGCATTTCATACATAATCGTTGTATGACCTTCTTATAATTCAATACAAATTCAAGAGACACCCAAGCAATTGCTCGTTTTATTCAAAAGACAAAAGTGGGACCTCTTGTTGATATACCCGTTATCTTAAGCCAAAGTTTAAGTTAAAGTATAATTATAAATATCTTCCTTTGATATCCTTCGTATTCATATAAATCGTTATTGTCTCAAGATATCGATGGCTTGATTCCAGACTATGCTAAGTCAACTTAGCATGTTTTCAAGGAGATTGTTTTTTTTTAATTCAGATTGATGCAAAAAAAATTTTGAAGTCGAACACAGTAAAAAAATTCTGCAATAAATATGATTTTAACACCGAAAAAATTTAGTTTATATCTTATACGGCTTTTGAGAAATTCCAAATAAACTTTGAACGCGTCTCCTGCAAAATTCACTTTCTAGACATAGCATACTCTCGAATGAAGCAATCGATATGATAGTCAAACAACATCCGAAAAAACTAAAAACGGACTTTGTTTAAAAAAATTATTAATGAAAATACTATTTTGCGATTTGTGAGCTCAGGTTACTCAAATAAATTTCAAAAGTGCAGTCATATAAATAGGTGTCCTTACTCCTTCTTAATTTTTGTAACTAAGTTAATTTTAATCGTAGGTATTTGATTATTAAAACAAATGTTAATTATCAATGATAGTCAGCTTATAAGCCATAAATAGTTAAATATCGATACATAAATAAATAAAACACCATGCGAAATATATTGCATTTGTTATCAAAACTGTTTAAAGCCCAACAACAACTAAATTAAGTAATGGAAAAATTTGTAGTGTTTAAAATCGATTTGATAACAATTTGTCACAAACCATTAATAATTCAATAGGCAAAACTAAAAAGCAAATAAATAAAAAGTACCTACAAAATAGCATAATAGCACAATTCTACAATTCCACATTTGAAAATAGAATTGAAAAAAAAAAAACAAAACAAATAAATGCTCAAAACTTGTTTCCACAAAAATCTATAAAAACCAAGTAAAAATATGCATTACAACTTGATAAATGGTGTCGGAACAAAAACAAAAATGCTGATTATATCCTTTTTTATGGTTTTGTCAAAATATTCACTGATTTTTTTTTTTTTTTATTTATATTTTTACAATCATAACAAACCAAACAAACATTTTTTTGATTTAGACAAAGTGTCAGATATGCATGAATACCTAATTGTGGTCATATAATATGCGCGGTATTTGACCAAATTTAAAAAATTTACAAAAGAATTTTGTTTTGCATTAAATTATCATCAGCCATATTCATTCCATAATTGAATTAAGACCAATGTGATTATCATAACTAGCTGTTTTAAAGAGGGATTAAAGCTCAAAATGCCAGTTAAAAAATGATGCAAGAATGAGGCAGTTTTATTGGTTTTATTAATAAAAATTTAATAATTTTCATTGCTTTTCACTTGAAATTACATGGTGCAACAAGTTTGAACACTTGCTAATAAATACGTCAGAATATTTCGAAACTCTCTACCTGACACTGACAGGATAACCGACACTCGTCAGCCGACACTCGTAAATCTTTTATGATTGCTATTATTTTTTAATATTTTTCACTTGATTTTATTGGTTTCTTTATGTGTGGAGGCATAAAAAGCACACAAATCTTGCTCATAAATATCGATTATTAAAACGTAGACCTCTGTTGGCCCTGGCGCCCTTTATGATTATTATACTTTTGTCTTTGCCAAGTTCCACCAATAAATATTGAGCGTAAGTTATTTATTGCTCGTTTTATTTTGTTAAATATTGTTTATTGTTCTTTTTCAATAAGATTCAATAGAGTCATTTTGTCGGTTGTTTTATTTAGGTAATTGATCGACATGTCATTTTATCGACACTTGTTGACAGTAATTCGAACACCTTTTTGTTTTTAACTGAAATAGGTATTGTGGGAATCAGGAGGAAGCTTGTGAGAGTAGGTTTGGAATGAAAGGAATATTTTGAGAATTTACAGTTACTCACAAAAATTAGCATACATTAAATTTGAGGGAAATTGCTCTAATGGAATAAAGAAACGGGTTATTTCGATTATTTTTCTTTGTATTTGCTGATGCATATCTTAGCAATGACGAATCCACAGAAAGATGAATGAAGAGGTTTCAAAGGAAAAGTTGATAAGCCCCTTAATATTGTTGCTAAGTTAAATAAATTAGTTTGGTTCCCGTCAAAATAGACTTTTCTTTTTTTTTATAATACGGTTGTACTCAGTTCCAGTATAGTACCATTATAGTATTTGCGAGATAGTATTTGGCATTAAAAATATAAAGTAGACTCATGGTCCTCCTAAAATAAATATTTCAGCAATACCTGTCTATTCTAAAGTGGACCATATAATTGGCGTGTCTCTAAAGCAGTTTATTAAAAATATTTTAAATTATTAAAAATGCCTACAATCACAATCGGATCGTTCATTCATGACTACGGAATCTTAGAAAATGCTTCAGAGTTTAGCCGCAGAATCGCAAATTCCGTAATTGCTTAGTCGTTTTCTGTCTTAACCCTTTCAAGCCCAAGGCACACCGGTGCCCCAAAAATATTTTCATTCGACATTACTTATCTTACACGGAGAGAAATGATTTTCTTATATTTAGCTGATCTAAGAGAATGTCAATCAAGCCTCATTTGCTCAAATCATACACAAAAAAAAACTAAAATTAAGAAAAATAAATTTATAATGAGCATTTATTTCAAAAATTGCGTAAAATAAATGATTGCTTGAAACAAGAATAAAATACTTGATTCTAGAACCTGGAACAAGACGACAAGAAAATATTTCCTTAATTTAAGCAATCACAGAGACTGCTTTTACTTGAATCATGCACATTTTCTCAATTCTACTGATATTGGCATGCTTATAATTCACAACATGTTGACATGAAAACATGCTTAAGATGGTGCGGATTGACAAACTATGGCATGGTTCGAAGGCGCAGTTTCTTATATTTTACTTTAATTGGAAGCATGTAAGCGTCTTTAAAATATATTACGTACATTCGAGTAATTTTTTGTGATCAGTTATCATACTTTTCCTAGGTTATCCTTGAAAATTAAGTTTGTAATATCAAGCAAAACATTCTAGTATTAAGAAAATTGCTAATTGAATCAAGTAAAATTGTTCTCAGTTCAAGGAAAATGAAAAATCTCAAATCAAGCAAATTACACTGTTCAACACAAAAAAAAAAAAATAACAAGGTTCTTACAACGGATTCTGATAGAGGGACAAAAAAAAAATAGGGGGAACTGCCCCCCCTCTAAATCTGAAATTTTTTATTTGATCGATGGCTTTGAAAGTAGTTTCTATATGTACTTCCTTTTTAATATGTGGTTTTTCCTTTTTCTTTGAAACTATATATGGTAAAAATATATGGTAAAGATATGAAAGATATGGTAACTAGAAATTTATAAGGTCTTGTCCCCCTACATTTCATCCTACGTGTATTGAAAGACTAATAGTAGAATTTTAAGACAAATTGTTTTGTGGAACATTTTAACCCATTATATCCTTGTTTTATGGGTCTTTTTTGTCTTTTGTCACAAAAGGGTAAAAAAAGACCCATAAATTGAGAGGTTAGGGGTTAAAATGTTTCACAAAAATATTTCTCGTAGTATTTTACATAAATTCTAACAAGACATCTTCTACCCAAAATGTAGGGATAACAAGATTTTCTATATCGATTCACTATAAGAATGTTAAATCCCCCTAAAATAAGACTCATACGTTAACTTTCAAAACGGCGATATACGTGTATTGTTTTTTTTTTCCCTCTATCAGAATCCGTTGTCAGAACCTTCTTATTTTTTTCGTGTTGAACAGTGTTATTAATAATTAGAAATAAAACTTTGTTTTTTTTTTATTTTAGAAAGGAGAAACAGTATTAATTAGTAAATAATTACTTGTCTACGTAGCACGATTAGCAGTAGGGCAGTTATGCTATTCTTGTCTTCTATATTCAGAGTGACAAAGAAATTTTTCTTGCATATCAGTAAAGCAAAAAAAATGAAATCTTTACTATTATATAAAAGGGTTCTCTCGGATTTTTATCGTTCAATCACGTAACCGCTGAACCGATTTTAATAATTCTTTCACTTTTCAATTGCTATAATAAGCGACCCTGCTACTGGGTACTGGGTACTGGGTACTACGTTTTTGGTAAAACTTTTGATTTAATTATTTAAGAATTCGTGCATTTTAATCAATGCTGTCATTGTATAAGCAGCACAAAATAACAACAAACAATAGCTTTAGCTCTTTGTTGAGAGAGAGAGGTGAGAGTCTATAACTCACCGCGCTGCCATCTTGAGTGGATAGTTGCACTCAGTTTATTTCTGTTGCAGTGTTGCCATAAGCCTAATATCGTATTTATTTTGATTTTCATACTAAGATTGCTTGCCACTCTTTTTATTTCAATAGCTACTGAGTTAAAAGATCTAATAAATAGATTGAGATAAATTTTACATAATTTTAGAATAAAGCTGAGTAAAAAAAAAAAAATATGTAAGATTGTCATTAAAGGCCGTTAACATTTTTATTAATGGTGAAACTAACTCTATGATCTTATGGTAAAATTGGATGGAAGTAATCATGGTTGAACTAATGAAGTTGTCGCAAGAGTGAGAGCGAGTGCCCATAACTGTCAAGTCGAAGTTGACAGCTCATACAAAATCTGAAAGCGAAAATTGATAACATGTAAAGCCGATGAAGTTGTTGTTGTTGCTTTTCATTGATTTTGACAATTGTGGGTACTGAAAAGAGAGTACGATCAGCCCCAACATAACCTTATTAATTTAACCATGATGGTGATTTCAATTGCATGTAAGCTGTGCGGGTGAAATGTTTTGTACTACCATGGCTGTTGTGTGTTCAACGGTCTGAAATGGCATTGAATTAGATTGTGGCTTGAACAGCTGGCGCAAAATATCGAGTCTTTATTTAAATATGTTTTCATATTTATATTTATATTTATATTTATTATCCCAAGCAACGCTGGAAACGGGTATGCTAGTAATTATATACATAACATAGGTAAGTATGTATTTAGAGAGAAGCTTATGTAATAAAGTTACAAAGTAATAAACAAATTAAGAGAGTTAATAAAAGTAAATACCAAGTAGGAACAAAGTCGAACTTCTTTAACAATAAAATATTAAAGTTTAGTTTACTCAGTTTAGTTTATACAGTACACTCTCACAAGTTAGAACTCTCACAAATTCGAGCTGTCCAATAATTAGCACCTGCCATTTCAATATTGAACGCTCTGAAATTAGAACCTGGTTCTGATTTCTGGACATTTCTTTATTTAGTAAATTCATAAGTGATCTTTGCTCATTGATATAAATAAAAATAGGGGAATTATATGAGTTTTGTGTTAAAAAAAACATTAAATATTAACAAATAAAAACTCTTTAGTGTTAACATACATTTTTTTAACCAGTTTAATTATTTTCTTGTAAATTTCTTTGAAAAAAAAGTCCAGAAATTAGAACATTTCAGAAAATAAAACCACCCGTGGAACAAAGTGGTTCTAATTTGTGAGAGTCTACTGTATATAGATATATAATATAAAAATATGAATAAATACAAATTAAAAATATTAAAGAATTATGCATTAACACAGTCATTAATGTATTCATTTAAAAAAAAAGTATACATTATTATTTAGCATCTACTGAGAATTTCGCGGCAGTAGGGAGCCAAAAAGCTAAACCTCGTACAAATAAAAACAGCTCAGGTGTAAAACACCCATGTTCATTGACGACGGGTTAAATTACTGGAATTACTTATGTGGGCTGTATAAAGCGAAGCATATTGAATGCAAGTGAATGTTGCAGCATTGACAATTGTTGATAGCAAACCAACGGGACGACTTTTTCGTCGTCGACTCATCGGTCTGAGATTCGCTTTCTTCGGATACGGTCAGCAAATAGCGAGTAATTTTACTGCGGATTTGCGTTAGAGGTCTCCATTTTTTTAATCATGTAAATCGACACATGAAAGTGGCGTCCGTGGCGTAGTTGGTTAAAGTGCGTGGCCGCTATGTCAACGAACCTGGAGACCCAGGTTCGAACCCCAACAGCGACAGAAAATTATTTGAATTAAAATAATTTTTCTGTACGGCCGCCACCTCTCTGCAGACAATGGCAAACCTCAGAGAGTAGTAAACATGCCATGTAAAGCTTCTTGAGAATAAGAACATTTCGTTCATCGCCGTTAAGCCTGTAGGTCCATTTCTCGGTCAATTGTGTAAAAACTTAATAACACGCACAACACAATTGATCATAAGAAGCTAGGTCAAAGTCCTTTCAAGGGCTGAAGTGACCAGTTATTTATTTATTTTTTAAATCGACGTCACCCATATGTTGACTAATTGTGGTTGTGGCACTGTGTCTATTTTTTTGTCTTTATTTTCTGTTGTCGCATAAGTGAAGGAATCGGTTTATTGTTTTAAATTTGACCCGATTCATAACTTGTTCCACAATCGGAATGCCAAAATCTGCTTGAACTAACCAATACAAATAAACCTCTGGCAAACTTTCATTGGTGGATTGATGCCCTCGCTATCATGTATTTAAGCGAATTTGAGTGGAATGCTTTCATCAAGTTATGCATTTCGCTGATTTGTTGGGTTACCATAAAATCACACACATGCACAAATCCTACCCTAAAAAGTACAATATATTTGCGCCGAACAATCAATCAATGCTAACTTCTACAATGCACAAAATAAACAATGATAGCAACAATTAGGTGAATAACAACAGAACAGCAACAATTTACAAAAGTTGGAAATGCCGCCGTTTTAAATCAAAGTCCAATTTATTTGACATTGGTTTGAAATAGATTTTGTTGTTATAGAATATAATGCAGCAAAAGCTTAACTGCATTTGTCTGCAATACTATCTATACTCTTCTGCTGTTGCACGCAAGCCCAGGAAATCACAAAGAGAGAAAAAAAATGTTTGGCCTCGAAAAAAAAAATAGTAATGACTACATATTGATTTAGTTGTGTTGTATTAAAAGAGATTGCTATCGAAAAATATTGCTTTTTTGATGCCTATACTTCTGTGATCATAAACAATGAGAGCTTAAGTCTGATATTAATGTTTTGAGAAATCTTATTTCAAAATTTTCAATCGCCATATATCGTCATATGAATTTTGTGTCATAACTTTGGTTTGATTCATTTTAGTAACTTCAAATTTTTTCTATATGTATGTTAAAGATATATTCAAGAATCATATATCTACACAGTAACACACAGAACTCAATTCTGACCAAATTTGACTTAAGTGATTATTGCTTGTGGACAGAATTTATTACTATTCTCAGGATACTTATGTGAACTTCTTCCACTCAGAAGGTTTTAAAGTCAGTTTTGACACAATTCTCGGCTGTGGTTCTATAAAAATTTCAAACGAATGCTTGTCTGCGTATCTTATGACTTCTAATAGGTTTTGTGAATTTTGAATCATGTCTGAACACCAGACACCTACAACTACACAAAGGGAAATAACGCATATTAACATTATCCACGCCTGATTATAAATTTTTTTTAAATATTTACGTGGATAAATCAAATATTTTGCTTACAACTCGTTTTTTTCCCGTATTTAAATTTTATTTATACCACACACCTACACACATATTCCATACAGATGAAATAGCCGACAAGCAGCAACAGCATCGCAGTCTGTTCCTCCAGTTTATTTCTTGCAGTTGCAGATTTCTTATAGTTCTCATTTAGTTTTTGTTGCAAGCCTGGATGTTTGGCCAAGATAATTTGTGAGTTTGATGGGTGATCGCATGATCGCAAAGTGACAATCGGACATTTTCCCACGAATGTCTTGCACTGATTGTCATTTGCCCGCATTTTTTGCTTCTTATTTTCTTTATAACTTTTTCCTTCTCTAATTTATACTATTTTTGACATTTGGTGCCATAATATTGCACCAACTGTCAAAATTAGTATAAATTAGAGACAGAAAAAAAGTAAAGAAAATAAAATATACACCAAATGGCATTTGAGGACGCAGCTCGTGAGAAATATTTTAACGTGTTGCTTTTTAATTTCAATATTTTTATATAAATTTTCTTTAAATGCGATGTTTTCGATATTTAAAAAATTCGTGCATAATTTTAGTATTTTTTTTATTGAATCTGTTTTAATATTTTAATATTTTAATATTTTATTTAATTAAAAAAGTATTTAAACAAATTTTAAATATTTTCGTAGTCGATTTATGCAATTGCGTTATTGGTGCAAAAATGACTCGCTCTTTGGATAAATTAAAAAAGTTTTTTTGGATAAATTTAACATTTTGTTCCCTTAGTGTACATTTAGATTTTTATAAATGAAGATCAGTGAAAGAGAATTGGAGTGTTCAGTGTATATCTGTACAATGTACAATGTACAGTGTACAATCTGTTAAGTGTGATTGTGGACATTGTCTTTCAAAGTTAAAGTAAATTTTCGTTGAATTTCACAAAAGCTTTTGTTACCATTCAATAAAAAATCTTTAAAAGAGCATTTGTGTAAATGAAGGCACGTTAAGTCGCTGTTGGGGACAATTATCGCAGAATATTTAACAAAAAATAGTTTAGGTCGCATAAAAACGAACTGTACGTTTAGGTCTAAACCGCACCTTAACCGTATACGGAAGAAGTAGTGTTGTACATTAATCCTTAAAAACTTGTTGATTTTTTAGCTTAAATAAATTAATGCTACATTTCTGAACAAATTTTATTCTGCTACTTTGCTCATGGGTGACATTTACCTGAGCTAGGTATAAAATACCAAGTTGGTTTCTAGCGAAACCACTAGGCAACCAGACTAAAAAATTTAAAATAGCATTTTGTACCAAAGAAATAATTTTTGCAAAAGCCAAGAAATTTTATTGAGAAAAAAAACCTTAAAGTTTACAGGACAACAAAGAAAAATTCCCATAAAATTATCAGCAGTGGCATTTAGTTTTCATGAAGCTCAGCAAAACAACTTGTTTTTCAGGCGAAAAACACAAAGTATTCCTCTTTTTGGCAACGAACCTTAGTACGGGATGTAAATTTCGCCATTTTGCACATTTGCGGCTTTCCTTCCTTGACATAATCTGGTAAACGTTGTCCAGGCGAATGTCTCGCGGCGGCAACAGAGAAGGCATTTGGCTGTGACGTTTTGCAGCAGTTCCAACTTCAAGATAACTTGATCGAGCTTTTCCAATCGTATTTCAGTACCAGATTTCGTCAAATAATTCAGACAAAACTTCAGGCAAAATTTCATGCAACATATTCTTTGGCGCTATTGGATTAGTTACTGAATGCACGTTGTCGCTTATATAAAAACCAGGAACTGATCATGACAATGGACTTCATGCGGATATGACTACAGTCCAGTGATGATTCAGAAAGGTCAACACCCTCATTGTATTTATTATATTCAATAATACCATTTGATCATTGAATGCTTTCCATTATATTCTTTCTTTTATTATATCGCTCATCGGCTGGCACATTGTCGGGCGTTTGGCCATCGGTCGAAAGATACGGTTTCACTGCGGCCATTGTAGAAGTCATATTTATAACCTTTTTGTCATTCCATGCAATTTGCATTATGTCGATACAATGAAACTTTCCAATAAACTCTTTACAATCGTCTTGATTGGCAACTTTATAACACTGAATTAGAAACTCGACGATATAGTGTACATATATCATACACCGTTACCTTTTGATTTACAGTCATACAGGTGCTGATGCTCATAGTAATAGTGAAGATAAAATCCCTATGATTCTAGAGAGAGATTTTAACGTAGAGTTTGAATCAAATGATTCTTTACCGCCAACTAACTTTCTTCGCGAAAAATTGGTCTGCACATATGGTGGCGTCCGTGGCGTAGTTGGTGAAAGTGCGTGGCCTCTATGTCAACGAACCTGGAGACCCGGGTTCGAACCCCAGCAGCGACAGAAAATTATTTGAATTAAAATAATGTTTCTGTGCGGCCGCCACCTCTCTGCAGACTATGGCAAGCCTCAGAGAGTAATCAAAATGCCATGTAAAGCTTCTTGAGAACAAGAACATTCCGTTCATTGCCATTCGGAGTCGGCGTTAAACCTGTAGGTCCGGTTCTCGGTCAATTGTGTACAAACTTAATTACACGCATAACACAATTGATCATAAGAAGCTAGGTCCAAGTCCCTTCAAGGGCTGAAATGACCAGTTAGATATTAAAAAAATTTTGTTCAAAAAAATCAAGGTTGTTTTTTTAATCACAAAAATGGTTTTTAATTTTTGCGTAAAATTGAAACAACTTTTACTTACCAATGTTATTTTTTGAATAGAGTTAAAAATTTGAGAATTTGAGTTTAAATTATTTTTACAACAAAAAAATTTTTGAGCCTGTTTTTGAGGAAAACTCCAATATTTCAGACCTTTATTGAAAAAAATATTTAAAATATATTTACTCAACTAACGGTGTTTTTGCAATAAGGTTTTCATAGTATTTTGATGAAGCTTTAAGACAAAAAAAAATTTAACACAATATATAAAAAAGCAGCGGAGATATTTGAGTCGAAAGTCACAAAATTGAATTTCTGATTGTTTTTTTCGTAATTTCGTGTAACGATGTTGCATTAAATATATCGTTGTAGTAAAATTTTTCATAGTTTTCAAGATATATTCATGTTTTTTATATCAAAATAACGGAAATTTTTTTAATTTTACTAAATTTAAGAAATAATTTATATTTTGTAAATATTTGCACATGTAACCTAAGAAAACAACTAAAAATATGCGATTTTATAAAAAATTTGTACTACAACACCATCTGGTGTTTAAGGTAGGTCGAAAACGATAGCAGGAAAACACTTAACGATAGATAGATATATTTTCGAGAAAATTTTGAATTTCTTTTGAGATTTTCTCTCTCTCTCTCTCTCTTTCTCCCTCTCTTCTCTCCGTCTCTTGCACTAAAATCTCTATTTTCTTTATTTTTTTGGAAGTTTCACATCTATCATGTGTACGGTGCTGTACACAATTTTTTTTTTGTCTAACCAAAAATGCAGAATTGTACGCTTACAGACGGGCCACTGGATGGGCAAGTTTGATTTATTACGTTAAATTTATCACTACGTTTTGTAATGTCCATCATTTGGCTTTGCGAGAACAGGCAAAAAGATTCATTTTTGATCTGCATCACCATCTGAGTCGATTTAGTAATGTCCGTCCGTCTCTCTGTTTGTGCACAGGATTACGACCGTAATTTTGAAGCAAATCGTAATGTGAATTGGCTTATTTTTAAAATATAAATATCGACTTCGAAAATAGGCCACATTACTCGAAAGCCATGACTACTTTCCATACTAAGTGACTATATTAAAATTGTAAAATTTGAAGAAAAATTATACAAAAATTAATCTACAAGCATGAAATTTTGCACTTAAAAATTTTATTTCAAATACTCGATTTTTCATTGAAATTTGGCAAAATGGAATGAAAACCGCTCCTATTCAAATTACTTTATCAAAACGGAGTATTTCTTATAATTCCACAAATATACATCTAGTACCTTGAAATTTAGCAAAAGTGAAAAGTTTGACCACATGACTTCATCTTGCTTCGAATATATTTAACCCTTTCAGCTCAAGATTAGCCCTGGTGGTGCCAAAAATTCCAAACTTCGTTGAGGATTAAGTTTTGATCTAAATAAGTTGAGTATAAAGCTTGAAAGCCGTATTGCTTTCCTAATAGATACTTCAAAAATTTTTACAAATACAGTAGAGATTCACAAAAGTTAACCCATTTGTTTTTGGGACTGTACAGTGTACACTTTTGTGAATTATTAACTTTTTAAGGACCATAGAGTATTACTATGAACACGATCGCAAATCAAAGACCAAATTCTACTTGCGTCTTTTCTGCGATCGCTTTGATTTGAGTGTGTACAATCGTTGTGGATTTAGGATTCACCAGAGGGGGAAGGACTGAGCTAACAGTTTTATAGTCCAAGGGGGAGGCTCAAACGGCTTTTAGTGCTTTTTTCAATTTTTTTTTTTGTCCACCCAAAAAATTCTTCAAGGGGGATGGTGGCTAAAGCCTTATCAACCCGTATATAAATCCGCCGCTGTGCACTGTGGTTACAACAAAATTTCTACTTCGAATAATGATTCATTTCTTATATCTGCATCGGAAGTCCGCGGGCAACTGGCTACTCAAATGATCAATACGGTCACCAATCGCTGTTGTGTTGTTGTAAGACAGGTACCTAAGAGATTTATACTTGCGGATATCGCTTCCCTGTCGGATAATTCTGCAGAACTGAAACAGGACGTAAGGATGTATTTTTTTTTTGCTCAAAACAACACAAAGGCCATCGAATAATTAATATTTGTGCCTTTTGCAAAAAACCTTATTGGCGTTTTGCTTCGCCAATGATAGAAATAACTTAGATTTTATCATAAAAAACGAAAATTCAATGCATTGATCAAAAATGCAAACAAATTTATTTTTATTTCAAATAAACCAACTTTTCAACAAAATTAAATTTGTCTTAGATTTTTACCGTTGACAACCATTGGGACATATAGGTCCCGTCAGATTTGGTGGTCGCGTGGATAGCCCGAGTGGACTATCTTTTTTTGCTAATTTTTGTTAAAAAGTGAAAGGTTACCCGCAACTTCCCCAAAAATGTTTTACATATAGCTCCTCCTACCCCCAAAATATTGCAGCAAGAAGAAGGGGGAGAAAAAGGTTAAGATTTTTCGACTTTGGGGTGGTCTGGTAGGCAAAGGGATGAATTTACCCTTGAAAATTAAGTACTTTCTGAAAGCCACATTCATTCTCTGTTGAATAATACCTTGTTTAGAAAAATCGTTTGCATAGTTTTTCCAGGAAAAATTCGAAAGTAAAGGTCCCAATGGTCGTAAAGGGTTAAGATAGTCTATTCAAGACCGACGCTTGAATTTAAAAACCAACCTTGACTTGCCGTATACCATTTGCATTTTTATTTGGGTAGATTTTTATAAAGATCACCTACGTTTTTAAAATAAAGTAACTCATTGGACAGTTTCCTTCGCGTTAGTCTATTTGTACAGCTTATTTTTGATATATAAAAAAAAAAAACACACGTGCGTCGTTGGACACACGAGAGAAGCGAAGCTTTTTCACAGTTTCAACGATTTGATAATTTAATGGTTTTTTTACTACACAGAAAAAAAAGAGTAGAACTTTTACCTAAAAATGTAGTGAATTCAGCTAAAGTAATCCGGTGATTTTCAGTCAACGAATTTGATTAGGTGCGGTTACCAATTTCTTAATGTTAATTATTACAATTATATTAGGTAGTTTAACTGCGAGAGTAGATAAAGAACCTAAATATTTAGGTGTACCTTCAACCATAAAATAGATAAGACACATAATTTATTAGAAGAATAAGCTAATTTTTTTTTAAACTATGACCACTTCAGATTAGGCAAGCCTCCTACTAAGTGTAGAAAAATCATCTAATTATTTAGATAGCATTCCCACTTAAGAGTGCAAAAAATATGCAAAAAATATGTTTTTTTGTTTTGCAATTTCTATTTTGAAGTGAAACTTTCCTTAAGTGACTTTACTTCATTTCGTCACATGATAGAGAAGAAAGATTTGTTTTATAGTAAATAGAATGAGAGAGATATATACATTGAATAAATGACTGAAAAAATTTCTTTGTCACCGCTGAGAGTCGAACCTGCGATCTCAAGATTTCAACAACCAACGCCTTATCTATTAAGCTAAATTTCCAATACAGGAATTTACTCTACATACCAATTAATCAAATTGCTGTAGATGCCCAGTAGAAAAATAATTTCAGAGTTGTGGACCTCATATTTTTATATACATTTTGTTCACAAGTTATCAAACGACGTAACAGCAGAGCGGTAAAGCGTTTGACTATAACGCCAGCGGTCCGAGTTCAATTTTCGCTTGTGACAAAAAATAAAATTTTCCCGCTTTGTTTTTATTTATGTTTTTTATAGGAGAGCGCTGTGCTCTCCTTGGGCTAACACTTTATGATATGTTTCACTTCTTTTATGTTTTGCGTTGCACAGAAATAAAAAATTCAAATACGGGAAAAAACAAGTTGTAAGGAAAGTATTTGATTTATCCACGTAAATATTTATATAAAATTTATACTGAGGCGTGGATAATGCTAATATGCGTTATTTCCCTAGTGTACGAACAAATCGACAACTTGGATTAGGTAAAATAACTAGAAGAATTAGATGATTTAATAAGCAAAATTTTAGTTGAATTAACTAATTTTAATTAGGTGAATTACCTAATGCATGATTGTTAAATTAACTGTGTAAGTAGAAAAGTTGTTGAAAAGATTAGGTGAAATAGAAACTTTCACATTAGCTAAACTAGTTTAGGTAATAAATCAATTCTTTTATTTTCTGTGTACTTTTAGTATTTGAATAGCCAATACACAATCCTTTTAATAGATATTTTACTATAAAGGGTGTTTTTTTTAGGGGTTTGTTTTTCGAATAGAGATAAAACTGGCATTTTGTGGTCAAATCTGGCAACTCTAATTTCATTTATGTTCAGTTTGGTTTGCCATTTCATCATGAACAGGTTGACAAAAGAACAACGCTTGCAAATCGTGCAAATTTATTTCGAAAATAATGGTTCAGTTCGCGAAGTTTACCGCAAGCTCCGTCCATTTTATGGTCGACATAATCGTCCATCAGAGCAATTAATTCGGTTAACCATGGGTCGTTTTCGCACTACGTTTACTCTATGTGATAATACGCATCCGCAGAGACGTCGAACAGTGCGCACCGAAGAAACAATTGCCGCTGTAAAGCAAAATGTTGAAGAGGACTCCAATGAATCGATTCGCCACCGTGCACAGCAATTGGAGCTTTGTCCATCAACTTTATGGAAGATTTTGCGCTTGCGACCTTACAAGATCCAGCTTGTGCAAGAATTAAAGCCGCGAGACCATGCAATGCGTCGTGATTTTGGTGTATGGGCCGAAAATGAGATTGATCTCGATGCTGATTTTCATCGCAAAATTTTGTTCAGTGATGAGGCTCATTTTTGGTTGAATGGCTACGTCAACAAGCAAAATTGCCGCATTTGGAGTGAAGAGAATCCACATGAGATCCTTGAGACGCCATTACATCCTCAAAAACTGACTGTTTGGTGTGCTCTATGGGCTGGTGGAGTCGTTGGGCCATACTTCTTCCGAAATAATGCTGGAGAGTCAGTTACCGTTAATGGAGACCGGTATAGAGCCATGATAACCGACTATTTTGTTCCCGAATTGGATGGCATGAATGTGGATGAGTTGTGGTTCCAACAAGACGGCGCTACATGCCACACAGCGCACGTCACAACCGATTTATTGAAGGAAACATTCGATGAGCGCATAATTTCGCGGAATGGACCTGTCAATTGGCCACCAAGATCGTGTGATTTGACACCATTGGATTATTTTCTTTGGGGATATGTGAAGTCACTCGTCTACGCCAACAAACCAGAAACGTTAGGGGACTTGGAGGCCAACATTCGTGGCGTAATTGCCGACATACGGCCCCATATGCTCGAAAAAGTGGTTGAAAATTGGACCTGTAGAATTGGCTTTATTCGAGCCAGCCGCGGCGGCCACATGCCCGAAATCATATTTAAACATTAATGGCATAAAATTATCCTTCCAATAAAGCCAAATTGATGGACATTAAAACGATTTTCTTGTGTTTTATTTCAATTCGAAGTTCTATACCTCTAAAAAAAACACCCTGTATAAAGGATAGCTAATACACAATCCTTTTAATAGATTATTGTGACCTGCTGCAACATAGTTCAATTTATGCCGTGGTTATGCTTACCAAACATAATTGCCGAACATATTTTGTTGTTATTGTTTCACGTATGAACTGAGAAATTAACTTTCTCTCAAATTCATTCTCTCGCTCTCAGACCGAACATTTTTGATTGCTGATCGAAACCATGATACAATTATACAAGGTAGGAGTGACAACTTACTTTTTTCTCACCAGTACCTTGCACCGATTGTCAATTGCCTGTATATTTTGTTTTCTATTTTCTTTTCTTCTTTTTTCGTTCTCTAATTTATACTACTTTTGACAGTTAGCGCAAGACGAAAGAACTGTCACTCCTACCTTGTTTAATTGTATCATGATCGAAACAGCAAACATGCCGAACTACCGGTGTTGCCTGCAGTCATTTTGTATAACAGCATCAAAAAAGTAGTAAAAAGTATTTAAAAGTATTAAAAATTTAAGGAAATTATGTGCTCAAGCAACCCTAACAGCGGACATAACAAAAAAAATAAAACAACACATGTTGAGCATAAATTTTCATTATTTATTTTCGCTTTAAATAAATAAATATTAACTTATCAATTGCAGAGTAAGTACCATCAGTTCGTATTGTTGCGTTGTATTTAATGTAATATATTTTATGTAGGAATGACATTTACTTGGAGTCGCAGTTTGACCGCAGAACTCATTAATTTGATGCAGTCCAAAGAAAGTTTGTGGGACGTTTAAAGTCCGGAATATTCCAATCGACATAAGAGGCAAGAGGACATTCAAAACATTTCGGAAATTTTAAGAAACGCAACAAAAACCCATTTGCCAAATGCGCAGTACGCATTTGTCCTATACGCAGTATGTCCTAGTCCTACGTTTTTTCGCTTGCCACATTGCTTCAGCAACTTCGATCATTTTTTGCAAAATGATTCTATGCTTCCTATTCCAGAATATAATGCTCCTCGCATAAACAATGCAAATTTCAATAAATTCATTAATTTCATTGTTCATTTTATAAAAAAATTTGTGTAACTTTGTTTATGTAAAAGTGAATAAATAAAAAAGTGGAATATACAAATCAGAGTTGCTTAATTGGTTTTGGCCAATTATTATATAAAATGCAACTGTGTAGCAAACAGAAGCATAACCACCCAACAAACATTTCAGAGAAGAGAAGAAATTGACGAAAATGAACACCAAACATGTTTGTTAAGCATAACCACGGCATTACAACGATACTTAATATTGAATCGGCGACGTAGCGTAACGAAGGTTTTTGGTTTGGTGGTTTGAGTACAGCTTCATCAATCGATGGAAGTTGAGTTCAATTCCCACGCAAGTAAGGAAATATTTTTAATTTTCCATTTCTTGTTGTAATAGACGCAAGCAAAAATCAACATCTATTCTAAAAAAGAAGTGTCGGAAAAAAAAGTGTCGAATTTGAGATTTCACTTGAGCAATTCACGAAACGAGAAGTAAAAAGCTTCGCTTCAAAAAAAAAAAAAAAAAAGAATGAAAAAACAAGAACTCAGAAAAATTAAATTTTAAGAGTTTTCTGTGGTGATAGAAGCCTAGTTAGCTTTTCCGTATATTTCACTTTTGTGAGTCCCAACTTTTGTGAATCTCTACAGTATTTAAAAAATTCAAGCGCTCTAAAATTCACACATTTTTTGTAACTAAAAATGTATTACTAAATGATAATAAATTTTACCCTTAGCTTTAGAAAATACTCAAAAATATTTAAAAATATAATTTTTAATTCGCTTTTTTTTTGAACTCGCGTGGTCGCGCTCATGAGTTCAGTCGGAATAATTTTGAAAACATATTATAAATATTGCTAAAAATCGGGGGGACCCAAACTAAAGAAAGAGCCACAAAGTCAGTGGTTGCCCACAGGCAACCTCGTGACTGAAAGGGTTAAACACGACGGTGGGGGTTTTTTAACTTCATAACATCTTGAAAGAGACTATTATCTTAAATTTTCTACAGGAAAAAAGAATTGCTTTCTTAAATGGTTTTATAGTTGACATTCAGTATATTACACGTAGAACTGTCTTAACTTCAGTTCGTTCTTTTAATATGAAACTTGTCTAAAGCATACCTTCAATAACATCCCTCTCAAATAAACTGCAAAAGTATCGACGACAAACGAGTTCGGAATTGAACATTTGTTTTTAAGGAAGTTTCTTTTTTTGTCGGGTTAAAAATCTAATGTAAATATTTAAAACTCAGTTGTTGCTTGTTCCCTGTTGTTTGCAAATTCATTGGATGTGTAGAGTGTATACCGTAGAAATAAAAGGGAAAGACACACACTCTCAAACACAAACACAGCAACGCCCTGCTATTGACATAATATACTCGTAAAAACATTTGTGTGTGGATTGCATACAAACATACAGATGATGCCTTTAAGCATTGCAAAATCAGCCTACTTTGCTTGAATTCGATTTCATTTGCTTTTAAATTGGAGAATGTGTGTTGACTTGGCTCTCTAGGTAGTTGTTGTTTGAAGGTTTTTTCTATTCGTTTCGTTACTGCACGCCATTATCAAGTTTTAAGTATTGACTATTCTGTTGTTCCGCATCGTTATTTATACTTTACATTTACCGTTGAATTGAATAGTCATTTCAGACAACAGGGTGATTGCCACTTATCTAAATTAGACATAAAAAATATTGATAAAATAGCATACAATTTATAAATTAAAAGAATATCATTATAATTGTAAATTATTAACATGTTTGAATCAGAGTGCTCTATATTACACAGTAGTAATAAAAATTTGTGTCAACCACAACATGTTTTGGAACCAAATTAAATATGATATCAACATTTACCCTAGCATTTTATGGAATAAGTGAACCAGGCTCTGATTTATTTGTGTACACTGTGTGTGCATTTTGTAGAACTAAACATCAACAAAACGAATAAATAAACGCGAACCATATTTGCGCAAATCACTGCAATCGCAACCTACTTGCGAGAGGTGCAAAATTAAATCTAATTCTTCGTTCCACATTCCAGAATTGCATGCAAAGCAAGCATTTTAAGATTCTTTTCGAATACTTATTTAGGGATTGGGGAATAGAAAATATATTAAGAGCGCAGTTATTTTAACCGAAATTCTACTGTGCCTTTGTTGCACTTGTAGTGGTAAAGTTGCACATATACTTTAACACATAATCAACAAATAAACTAACATGGAATACCCCTTTCCATGTAAACGAAAGCGTAAATGAGTTCATAGTTTAAAACGATAAAGATATTGGTTTTAAAACCGGGCAAAACTTAAATTTTGCATTTAAACTTTTGTTAAGAGAGCATAGTTTGATAACTTCGAACAAAAAGTTAACTTTTAATTAAAAAATTAAAGTCATCGGCTTAACCAATCGGATATGGATTTGAAATTTTGCATATTTGATATATAACACATACTCTGTGTATGAAATTCAACAATCAAAAATCAAATGAAAACCACGCCTACCTTCCGTACAAAGTGACTTTATCAAAAAACAAAAGCGAATATTTTCTGGTAAAACTAAAAAGAAAATGTTTTTACATATAGGGTGTTTTTTTTAGAGGTATAGAACTTCGAATTGAAATAAAATACAAGAAAATCGTTTTAATGTCCATCAATTTGGCTTTATTGGAAGGATAATTTTATGACATTAATGTTTAAATATGATTTTGGGCATGTGGCCGCCGCGGCTGGCTCGAATAAAGCCAATTCTACAGGTCCAATTTTCAACCACATTTTCGAGCATATGGGGCTGTATGTCGGCAATAACGCCACGAATGTTGGCCTCCAAGTCCCCTAACGTTTCTGGTTTGTTGGCGTAGACGAGCGACTTCACATATCCCCAAAGAAAATAATCCCATGGTGTCAAATCACACGATCTTGGTGGCCAATTGACAGGTCCATTCCGCGAAATTATGCGCTCATCGAATGTTTCCTTCAATAAATCGATTGTGACGTGCGCTGTGTGGCATGTAGCGCCGTCTTGTTGGAACCACAACTCATCCACATTCATACCATCCAATTCGGGAACATAATAGTCGGTTATCATGGCTCTATACCGGTTTCCATTAACGGTAACTGACTCTCCAGCATTATTTCGGAAGAAGTATGGCCCAATGACTCCACCAGCCCATAGAGCACACCAAACAGTCAGTTTTTGTGGATGTAATGGCGTCTCAAGGATCTCATGTGGATTCTCTTCACTCCAAATGCGGCAATTTTGCTTCTTGACGTAGCCATTCAACCAAAAATGAGCCTCATCACTGAACAAAATTTTGCGATGAAAATCAGCATCGAGATCAATCTCATTTTCGGCCCGTACACCAAAATCACGACGCATTGCATGGTCTCGCAGCTTTAATTCTTGCACAAGCTGGATCTTGTAAGGTCGCAAGCCAAGATCTTTGCGCAAAATCTTCCGTAAAGTTGATGGACAAAGCTCCAATTGCTGTGCACGGTGGCGAATCGATTCATTCGGGTCCTCTTCAACATTTTGCTCTACAGCGGCAATTGTTTCTTCGGTGCGCACTGTTCGACGTCTCTGCGGATGCGTATTATCACATAGAGTAAACGTAGTGCGAAAACGACCCATGGTTAACCGAATTAATTGCTCTGATGGACGATTATGTCGACCATAAAATGGACGGAGCTTGCGGTAAACTTCGCGAACTGAACCATTATTTTCGAAATAAATTTGCACGATTTGCAAGCGTTGTTCTTTTGTCAACCTGTTCATGATGAAATGGCAAACCAAACTGAACATAAATGACATTAGAGTTGCCAGATTTGACCACAAAATGCCAGTTTTATCTCTATTCGAAAAACAAACCCCTAAAATAAACACCCTTTATAAACATTTTATTTATGGTTTAAGACTTTAAATATACTTTGATTCGGCCGTAGGGGTATTTTAACTTGGGCCCAGTCGAAGATAATTTCTTACTAGTTGAATTTATTTTTAGTCGCGTTTTGCAATTTTACGCATTAAATGCAGGATAATTCACAGCCTTCACTCACGTTGTGATTATAAATGGAAAAAAAAAAGAATGAAAATAGCCAGGGCTTTTAATTCTGCACAATTTTTTTTTTAAGTGAAACTTCTTTAGCCGCGATGGGGAGTAAAACCGATAAATCAATTCGTCGATGAAACACTTCGCCGTGAAACGCTTCGGCGTGTTTTTAACAGTGTTTGGCAAAATTAAATAATTAATAATTAATAAAATGGTATGGACACAGTAGCTTTTCAACTGCATGGTTCATACATCGAGTGTTTATAATATTGCTATAAAAATTCGAGGCATATGGAGCATGTCTTTGATATTCATATTGAAAACATAACCCTTAAACAAAAATACAAATACTGATTAATGTACAACATATTAAAGTATATTTCAAACTTTTGAGAGTAATAGAAGAGTACCCACAGTATATTTCTGTATTGCATTTATTTTCCTTATGTCTTTATGTTTTTGATACAAAATTCTACATATGTATCACATAATCTTATGATACATATTAACCCGCTCTAATCCTCCCTTAAAGCCCCCCTGTTCAGGTGTACGAAAAAAATATACAAAAATCATAAAATTTGTATGGGAGCCTACCTAAGGAGTGGTCGGAGGGAATTGGTCCTTAAGGAAAAAATTATCCTTTTGCAAAAGTAATGGGGGTCAGTCATACATATTAACCCTCTCCGGTCCTCCCTTAAAGCCACCCTCTGTAGGGAATAAATACAAAATAAATCATTAAATTTGCATGGGAGCCCCCTCTAAGAAGGCGTTGGAGGGGATAGGCCCCCAAGTGAAACATTTTTCTTTTGCAAAAGAAATGAAGGTCGGTGATACACATTAACCCTCTCCGGTCCTCCCTTAAAGCCCCCCTGTTCAGGTGTAGGTAGTAAAAATTGACATGTGGTAGCAACAGAGCTGTGTGGTGTTTTGACTTTTATATTTGAGGAAAAAAAAATAAAACTGGACAAATGATTTTTATTTTTGATCGTAAAATAAAAATTAAGAAAAAATATTTATTTCTGAGCGAAAAAATAAAAATTGAGAAACAATTTATATTGTTGATAAGAAAAAAAAAAATAAAACTCAAAAATTATTCTTATTCTCCCAGTAGAAAATGGGACCAAATTTTAAATAGTTCTGAACTAGTTCCAAAAAGGACCAGTATTAGTTCCACTAAAATATCCTTTTACATTGAATGAACTGAAGCTTTTTGCGGGTTGCTGTCATAGGAAAAGACAATTGCTCCATAAACATTCCTTTTTCCCCCATATTTGAACTAGTTGCATTAGGAACATTTTTAGACTGGTTGCTTTCGCAGCAACCTGAAAGTGGTTCTTTTTTAACTAATTTTAAAGATATTTTTTAGCTGTAGCAAAGGTCCTAAGACCTGATTTGTATTTTTTTTCCATTCACAAGATTTATTTTATTTTAGCACTTTTCTTCTCGCCTCTTATACTTTTTCAGAGGTACCTCGAACTGCGCTAGAAATGAACTAGTTCACTTTTTCAATTAACTCCAAAATAACTGCTGGGCTTGAACAGAAAATAAAAATAAAAAAAACTTTTATATCTGATCAAATCGTAGCGCAATATATATTGTTGAGCAATAAAATAAAAATTTAAAAATAATAATTAAACTTTTAGTTTTTGGATATCGCTTATCCCTGATTAAAACAGATTTCATTTACTCTTGCCATTATATGAAATGGGACTTTTTTAGTAAGACAATATTAAAGAGTAAATCAATTAACCATTTAAAAATCAACTTTTTGAGTTAAAGTTTTAGTTCCACCGTGTGTATGGCCACACACATTTTTTGTCATTTAAATAATTATTTTTAAAATCCCCTTTAAATAAAATACTATTGAAATACTTCCGATAAGAACACTTTTAAATATTCGACTTTAATACATATGAAGAAAGTATCAGAGAGCAGCTCAAGCATAAGAAGAATGACTTGCAAGTCATCTATCATGCTTTCAAGTACTTCGTCTCTGCTGCAGTCGCATTTCAAACAGCAGTGTACAAGTAAATTTTTTGATATGCACACAAATACAGCTCAACAAACAACATAACATTATAACACAGAACTATATAAGAGAACTGAAGGATATCCTAACTGAAGTAGAATATAGAAAATTGTCCTCAGAAAAAAAAATGTAACTATCTTTCTTCTTTTTCGATATATGTCGTTTTTTATAATTGTTTAGGGTCAATTATCATTTCGACCGACCCCTCTAATTGTGCGTCTCAAATTTGAGTTATATATAGGTTATATTATGGTTCAAGCTTGTGATATTTTTGGCCTTTCAAGCTTTGTTTCCGAGATATGGGGTTTTTTGAATTCTTTAAGGTTACATTGAAGAATCGGTCAACCTTTACTTATGTGCACCTTAGAACAATGAAAACGATCGCTGCAAATTTTCTGATGCTGAAGCATGATGCTCTCGTTGTGCTCATTATAATCTCGCGTTGCTTTTATTTCATTGTCACTCTATGTTTCAATATTTTACTTCATAAATTAACTAAAGCACTGCTCTACACTTAAGAAAAGCTTTCAAAGTAATAGCATGTTCAAACCCATGATACAATTATACAGGTAGGTTTGACCAAGGTATATTCAACAAGGTCGTCTCGGAGTGATGGGTACAGTTGCTGTCAAACATAAGAAGAGCGTAAAAACAAACTGAATAGAAAACTGTCAAATGTATTAAAATTCATAGTTTTCATTTTTGTGCGTGCTGAATGTTTATTTTTAGTATTTATCGCGAAGGTAAAATAACACTAAAGAAGGCACTGCTCCTGGCTGCAACCGGAGTGGACCGCAATTATTCCCCGGAGGATTTATAAAATCCGTTTTATAAAAATGCTTTTCGCAGACCCGCGCTGATTGGGAAAATGTTGTGGAACAAGCAACGTTCCAGCGATTGCGTCTTGCTTCATTAAGAGGCACACTAAAAGACGAGCCATTTTCTTTTTGAAAAGGCTTCTTACAAATTGCACAACTTCTGGGCATTAAATCGCTTAAATAATTTTCGTCAACAACCCAAGTCTAATTGGAAAATTTTGTTATTTGTTTTGCTTTTATTCGTTCAATATCCGATTTTGACAGGTGCTGAACCCACCACAAGGGAGAATTTCAACTACTAACTCTACCTTCCTTAATATACCTTGGGTTTGACAACAGGCTATTTTCTCACGAGATCGTTCATGGATTGTGAAAATCAAATGAATATGTTTGTTTTTTTTTTTTTTTGTTTGCTTTGTTTTGCATGATTTTTGACAATTCATGTTCGATTGAAAACTCTCACACATACCTGATTAATTATACCATGGTTCAAACCGACTTCTTTTAACGCGTTATTCGAAAAAAGCTTTTTTTTACCATCATCGTTCATAATCGGGTATGGGCACCACTACATTTAAAGCTTCTGAACTGTTTCTGTGTTTCTCTTTTGTCTTTTACTTGTTGTTGCCTTTTGTGTTGCGGACCGCTCTCTGCCCATACCCGTTCATAATGCCTTAACTTGTTTCAAAATTTCAGTTTATTTGTTTATATTTTGAAAGAAATAAAAAATTCTTTTTTAAAAAATAAAAATAAAATAAAAAAAAAAAAAATAAAAAACTTTCAAATAAATTAAAAATTTGTCAAAGAATTAAGAAAAATTTGTCAAAGAATTTATTTATTTACATTAAAAACTTCAAATTAAAAAGCTCTTTTCAGATTTGGCTGCGTTTAAAAAGCAAAAAAAGTTTTTCTGACGTTAGCAAGAACACAAACCAGTGATTTAACAAGTTTCGAAACGTGTTAAAGCATTTAACACGTTAAATTTCCAACAACAATTGTACGCATATAACTTCATTAGAACTTCATTTGAGAACTCGTTTTTTCGATTAAACTTCATTAAATTGATTCAAAATAATTAAATGCTCGGTTTGAACATGCTATAAGCAATGCTTGTTCTGTTAGCTTCATTCATGTTGAATATTTTTGTTGGATGTCAAGGCTACACTGAAATACACTGCAACCAAATACTGTACCCAAGTACTGGAATGCCGTAGTCAAGTTCTGTGAATAGAAGGTTTTGTGCAGCTTTTTAGTAAGTATGCTTATGAACTAACCAAGTTAAAGCATTTCATGAAATTTTTCCGAAAGACAATGTATGTAAAAATGTTCTCCAAGGTAGAAGCAAATTTTGAAAATGTATGTTTTTCTTATGTATGTCTTCGCACTTTGCAACGGTGCGTTTTCAAGCTAGTTCTAGATTATTGCCATCAATTGTATTTAGTGTTGGAATAAATTCCTTGTTCAATCAATTTGGCTTAAATGAAAATAATAATTCATGAAATATACTTGCATTATACTCCACCCCACTCCCATCTATCCCCTTTCCAATGCATTCAATAAAGCATGCAATACGCAGCAAGTAAGCTGATTATTTCGATATAAAAAAACACACACTCTCAACTTGATTGTTGTTCTTCGAGGCGCTCAATTAAAATGCAAATTAAAATATTCTCCAAAATAAGCAAAATAATTCCATCATAATTTATTTGCCTGTTTTTTTAATTATGCAAATAATAAAACCTATTAACAGAATTAATTTTTGTTTTTCTGAAATGTTGCAGAACAATGGCGCTCAGCAGTTAGCATCGGAGGCAACTGTTTACATAATGCTCGAGGATGTCAACGATGAAATACCGCTATTTACTGAACGTGAACAGGAGACGGTGTTGGAAGGCGAACCGATTGGCACGAAAGTCACACAAGTCAACGCGATTGACAAGGATGGCACATTCCCAAATAATCAGGTAAGTGTAACAATCATGGGTGAGGCTGACAAATAAGATCTGTGAACAAGAAAGGGTTGCACCATTGCCAGCAGTTAATGTTGTGCACAAGTCTAGAAGTAGAAGCAAAACAAAAAAAGCTAAATTGTGCAGCGATGCATAAAACCCCGATAAATATGGGCGTAGAATGAGTGTGGGCTGAAAAATGGTGAAATTCAAATTTTTTAAATTATCCTTAGCAAGTCCTTGAAAGGCTGGTCCGTGAATATCTCGCAAATAAATGTCAAAATCAGACATGGAAACAAAGCTAGCAGGATTAAAAAAAGGTGTGAAGCAGATGATGAGCAGAAAACAAACAAAAAAAGTGTGCAAAAACAAAGCGTAATTATAATCCGGGAAAAAATTGCTCAAGTAGGCTTCTTGCAACTGAGTGCGACCGACCAAACAACCGCTGCGTGCTAATAAAACTTGTACAAGGAAAGTTTGCCCAAAGGTTATGCGCACTACAGCATCACGCTCTACCAAACCCTCAAACAGTATTTCTTGCGAAGGACTATTTGCTGCTGCTGGCTATTAATTCACTACACTGTCGCTTGCGATGAAGGCCACTTGGGCTGCCTTTATACGAGGCAAGTATTTCCGTTATAAACATGAATGGCATCAAGGGTTGAGGCAAGGCGAGGCGAACGGCTTGAGTTGGATTAACTTGGTTTTGCGCTAACTAGTTAAATATACAAGTTCTCCGATGCACACAGACCTACGCTGTGAACAGCAAAGTGTCCGAGCCAATTAGCGATTCCATTCATTTTTTATACTTTTCCTCTTTGGCCGAAGTAAGTCAAAGTAAGTCAGAGCTAATAAATGTCTGCGTATTTGAGAGATTAGTTGAAACATTTATAAATATGAAAAATTTCAAAATTACTAACAATACTCAAAATAGAAAAATGGAAAACACTTCAAAATATCTTAAGAACAATGTTAAATTTTTAAAGCGGAAGCTCGCAACACCGCCTATCTACAACTTAGTTATTTCGCAGGAGAATGTTTGTCTTCAAAATTGAAGCTTAATGCATCAATAGGCTGTATTGTATTAAATGCCATAACAATAGGACTTAATGTCCGCTATAGAAAATATGTGTGGCAGTGCCTACCATGCACAGTGGAGCATTTAGCCTATTTACATGGCAATTAAGTGTGTTAGATGAGATGGAGGGAACGGAATGGTTCGAAATTTTGGATTTAGGCTATTGAGTGGCATATTTTCCCCACATGCAAAGTTAACACAGATAGTTCATGCAAAACCAAAGAGAAAGCTCTCCTACATCAAGATTTCCTACCTTGTTTTAAGTGGTATAACTGCTAAACGAAGAGTTATATTTTAAGTACAACAAAATATATTCTATCCATTGTTTATATGCCTTTCTGCGAGGAGGCGATTTCCAATTTCCAATTTTTGCCATATTCTAAGTGGAAATTTTTTTTTTTAGCTTTGAACCAAGGATTTCAGGTGGACTACCTATTCAGTCAAGTCTGTCTTGGTCCGAAATGGGGTGATAGATTAGTGGGAAGGAAAGGGTAATCAAGTGAAACACATGTAGAATGTTCTAAGTGTGGTGGAAAGCCAAAGAAACATGTGAATTTGAATCAGAGGCAAGTGTTTTGCCTTTATCTCAGTCAATTCAAGTTATAAGGCAATATCATCCACAAATATCTCTACCATCAACTAAAACTTCAAGTCGTAAATATTGATGAATTTTTAATTTCAGTTGATTAGAAATGAGGATAATTTAGAAAGGTTTTTTAAAGCGGAGGACCATGGCCTGGCCGGGAATCGAACCCGGGGCCTCTGGGGTGGTAGTCGAGCACGCTACCAATCGACTACCGAGGCCGCATTTTTCAAAATCCCTTCTCCGCCCTTCCTATAAATTTGGTGTTAATATATTTATTAATCTATGATTATAATTTTTTGCTCCTCATTAAAGGGATTTCAATCTCATAGAAGAGATTTCGATACATTATGAATCTCTTCTGATCCCTTACAAACCTAAATTCTAAAAAATGTACATTCAAATTTTACAGAGGAAAACGATTATTTCGATTCTGAGTTAGATAGTGCATGAACTGACTTTTTACTCCATATTGCTTCAATAAAAAAACACTATTATGTTATGTACCATCGGATTACATCAACCCGAAAATAGAGTTTCGGCAGAACATGTCATTCTCCTTTCCAAAAAGAGAAGAATGGGATTCGAACCACCCTTTCAGTGAACACGACATCCAGATCTTCACTGATGGATCCAAAATGGAGAATGGCACGGGGGCCGGAGTCTACTGCAGTGCACTACAATTATCCTTGTCATACAGACTACCAGATTACTGTAGTGTCTTTCAAGCAGAAATTTTCGCGATCGAAAAAGCGGCTACGACAATCCTAACAAAGAACATAAATCCATCAAGGATAACAATCTTTGTGGACAGTCAAGCTGCGATAAAAGCACTCCGCAGCGAAACAACAAATTCGAAATCTGTACTGAGCTGCCGACAAGCTCTCATCAGAATGAGTCCTCCCCACAAGATTAATATCTGCTGGGTCCCCGGTCACCGCGACATAGAGGGTAACGAAATAGCAGACAGATTGGCAAGAGAGGGCTCAGAACTGGAAAGAAGTTCTGCGATCGGGTCGATTATGGCTCCAATCGGAGAATTTAAGAAGAGAATAAATGACAAAGCCAGAAATAACACAAACAACTCCTGGTCAAACAGGGACGACTGTGTTATCTCTCGCCACCTATGGCCTAAACTCTGCGAAAAAAGGACCCAATCCCTAATTTCAATGAGTAAAAATGAAACTCGCATCCTAGTAGGAGTCCTCACGGGGCACTGTTGTATAGGCACAATGGCCTCGAGACTGGGAATTCCGCACCCAGACTTCTGCAGAAGCTGTGGAGATGTCGAGGAAACAGAAACCATCAAACATCTGCTTTGCGAGTGTCCTAACCTCCAACAACGCCGACTTCGCCACATGGGAAGCAGAGTGTACGGAGAACTGCAGGAGCTCGTGGATGTACCACTGATGGATCTTTTCAAATTTATACGGAGCACCGGTTGGTTCAACCAACCTCGCTCCAGTGACTAACAAGACTTAGTTGTTTTTGACATTTTTAGGACCACAGATAATAGGGAACCACAATGGACCAATAGGCCCCCGTGCAGGCAACGTTAGGTTGCCCCTCCCTTCTAACCTAACCTAACCTATGTACCATTTCAATAGTTATAGAATCGTAGAAGCTTCATAAGAAATTATTAAAATTAACATTAAATCAAAATCATTCCAAAGAGATTAAAAACTTTTTATTTACTAAGTTAGATACCACCTTGATAAAAAAGTTCCCGCAATTTATTCAGGAAATTAAAAATACAAGATTATACATTAAAATCGGTATTGTCCCCTTCAAAGTACTCCCCATCGACTGCAATGGACTTATGCCAGCGCTTGATCCAATTCTCGAAACATTTTTTATATTCGGTTTGCGGTATGGCCATCAGAGCCATTTTCGATTTTCCATGGTCCCATCTTGGGTGTTGAAACACGTTCCGCGGAGCTATTTCTTGAGTTGACCGAATAGGAATAAGTCACAGGGAGCCAAACCAGGTGGATTTGGTGGTTGTTGAATGGTATACGTTTCGTTTTTAGCCAAACGTTCACGGACAACGATGGCATTGCGCGACGGTGCGCTATCGTGGTGCAAGATCCACGAGTTGTTTGCCAAAAAATCCGGTAACCGGTAAATCCTCATTACGCCCAAATAATACTCCTTGTTGACTGTTTGGGCTTGTGGAAGGAATTCATGATACACAACACCCTTATAATACATGAAAACTGTGAGCATCGCCTACTTTTACGACTGAAAATGACGTGGTTTTTTCGGTTACGGCTCATTCAGCGAACGCCATTCACTCGCTTGATGTCTGGATTGCGTGTCATACTCATAAATCCACGTCTCGTCTCCAGTAATGATCCGTTTGATGAATGTTGGGTCAGATTCGGCCTTGGAAATCATGTCTTTTGCAACGTCAACGCGGTCCTTTTTTTGCATGAAATTCAGGTCTTTCGGCACCAGCTTTGCAGCAACGCGTCTGGGGCCCAAATCATTCACCAAAATGTCTCGAACGGATCCAAAAGCAATGCCCAACTCCTCTGCCATCTCTCTAACGGCCAATTTGCGGTCTACGGTCATACATTCTTTGATTTTGTTGATGATTTCGTCGGTTTTTGATGTCGATGGCCTGCCACTGCGTTCATCATCGTTCACGGACTCACGGACACTTCTGGAACTTTCATGCCACTGATAAACGACTGTTTTCTATAGAGTATCGTTGCCGAAACACTTTTCTAACACTTGCAATGTCGTTGCACCATTGAAACCGTTTTTAAGGCAAAATTTATTACAAACTCATTAAATTCAATTCCATTTTTAAAATTGCACAAAATCGATCGCAGATGTACTCAATGCGTCACTTTTACAAATATCAATCTGAAAATTTCATAGAATGTCATAGAATTTCACAGAGAACTCAAATCGGGTGACTGAGAGCACCACACGGTGGTGATTCCGGGAATTTTTTGATCAAGGTCGTATGTACCCTTATGAAAAAAAAAAAATAAGAATTAAGTTGAAATTGCTTATTGGAATGAATTGGAAAAAAATTAACAATAGAGTGTTGGATATCGTTAGAAATTCTATGAACTTAACTTTCTAATACGAGTAAAATATATCCTCACTTCAGAACCATTAAATCATTTCTTGCCGCCTGATTTGTATGGGACGATCCACTGTGCGATGTGAGGGAGTTCAAATCTTAATTACGCAATTAAGGACGTAGTACGACGGAACAGCCGATTGAGGTAAGGCGGTCTGGCAATTTCATCGGCGAACTGCTTTTGTAGATGTGAATGAATCGTCTATAGAGACCAAAGCAAAAAATTTTAAGTAGAATGAATTCTTTATGTACTCAAAAGGCTTGAGTTTTCGGTATAGATCGTGGTTTTTTTTCAAATATTTAGTTGAGTTTATTACTTTATTAAATATGTTTATTAATGGTGGTTTCAGTTTAGTTTGTTTTGTTTATAAGAACTTAAGCCTTTTCTAAGATGAAAATATTATAGCATAATTAGGAAAATAATTATTAAAATATTATTATCATTATTATTACAAGAATGAGTACAAATAAGAAACATATTCTTTTACAGTACAGTGAATACTTTATTATAAACAATATAAGAGATAACGTCCAAATACGTCCAAAAAATATAAAAAAGTTCCTTTTTTATTATATAAAATATACTCGGATTAACTAATAAAGAAAGCAGAAAATTTAAGGAGAAAAATTAAAAAATAAAGTGGAAATAGAAGTTAATTCCGTAGAAAAGAAGGAGATTTGTGAGAGTGAGTATCTCTACTATACTCTTATAAGGTTGTACAAAAGTTCACCTTGTTAGGAGATGCTCGTATATTTGCAAATACCGTCATCTGTCATCGTGACTTTGGCATTGTGAAGAATAAAGGTGTAAAATACAAACCAACCCAACAACGACGATCTCTAATCTCTGAAAATAATAATGAGCTAGCTATGAACGGATTTTCACCTGTGAGTTAATAAGAAAAATATAGGTTTTCGCTCTACGAGCCATACAATACTTTCGAAATCACTTCTTGGAGCGTTATTTACGAAGAAAATGTGATAGGCGCTTTTGGATAGTGGCTATGCTGATCAACACCCAGACTGATCAACAGTGGATATTCTGGTAAAAGAGAATAAAATTGAAAAAAAAAATTTGTTTTTATTTTTTATCCTACTTAACGAGTTTCATTCTTTCTTTGTTATAACGTTTTTATGCTACATTTTCTGTTATTTTCGCCTTTTTTCGTTGATGCTACTTCATGTAAGATGAAAGAAGCTGTCCTTATCTACTACTGTGCGGATTTTCATTATCTACCATCAATACATACCGAAATGTCATTCCTTTCATAAATACAATTTCTTAAATTTTCTGCCGACTGGGCATTACAGAAAGTACCTTCTGTTCAAAATTGAATTGGAATGTACAAATAAAACAACAACGGTTAATTATTCCTCAATATTTATTATATCACCTTCAAAATAATCACCGTCGGGTGCGATACACATATGCCAACGTATTTTCCATTCTTAAAATCATTTTTGGTCGGCTGATTTCGGAATGCCCTCTTTGATGACTTCAATCGTCTTAAAATATTTTCCACGAAGGGACAATTTAAGTTTGGGGAATAAGAAGAAGTCACACTGGGCTTGACAAAGTTTTTTTTGTTTGTCAAATAATCGCGTACAATGCATGATGTGTGAGCTCGTGCATAATCGTGGTGTAAAAACCATGAATCGTCCTTCCATGAATTCTGACCTCTTTTGCCTTATATTCTCGCCCAAAGGCTTTAAAACACTCAAATAATATTGAGCATTGACCGATTGACCTTGCGGAAAGAATTCCAAGGCACGACACCTTGAGAATCGAAGAAAACAGAAAACATAAAAAAAAAACAGTAAACATCACTTAAATTTTTCAATAATTTTGTCCTAGTTTAACGACCGAAATTCAGTATGAAGCTAATGGCGGTTATTACTGGCTTACATAATGATATTGAAATAAAAATTGAAAGTCTTCAACACCAGATATATGTGGAAGCTATAAGAAGTAATGAGAAGACTTAAGCCTTTCTCAAAATTAGCGTATTCAACTTGATTCGATGATTTGAAAATAGTCCGAAATCATACAGAAAATAACCCTTAGCGTTATCTGACTGACAAAAATTTGGAGACCTTGAAAAAGGGCCTGGCAGCTCTAATACAACTGAATTTTTTAATAAAAACTAGTCATGGAACTGGGTATCATCATTCCCGCTATCATCTTCAGAGTATTCAGTGTTTTGATATAAAGACTTTTCCAATATATGAGAATAATAAGTGCCTTTATCAAAGCATAGAACAAAAAAAAAACTAATTGACCATTTCATCCCTTGAAAGGACTTGGACCGAGATTTTTATGATCAAATTGTGTTGTAGGTCTTATTAATTATTTCTACACAAATGATCGAGAACCAGACTCAATAGTTTTATGCTAACTCAAAACGGAAAATGTGCATGTTCTCAAAAAGACTTAACTTGACATTTTTTACTTTCGAAGCTTCTGCAGAGAGGTGGCGGCCGATCAAAAAAATTAATTTCTATTAAAAAACTGTTTGTGGCAGATTTGATCCACGAAGCTCGCGACTTGTAAAATTGGCATCGAAAGGTCTGCGCATATTAACGGGTTCAGTCATGATCGTCATCCAGATCATGAAATAATTGGTACACAATGTGCTGTCATACGAATAATTCAAACCAGTGAATTCGGCTAATTCGTTCAACCTTAAAATAAAACGAGAAACAAATTGGTATCCCTAAGTCTAGAAGAGTGCAGAATTCTGAATTTTTTATTAATTCTGTTATTTTTAATAAGTAAGTGAAGACCTAGCTTATTAAGAAGACATCTCTTCTTCTTCTTCTTTTCTTTAAATGAACCAGAAAAGGTCTTTTAGTTAAGTTGCTTACATACGAGCGTGTTTTTGCTTATATATAATATCAGTTCTAAATATTACCCATGGGCTTGAAGACCTATGGTCTTTTTTGAAATAAAATAAAGTGAAATAAAGTAGAATTTAATTTTTATTAAATCAAAGCTAGGACTAAAAAGTGGTCTAAGATATTTAACCATGCATTTTAAGTATATTCCTCGTGACAAATTTTGAGTTCCCGAATTTAAAAATTATGAGTGGTCCAAGATATTTAACCATGTACCTTAAGATTCCTCGTGAAAAATTACAGAACTTTTTATTATTACTCTTATTGTTTAGACTTGCACTGCAATTTTAATATCTATTGGGGCCCTTCATGGACCCAATGAACCTATTTTATTCTAATCTCTGAGATAAATGCTAGTATATGTCCTATATCTCTTGATCTTAATGAGTTATCAAGTGATATGTGTTAACCCAGATATTTATGTCGAGTTTGAACAAGTGCGGGACACTTTCCTAGAATGTGCATCGCAGATTCTTCGTCCTCCATGCAAACCATACATATGTCATCACTAACCTACAGTGATCTGTTAGCAGTCTTGTAATGATTCTTAGATCATTCCTAACAAAGAATTCATGCATTCTTTGAATCTCTTTAGGTCGTATGTCCCTTAGAGTGGTTTAGAGAGCGTTAACCCTGGTAGGTTTCCCCAGAATTTTCCTCTTTGTTTTTCTTGCTCTTTTTTTAATGAAAGAGAGATGATTCCTCTGCCCATCGAACAGAATGGTTCCGGACATACAAGGAAATTTGATGCTCCTTTCTTTGCCAAAGAATTTTGAGTTGCCCGAATTCAAAAATAACTAGAACCAGTGAAATTTCAATGTGATATTTCGGCATTTCTGATATTCGACTGAATTAATCGTACAGTTACCGCTGAACTTAGACATACCAAAAAAGAAATAAAATTTTAAATGGAACTCAGAACCTTATTCATGCACTAGGTACTCGCTTTGGAACTCTTTTGATTGTTTCAGCCTTGAACATGTGCTTGTGGGATGAATTACACTGTATGATACTCTCTTGAGTTTTTTTTACCCACTTTATCGCATCAACTCACACCAACAGCAACAGTCTACAACAACAAATACAATAGCAACTGTGTTAAGCAGCTCTTACCAACAGTTGAAATATCCTTCCTCCTTCTGCAATTTCCTGACTCTGACACATGATGTTGTCGTTTAATTTGTTCACACTCAGCTCAATATAGTTTTTCGTCCTTGCGGTTGCTTCGGAAACTTCAACAGCCTGCAGCCAATTTTCTAATTTGAAATGTTCTGAGTTTTTTTACCCACACTAATTAAAATAAATCTATGAAAAAGTAGAAAATCGCAATGGCTGCACAAAAAGTCAACGGACACAGCTTCCAATAATAGTTATAAGAACACTAAATCCTGCAACTATTGAGCTCCTTATTAATTTTATAAATTTTTTCTTGCAGGTTTACTACTACATCGTAGACTCACCACGTAACGAGGGCAAGGAATTCTTCGAAATAAATCTGCAAAGTGGCGAAATCTTCACCAAAACTGTATTCGACAGAGAGAAGAAGGGCGCATATGCACTGGAGGTGGAGGCACGCGATGGCGCACCATCGGCGCGGCCCAACAGTAATGGACAGCCGAATTCAGGTTGGTGCAATTCGTTATCTTTATATATTTTCAAACTTTTTATTGCAATATGAAGTATTTCGTAGCAATAAAGTTTCTGCTGCCATGACTTCGACAAGAAATTTAATCATTCTCAAGAATTTCTCGATGAGAAGGGTGAATGCTTGAAGTAGTCCTTGAATGTTATGCTATGCTTATTAAAGGATTTAAATGCACGAGTTCAACATGAAATAATATTTCCAAAGTTTTGTCTAAGCTCTGTGTATTCCTTTTCATTCTGTCAAGCATTCCTCAAAGCACAAAAATAATCGGCAAAAATTTATTGTAAGATAGCTTTTGTGATTCTTGTTGGAAGTGGAAGAAGCTTAGCATTAAACTTATTTGCACAACGAACTTTAATTTCAGGAACTATTTAAAAATCCTTTCATGCTTGCTTGATTCTTGACGAAGACTTTTACGTCTTCGTATATTCTTATTCTACGTGTTTATGTAACTCTAGGGGAGGGAATACATTTAATTTTATGTGTGCATAGAATGTATTTTGAGTGGTATGGGTACTTATGGAATCTTATTATTTTTACAAGGTTGAATTTCATTAGACAAAATAAGTATTTAGATTAAAATTTTAACAAAGGTATTGTTTTTGTTGTCTATCTGCCGTAAAATAAGGATTCTTTAATTATGATTTGATTTTTTGTGGGCATGGGTGGGTAAAGGCAGATAATCCTTTCTGAATTTTATTCCCTGTAGCGTAAGCAACGCATTGTTGTGGTTAACATTTTTATATTCTTTCCGCTCAACGTCCACATATTTTGATGTGTTCCTCTGACATCCTTTGGCATGTCATGCAATCTTCGCTCGTTTGTTTGTAAACAAATATGACAGCGCAAAAAGAAAGCGTAATTCTCATTACAAGCATACTGTGTCGACTGAAAAAAAAAAACATATAAGGGAAAAGAGAAGAATAGAGAGAACCGCAAAATTCCTGCCTTTTCAAAAGGTAGTAAATAGAAAAAAATTGACAAAAAACATTTAAATTGCATGCTGCGGCTTCCCTGCAAATTAAAAAAAAAACGGCAAAATAAATTAATACATAAGGATGTCTGGGGTCGAGGAGTCACAAGTTATGGAGCACATGGATCAGGAATAAGTTATGTTGTTTAAGGGCGGAAAATACAACGCATTGTCAGAGCAACAACAAAGTGAACGTTACGTTGCTGACATTTTTGCATTCGTCCTTCAAGCTGTACCGCTGATGCACGTGACGCGTCTCGAAGCATTTTGGCTGCTTGTCGTGTTCATCCTTCTGATTGAATTTTTATATTCATGTTTAAATATTCAGTCGAACATTTCACATCAAAGGATTTCATTTACATACGCAGGATGCACTGGATAGACTATGTATTTGCATGCACTCAATGTTCCAAACTCAACTCTTGCTTCCAATAAATGTCATCTGCTTGTTGGAATGAATGTTGATTTTGCATTTTCCGCTGGCATTTTAAATCATTTTCAATCAGTTGTTCGTTGGCTCCACCTCTGAGAATAAGCCCACTCCACACGACTCTTCGATATGCTGCAACAGCGTATGCATTTGTTTGCATTGTTGTTGGGACGATTGGTGTTGCCAAGAGCTTAATCTAACTCCATCCGGCTTGATGTGCAAATATGAAAATCCATTAAACTTCATTTGCGAAAAAGAAAACTAGAACATAACTATTTAAGTTTTCTTTGATAATTCAGTGTCGGAAAATGTATCGGTCTTGGGACCGTCAAGAGAAGTTAAATTTCATAGTAAATCCCCCTTTTTGCAGCTATTGAGATTTTTCATAGTTATTGTTTTGGCTAAAAAAAAATTTGGGTCGGGCTATCCCCGAAAACTACATTTGATTCAAAATCACTTAAATCATTACTAAAATATTAAGGTAGTTGTTATGTGTTTCTAATATAAACCTAATTCAACATAAACATATGAGCGTTATCATACATCTACACTTAAGCCACTTTTTGAATACGTATGTACAGGGGCGTCATCCTCAGGAGGAGAAAGGGGCAGTTGCCCCTCTGGACTAGAAAATGTTTATATATTTTTATTTCCTATATGCATACGCTACATTTTCTTATCATAATTTTCATATACGTGCATACCAATGCAACCTTTGACCCAACCCGCCTTCCCCCTTGAAAAATTCCTGCGAACGTCTATGCATACAAATAATAAGATATGAAAATGAAAATAATGCCCAATGTATGTTGTTTTAATGCTCGAACATCACAATAAAAAAAATGTCAAATTGTTCACAGCAATAACGTCAATATTAGAAGGTTCATGTATGGTCTTAACGGGTAAAAACATTAGTCGGTAAATGAATCACTTCTGTATCTTATGTATCAGCTCCACGGATAATGCGGAACGCACGGACTGTCGGAAGGCACTCGAAGCGACAATTTAAAGACGGAAATAAAAGACGGAAGATAAAGGGTGTTTTTTTAACTCGCAAGCAGGATTTCTTTAAAAAAAAAAAAAAACTAGTAAGAAATGATCTTCGACTGGGCCGAAGTTAAAATACCCCCACGGCCGAACCAAAGTATATTCAAAGTCTTAAACAATCAATGAAATGTTTATCCGTAAAAACGTTTTCGTTATATTTTTAATAGAAAATATTCGCTTTTGTTTTTTGATAAAATGGCTTTGTATGGGAAGTGGGCGTGGTTTTCACCCAATTTGGTTGAATTCCATACATATAGTACACGTTATATATCAAAGTTCATATGCAAAATTTCAAGTCCATCCATTAATTTTTGTGGATTTTAGAGAAATTTTACCTTTTTGATAAAGTCACTTTGTATGGGAGGTAGGCGTGGTTTTCATCCGATTTGGTTGAATTTCATACTTAGAGTGTATTTTGAACATCAAAACTCATATGCAAAATTGGAATTCCACACTCAAAAAACACATTCCTTATTTTAAGGAAAAATTCCTTAGGAAGAGGATAATTTTCCTTCTTTTAAGTAAAAATTTACTTAAAATGGCTCCAAAGTTCTTTTTCCTTCATATATAGATGTAATTTGACTTAAACTAAGGATATATATTTTCCTTAAGTGAAGTAAACAGTTCCTTTAAACTACGATGTTTTCATTAAATTAAGTAAACTCGATAACTTAAAATAAGTACATACATACTTTAAATGAGTAATTGTAAACTAAATTTAAGTAAATATTTTTCTTTAGCTTCAGTACATTCTTCCTTTGATTGAAGAATACAGAAAATAGTATTTCCTTAAACGAAGTAAATATTAAGGTAAATTCCTCCTTGTCAAAAAGAAATTTTTTCCTCAATCCAGATAGAACTTTTCTTTAATATAAGAAATCTTTCCTCAATATTTCCTATTTAGCTGAAATCTGAGATAAAGTAAAACGCAAAGAACATATTTTTAAGTGATTTATTAAAACATAAAAAAGTACTTCAAAAAAACTGTTTTGGACGCAAAAAATACATATTATTTACAGTGTATATATGCAGAGGAGGGTATTTCATGTCATTTATATTAAATAGTTCAAAATATGGCAGCTGTAGTCCAACTTGATAAGATAAATAATGTTTTTGATACATTAAGATGTTAATTTTTTGGCATAACAAAAATACATCGTTAAATAATGCGACTACTTCTATAATTTTAAAAGCAGTAAAATGCGATTGAAAAAAGAAAATAATATAATTTTTTTTATACAACGTTCCATTTTTTTCAACACTTAAAAAATATTTACATTCTTGTAAATCATTTTCAGGAAGTTTTGTTTTTAATATATTATAAGATGAAGGTTCAATTTTATGTGCTTCTTTACTTAAGCTATAATTAATATTTTCAAAATTCATTACTAATTCAGAAAACACCATGGTACACTTTAAAGCTAAGGACAATGGCAGATTTTTTCTTGAATTTATATTTTTTACATAAGCTTTTAATTCCCTATGTTTTGACTCGAAGGGTAAAGTCCAAAAATGAATAAAAGGTCCAGAATGTTCAACAACTCTGCAATAATGGTTCAAAAAATGATGTTTTGGTTTTAATGTGTCGTTAAAAATATTATTATATTCTTGATTATGAAAGTGAATGTGATCTCTTAAATTTATAATATCTAGTTGAGTGTATTCAGCTAAAAGAAGCAAATCCATTAATTCAATAAGATTTAAAACGAATTTCCATATTATATCATTTTCATTTATAACATCTCCAATAAGTAAAGGAAAAAAATGAGCAAACGTGAGCATTTCCCTACCAGACAATTTTAATTTAAAATTTTTTAGATGGTGCATTTCCAATGGTGGTGAGATGTTTCCAATTTCACTTTCACCGTAATTAAAATGCTGCTTACGGAGATTAATAAAATCCAAATCAAATGTTTTATTTTTAATGAAAAGTAGAATAATGTTACATAAGTCATATTTAAGAACACCTTCGAAAACATCGTGAAGTATATCAACTGAATAATTTTCCAAGATATGAAAATTATTAATGTGATTAAAAATAGATTGTTCTCTTATTCCAGTACGTCCAACATCATTTAAAGTCACATCTTCTAAGTAGTTTATTTTATTTCTTAGTTTATAAAAATCTTCTTCATATATGAATTTTGTTTCAGTTTTAGAAGCTCTGCAAAATCTACAAAAATATGAGGCTGAAAATGAACGCGCAAATCCTAATATACTATTTAAAGCCAAATTATCTCCAGTTATTAATCCTAAAGAAATATATATTTTCTTCAAACCTTTTTTTGTGTGTATTTCTAGTCCATTCTTTTCTAAATCGTTCAAAATTTCTACTAGTTTGAAAAAGCATTTATCGTTACCAAATGTTTTAATATCTTTTGACTTAAAAAGAGCTGCTACGAAAATATTTTTTAACTTATACTTTAACAATGTTGGAGCTGTTGGAAACGAATAATACATAGCTAATAGCGATGAACTATGAGGACCTAAAGGATTGTTAACTTCAAAGTCGTCACAATATAGAAAGTAGGGAATTACAAATTTGTCATTATATTCTTCAGTTTTAGTTTGCCAAATTTTTCCATTAAAAAAATTTTTTATTGTTGAACTTTTCCGTAAGGATAACATTTCTTCCTCAAAGCTTTCAATTACATCTGGTATCTCAAAATATTTACGAATTTGAAATTTTATAGGAAGTATAATGCCTTTCGTAACTTTCGAGTCAAGTGTGTTAACATATTTTACAAGCATACGGCTGATTGAATGATCTATTTTTACAATTATTGGGCTTTCATATAAATCAAGTTTTTTTAATGTTTTTATGAATGAATATTCAGAGTTTACATTTTCAAATGGGCAGTCACAAATTGAAATTAAGTTTTTGATTTGATTTTCAGCAAGTGTATTATTGCCTTTATTTATTTCACCTAAGATTTGTTGAAGTTGACCTCTAATGGGATCTATTATTAATTTTTTAACATCACATTGCAATTTAAAAGTTTCATTCCTTGGAAAATATTTTTTAGCATACTGATTTATGCAGAATTGAATGCAGTTTTGCTTTAAAATATTTATATCTGTACATACATTTTGTGGCGCTAAGTTTGTACTAACACTACTTTGTGTATAAATTATTGTATCGGATCTTATATTCTGTTGTTTTGTATTTTGATACAAATTAGATTCCGTATTACATAAATTTTCACCAGTTACGTTACAATCAGATTTTTCAGAAACTTGACAAAAATTTTTTGCTTCATTGCGCATGTGTTTGCATAAAGACTTAAAATTGGTAAATGCTTGTTGACATGTTTGTATTCCACATACAAAAAGATCACTTTGTTTTAAATTATGAAAAAGTTTTAAATGGGAAAATAAAGATTCACAATCGCTAAAAATTTGTTTGCAAACAAAACAATATACATTCATGACGATTTGGTCTTATGGAGGACTATTTGACATAAATATTAAAATAAAGGAAACGAGTCAATATTGCTCCTTTTTGTCAAATAAACAAATTTTATATTAAGAAGAAAAATCTTTTTTACTTCCAAGCGCCATCAGCAGCTAAATAAATATTAGTCAAATTGATAGTATTTCATACTAAATATGAGTCATAATTACGACCTTTCATACATAATATTTAATTAGCTGTTGAATATGACTAGACGTCGAAACCATCGCACTACTTAAAAAAATATTAATTTGACTAAAAGGTGCAATATTGACCCGTTTCCTTTATTTTAATTCACATTAATTTTGCATACACTGCATACATTAAATATAAAAAAGTTAACATACTAGTTTTGCTTAAAATTTTGTAAGTCATTTAAAACAGCCGATAAAGAACTACACTTTTCAGATGGATCTATGGATATTTCATAAAAATATTGTTGAAAAAGCAACCATATCAGCTTGCAATTGTTTGGATATTGAAGATTTAAAACTTGGAACACTTTAAAGCAAATATCCATAGATTTCACCACGTTGTCAATTTTGTAATATATGTCAGCAAAATAAACATAGTACTCATTTAAGTTAAAAACATTATTGCCTACCGCACACACAAGTGGTTGAACTGTTTGCTTTTTGTCGAAACTGCTGTCAATAAGTTCTTTGATGGACGAGTGAAGTTCGGAATGCGTCGGCTTGATTAAGAAAAACGAATTTCTCGAGTCTGCGATTGTAGTTTTCGCAGTTTGCTTAGAAGCAGCTTTTCTGGCAGTTGGTTTTAAGACGGCGTGTATTAGCACCAGAACCACGGAATCTCTCACACCTGCTAGAAGCAGATATTTAATAAGGTTATTTTTAAAAAGAAGCTACATTTAATCTTACATGTTCTAAATTCCACTTTTTTATATTGTTCTAAGACCAAGGAACTGTTTGGATCTTTTATATGATCAAAAAGGGGGAAAATAGCCTCACAAAAATTCTCCCATTTACTAAACAATTTGTTTTGTTTGCTTGGAAATAATTCCAGGAAATCGTGATCAATCTTTAAAGAAAACATAATAGGAAATGAACTTTTATTTTTATGAATACAAAAAAACATGTTCATTTGAAGTTTACCAATGTGTATCCAAATGCTTGCTTATACAGTGGCCATTGGGCTAAAATTTCTTCAAGGTTGGAGGCTGCCTTAAGTGTTTTTTTCCGGATTTGAAATGTAGTCTGCCATTTAGTTCGAACTTCATCAATTGGTTCAATGTTGTACTTCAGCCAATTTACGTCAGTGTTTGCTGAATCCGCCGAGATCAATTCTAAAAAGTGGAAAATGTAATTGAACAGTTATTGATGATATCATGTGATATTAAAAATATTTTTTTTTACACACCTGGTGCAGAAATATTGTCTGTTTGCTCAGAAATTTCAATCAATTTCGTACTTTTTGATGAAGAAATTATGCCATCTTTTCTAAGAATAAAAATTGTGTTGTGGTACTTTGCATAGAGGCAACCGCCTGGTTTTCTGTTTTTACGTGGCACGAAGTAAATATCCTTAAGGTAATTAAATAAAAAGCAAATATTTGTATTACCTAGCCCAACAAAAAAAAGTACAAATTTAAATCAACGGAGGATTAAGTACAGAATTTTGTAGAAGACAGAAATTTGTACCCAAGAAGAAACGTTTGAATTCGAAGTAGTTTATACTTTATATGAGGAATAACTTATCAATATATCATTCAATTCCTTTCTTCCTTCAATTGATTAGCTATTCGCTACCGTATGTCTGTCAGTTACATGTAACCTTGTTTTGATTGAAGATATAAGCGGTGATTTCATAAGTAACATGTTGGAACTATGCCGAGTATACAGAAACCTTTAGACCGCAATCTTCAAAAAACTAATACAGACTACCGAGCCTTACAGCAAACTAATAACAATTGTTTAAGGAAATGTTTTAATTTTATGAATTTTTTTGAAAAGAGATGTTGTGTAACGAAACTTACACCCCATCGTTATGATATTATGACTAATTATTCCTCATATAAAGTTTTAACTATTTCGAAGTACTATTTAAAATAAAAACAAACTACTAAGAAATGATCTTCGACTGGGCTGAAGTTAAAACACCCCACGTCCGTACCAAAATATATTCCAAGTCGTAAGAAGTAAAAAAAAAGTTTATTAGCAAAAACATGTCCGTCATATTTTTGACGGAAATATTTAGGAAATATTCGTTTTTGTTCTTTAATGAGGTCACTTTGTATGGAGGTGGGTGTGGTTTTCACTCGATTTGGTTGAATTCCATACACAGAGTGCATGTTATATATCAACGTTGGAGTATAAAAATAAGAGGTTTTGTGACAATAAAATATACTTACTTTTACTTCAGTTGTAAAAAAATTTAATATTTTATCTGCAAATATGTTGAAAGTTAATGTTGTTGGTTTAATGTTGTGTCTTAACAAAAAGTTTGTAATGCAACTTGCAAGCAAATTTCTGTATTTTGGAGAAAGTTTTTTATTTTCTTCGTAGAACTTTAAAATTTGAGTTCCGCTGGCTGACTCCTTTAGGACATCTGGGATATACAACTAAATAGCGTTATATGTAAATGTAACTTAAAAATTTAATGTGTTTGAAGACAACACAGTACCTCGTTTAAGTTGTCCATAATGTTTTCACAGCTGGATGATACAGAAAGTGTTGATCCTGTTGAAGCAAATGAGTTTTCAAGAGAGACCCCCTAAAATTGTAAACGTAATTTTAAATGTACTATTTGCAGTTTTTGAAAAATTTGGATTGGATTAAAAATATCTGCTCACGAAAATCAACCACGTTTTTATTTCGAAAATGACTACTAAGCAAAACGTATACCCATTATTCTTTTAAATTTTAATGCAAAATTTAACTACAAAATAGTTCAAATTATGTGAGTTTACATTATGTTCAGCCATATAAAAAAATAAAATTTCGCCCGGAATTAAAAAAGGGAATTTTTGTATTTTTAGCAATGTTCACTGAACTGAACCAGAAAAAAATCTTCAAAAGCATACCCTATCTAAAAAATTAAAATTCCCTTTTTCAATTACGGGCGAATTTTTACTCACAATAGGGCTGATTATATTAACCTTACATCATTTGAAATCATGTGGTCATTTTCTGTTTTGTGAATACATTTTTTTTAAATAAAAATTTATTGTTAGCACTATTACACTTACCTGATCTTTTTGCCATTTTAACAAATGATGTTCGAAAATAAGCCTTTCTCCGAAGTGAGGAGCTGGTATGATATTGTTAAGGTGTTCTGGTTTCAAATATTTTAAATGGTCGATTGTGATTCCGTGGTCTACATGAATGAAAATAGTTATGGACAAATAAAGCTAAATTACATCAGCAATGAGAGCATCTTTTAGTATATGGTGTTTGATTGACTCAATCACGTTAGCAAATGATGGCAGCAGATTCTTTGAGTTGGTGGTGTTTAAAATGGCTGCAGATCATTCTAGATTTGTAAAAAGCCAGCTACCAGCATACATTCACACACTCTTTAGACACCACCAGCTGAAAGACTGCTGCCAGTTTCTTTTTTATTTCACTATAAACTTACCATTTAAAATGTTCATTAAAGATTCACTTTTAAATGATTTTAATAAATTAATTAATTCATGATCACTCATTTTTACTACTTCACAACACACACCATCAGCACAGAACACCTTAAGAATCCAACTGAAACTATGTATACTTATCTTTTGATTGGCGTCCTTTCGGTTGCATTCTGCATATCACTCAGGGTTGTCGTTCTGTTTTTTTTAGTAGTGAAATTCAGAGTTTTGTTTTAATAGATTTCGTTTATTTGTTCAGAGTATAAGATAGGGCAAGCAAATTGTGCATAAAGCAGTGTACAGCGTACACACACAATTGTTTGACCAATTGATATTTGTATGGAATTGATATTTGACGTATATTTGATAATTTGAACACGTCAGCAAATTGTCAAATCATTTTATGAAATCAAAATATTTTTATTTTCGCTGTTATTGGACCAACAGATTGATGAAATATTTGACTATTTGAGTACTCGCCAATATTCTTAGGCGAATTGGTCAGTATAAAAAGATTTCTATCGCTTAAACTTGGGAAGAAATAAGAAGAGGCTTATAAAATTTTATTATTTCAACTAAAAGGACATTTTAATAATTCAATATAATAATAAAAAAATAAAAAATAAATTGCTCCGCTACTGCGATGTGTTCTCTTCGGTATACAGAAAATAATAAAATTTGACGAAAATTTTGACAGTATGAACCAAAGATAAACCTTTGGTATGAACAGTCGTGTCTTCAAATGATTTCATGACAAATTATAACATGTATTAACTTGTCATATAACATAGAAAATCAAAATACATGTTTTGATTTCGTCAAAATATATGCCAAAAAATTTGATGAAGTGTTCAAACTATCAAATACACGTCAAATTCCATAAAAATTTCTATTTGTCCAACGGTTTCACCATTCGTTTGATGACTAAATTGACGAGTGTGAACAGTGTAAATTATGTTGCTGACAAAAACAGCGAAACTGACAAGCCAACGATGGTCATTAATTCATTTGACGGCACGACTTTTGAAACTTTTAAATTTTTTGTCAAATGTCATTGTGTATTTGTCACACCGAAGAGAAAAAAACCTTAATACGCCTAAATGATTTTAAAATGGCCTTTAGGGTAAAAATCTTATTGTCTAAGCCCTCTCCTCTTATTTACCAAATTGAAGCGAAGTGTTCCCGTTGAAATCTTTTTTTAACTGACCAATTCGCTTAGGAAAATTTAAAGAGTGTTCATATTGTCAAATTTTTCTTCAAACTGTTTGTCAAACAACCAAGAAAATAAAAATATTTTGATTTTATCAAATGATTTAACAACGTGATGACGTGTTCAAACTATCAAACACATGTCAAATTCCATACAAATTTCAATTGGTCAAACAGTTTGACTATTTTTTTGATGACGTAAAAATGTGTTTTGACCATATTACACGGGACTGCTTGATTGGCAATCGATGAAATTTTCTTACTCTCTTTCACATTCTGATTGTTGGTACCTCACACGACACGCCAATCACAATTTTACATTTCTTTGAAAATTTTATTTCGTCACCTAGCAACACTATTCAGATCGCTGAATGCTGACATGTATGAACAGCAATCTCAAAATTAACAAATTTGGATTGTTGCAATCTGTGTTCATCCGCTCTGGCTCTCAGAGTTTTTGACAGTTTCACATTGAAAGCAACAAAAAAACGACTAGATTGCTTGATTGGCAATCACCGTGTGAGTTGGGGATTTGCGAATGATGTTCGTACAGACTGCACATTACTTCAGACGGAAATGTTTTGCATTAACTCTGAGTGTTAGCAAAAACATGTTTTCGAATGAAATTCGTACGGTTTACGGTAGTACAATTCTACTATAATACTATTAGGTACTATTATGTACTTTTGGCAACGCTGGTGAGATCGTTGTTATTTTGTATTTTTTTTTTCATGCAATTTCAACGAAAAGACACGAGTGCACTATCGTATCACATAAATGTATTCGGAAATATTCCATTAGCTTCGTGTTTTTTACTTATATTGAGGAATAACCTGTGTTTGGTTTATGGATGTAATATTAAGAACATATACTTAGAATAAAAGCATATTTCATTGTAGTAGAGAAAATAAACTTATGTCAAGGAAAATGTTACTTACTCTAAGGAAACTAAGGTTTCTTTAAAATAAGGAAACAGTTTACTGAACATAAGTAATTACTTTTTTTTGGGTGCATATATTCATTTTTGTTGAATTCTAAGAGATTTTACCGTTTTGATAAAGTCACTTTGTATGGGAGGTAGGCGTGGTTTTCATCCGATTTGGCTCATTTACGAACTTGACCTTCATTTTTTAGATAAAATCTTAAATATTGAATTTCGTGATGATAGCTTTAAAATTACGGCTGTAATCGTGATCACAGACAGACGGACAGACGGACAGACAGACAGACATGGCTAAATCAACTCGGGTGGTGATGTTGATCAAGAATATATATACTTTTCTATACCTACCACGCCTCCTTATGAGCGTTACAAACGGAGTGACAAAATGAATATACCCCCATTTACGTTTTTTAAACGTGGGGGTATAAAAATAAAAATTTACCAAATGACCAATATATGCGACATGAAATTATTGTTTGAAAATAGTTTCCATTAGATGACCACCTTGATTGCGTTCGACGTACGACATTCAATTCTGGCATTTCTGGCTGAATTTCGTTGATAATTCGAGCAATGTTGCCTTTAGGCTTTTCAGTTGTTGCCGGCTTATTCGCATAGAGCAATAACTTGACGTAACCCCACAAAAAAAGTCTCTTTCAGTAAATTGGCGGCCTCGGTAGTCAAGTAGGTAGCGTGCTTGACTGCCACCTCAGAAGTTCCGGGTAACTTGAATTTGACTGAGGTTAAGGCACAACACCCCAGATTCAAAATTCACATGTTTCTACGGCTTTCCACCATGCTTAGAACATCCTGCACATGTTTCACTTGATTGCCCCTTCCCTCCCACTTATCTATCAACCCATTTCGAATCATTTCGAACCATTTCGAACCATTTTGACTTGACTGAGTAGGTATTACACCTGAAATTCTTGATTCAAAACTAAAAAAAAACTGCAATGGTAAAAACGTTGACGCCCATCAGTAGATACAATATGAAATTCTTGTTGAGCAGGGACTCTGGATAAGACTATGTGTCTTTCTGCATTTGTAAACAATTTCATCAAATGTCCTTAACGATTTGTGAATTGTCAACGAACAGGCTGGGTTAAGTGGAAAATAATTTATTTCGATTAAGAGGATCTATTATGGATCTACGATTGATCTAAGTTTTGCTAATATAAAATCACAGACACAACTTTATTATCAAAATTCATGCTCGGTTAAGAAAGTGCATCGTGCACTTCTTCTATTTTAGGGTCAGTTGGGCGACCTTCTGAGGCGGCTATTCAGAATCTTGTGACTCAATTTCGTACCAAATTTACATAAATGGACTTTCAACCACCAACACGCATTCGTAGAGTGCGGACAGAGGAAAATATCTTCGCTGGATACGCCAGTGTTGTTGCTGACCAAGAATTATCGATTCGGCGCCGTTAGCAGCAATTGGGCCTGTTACTCCACTACGTGGAACATTTTGCGGGCTTGGGTGCAAAACCTTTTAAAATACAGCTGGTGCAAGAATTGAAGCCACACCCAAAATGGAAGAGCTGAACTTGTCCAACATGTGGTTTCAACAAGACGGTGCCACATGCCACACAGCATGCAAAACAATGGCCCAATTGAGAGGCGAGTTCGGTTAACAGTTTATTTCACGTTCAGGACCGGTCAATTGGCTGCCTAGATCGTGCGATTTAACGCCCCTAGACTATTTTTTGGGGAGGCATGTTAAGGCTCATGTCTATAGGGACAAGCCCGCAACGGTTGACGTTGACCTAGCGTAGCCGCGGTCAACATTTACATGAAATCATCTTTAAACAGTGAACTATATAGATCGTTCTATCGACTCAAATAAAGATTTCATAAATTTCTCTAAATTTTATGTGTTTTTTTTTTAATCAAATCCAAAAGCTCTTAAAAATCACCCTTTATAAAGTTATTAAAAACTTTTAAAAGAAAAATTAACATAAGGTAAGGCTTGCGAAGATACCAAAAGAGAATGAATTTTTATACTTCTTACGAATGCTAATTTACCCAAATAGAAGACTTGGAAGATATATCGATATAAATTTTGAATCAGTCCATCAGTCCTGGAACCCGGAATTTAAATATGCAGTCCCGAAAAAAACCGGGATTAGAGAAGAGGCCATCGACATCTCTAGTGGGCAGTATTAAAGTGTTATTTTTGAGGTTTTTTGAAGCCTCTATATACTTGAGGATGACTGTTTAAACACCATCCAAAAATGGCTTAAAATATCTTACTAAAAGCACTCACCTTTGTCGGTTCATTAAATTGTGTTTTTATGCATGTCTTATTCAAATTTCTCAATGAGGCCTAATATGTAAACATGCATTATTCCGGAATATCATTATAACCCTTCAGTTTTTCTTCTTAAATTATCTAACCACGAATTTCCTTAAAGAAATAGCTCTGCACAATCAAGGAAAACTTCAATGTAGCACCATTACATTAAAATTCAACCACTAAAGATGTACCTACAAAAACATTTATATTCAAACAATTCTACTTTTATCTAAAAAAACTAATTTATTCCGAATATTCTCCCCACAATATCATTCCGAAGCTAGGAAAATATTTTCAAAATAGCTTTCTTAGTAAATTTAATTAAATTTAGAACAAGAAAGTTAAGCCAGAAATTAATGTTATGCATATTTGAAGAGAAAAAAAATCATTCGAAATAAAAGTACTTTTGAATAATTTAGTTGCTTACCATACAAAAATCACTTGAAGAACTTTTTGATGGACAACAAAAATATATTCTTACCACCTTTGGTCAGAGGCAGGAAAAATCAGGCGCCTTTCTACTTAAATTGATTTAACATTTTTTTCAATTTAGTTTTTCATTTCAAAACTTTTACACATTCAACATAACAATACTTGTTCTTGTTCTTTTTTTTTGTTGTGCTGTTGTGTTTCTAAAATGTTTTCGGTGTAAATCAAAATTACTTAAATGCTCCGTTTTTTTTTTCGTCAGCTCAAACACATTTCCACAGTGCGCATTTCTTGCCCGGCTTTGGCTTTACAGGATTGTTTGTTATTGTGGGTGTGTGTGTGTGTAAGTGGGTGAGAGGAGGAGGGTGTTTTTGTTTCCTTTGTTATTGTGTGCGTGTGATTTTCATATTTCAATTGTTTGCTAACATGAGGTGTAACAGCTTGAGGCTCCTGGTACCAACCAGCAATAACAACAAAGCCTGTGCAAGGCAAAAACAAGCAACCAGGCTGGCTTCCATCATGTACAACATGCCTAAATGTATGCTTAGGGTTTTTTTACTGATATTGTATAGGTGTGAGTGTATGTGTGTGTGTGTGTGTGTGTGTGTTTGCTTATTTGTTTGTTCTTTCCTTCAGCTTGACTCTGCCAAAATTTATTTATACTGCTTCGTTTTAAGCCCGATTGTTGTTGGTTGGTTGGGCGCACTACATATGTTCGGAAGGGAGAAATTGTTGAGTAGGATGATCGTCTACTTTATGGCGGCATCGTTAAAGTTGATGATTTTTGAAAATTTTCCATTGTTTTTATGGAAAAAATAATGTAAAATTATGCTTTCGTACACAAATTTAAAACAAAAATGTATGCAAATTGAAAATAAATGCTTGCATAGTTTTAGGCCGCCAAAGTGAGCCAAAGTAACAAGGCATTGTTTGAAAACGATATGAATTTAAGAACTTTGTTTTCCAAACCGCCGACAAACATTATCTCTTCTGTGTTGTCATTTCAAGTAATTTTTTGATAATTCGAGTTGCATCCTACAGCCTTCTCTAGATGCTCCTTTACTGTTCCTCTGCATATCGCAGCTGCTCTTTTTGCTGTCGCCTTTGTTTACTCTACCACACAAAAAATGAGAACATTTTCAGGTTATCTGAAGCACGTGCTGTCATACTTTTGCCGTACGAGTACAATCCTTTAGTTTTTGTTTTTTTTGTTGTTCTTTTCCGATTTGTTTTGCAAACATTGTACAAATGAGCGTTTTTTAGCTCAATAAATTAATAATTTTTGAAACGCCGCGGAACTCGTGACTGAAATACCTAGTTGAGGGCTGTTCCTGTTGTGCATAGTCGATGCTTTTAACGGAATCCAAAGTATTGTAATAATTATTTGGATATTCAGAAGAGTCAGAAAACGCTCGGAGTAAAAAAATAAAAATGGCTTTGTATGCGATAAGCAAAAACGTAAAAGTTCCTTGCAATCTAGATACTTTTTTATTTAATGGACTTCCGTGCGCTGATCTGCTCTTCCTCATCTTCGTTTTCCTGAGCACAGTCTTAAATATTAGGAATGGGAAAACATAATTAAAACTTTAACAGCTTTTAGAAATGCCAAAATGCACATATTTTGCGCTTTTTACAGTGGCCACTTTATTGTTACATTTGGTCTCTTATGCGACCCCATCCTCTCAACATGTGTCAAAATATTTTGGGTGTATTTATGTTTTGTATTTTTTGTTTTGTAATGCGTGCTTTCGTGTTCTTCCTTCCTTTCTGCTTCTCCGACTTGCTTTCTTTTTTGCTTTATCTGCATGTTTTTCTTCATGTTTATTACGAAGCAATCCATTTTGGCTCCAAGTATTTTGTACAATTTTGTATGTTTTTGCTCATCATGCAACAATTATTATTCACATCATAAATTTTGATATCCTGCCCCATGCTGTGGCATGCATGGTAGTAGTAGGCCCATCCTTTTTGCCACATAAACATGAACAAATAAGCGAACCATTTGGTAAGAAGTTCCTTAATTTTTAGGGCGTAAATAAGTAGTCATAAAATTGTTCCTCATAAAAAGCTGTTATTGTTGTTGATAGGGCATTATGATGTTTTTCTTCTTAGTTGTGTGCGTAAGTAAATGAGTATGTGTGCGTTTTTAAGATGCATTAGATCTAAAGATGGCGTGAAATTTGTTTTATTACATTTTAAGCCAAATCATTTTATTATTGTCTCCCTGATTTTGTTTATTTTATTTTACTTTATGCTTGATCTTTTAACTTTGTTGTAGTTTATCATGTTAAACCGTTAAAAAATGGATGATTATAAAAGCTATTTAGATAACTTTAAAGCTTTTTATGAGACCACAGCTTATCGAGAATTAATGTTATATAATGTGCGTCCTACATGTGGGAATAAGCATTAAAAATATTCTGTAATTTGTTCAGTGGAAGCTATGGCTTATCTCTTGTTATAAATAGACTATAGATTCGTCTTATCCTGAATAGTTTAATTTGACAACATTGTGTATATTTGTATTATCCAAGTTCTAAACCCTCTTGTTTCCAAAGAAAGTGTCAAATTGTCCAATATGTGATATGAATTTTCTGATATGGAGCCACGTCAGTCAATAAGCTTGCAAAAAGCAATTATAAAGGGGTGATTTTTTAAGAGTTTGTTTTTTGCAAATTGAAAAAAAAATAGAAAATTTGCAATAGTGAATGAAATATTTATTTAGATCAATGCCTGCCATTTACTTCTTAAAGATTATTTCATGTAAACGTTGCCCGCGGCTACGCCTGAGGTGTTCCATCTGTAAGATCCACTTTTTTCAGCATTTTAGCCGGTATCTCACCAATGGCATCTGTAATGTTATCTTCCAGGGCTGCAATTGTGGCTGACTGGTCCCTGTACACGAGAGACTTCACTTAGACCCACAAAAAATAGTTAAGTGGTGTCAACTCGCACGATCTTGTCGACCATTGGACTGCTCTAAAACGTGAGATTAATTGCTCATCAAACTTGCTTCTCAATAGGTCCATGGTATCGGGTGCCAAGTAGCATGTTGTACCGTCTTGTTTAAACCACATATCAACCAAGTCCAATTCTTCCATTTTGGGCAAAAATAAGTCGGTAATCATCGCGCGGTGCCTTGCTTCATTTACTGTAACGTTGAGATTTTTATTATTGTTAAAAAAGAACGGTCCAATGATGACGTCGGCCCACAAACCGAAGCAAACAGTGCATTTTTTTCAGGATGCATTGGCAGCTCTTGAACTGCCTCTGGCTGCTCTCGAGACCAAATTCGGCAATTCTGTTTGTTGACGTATCCATTGAGCCTAAAATAAGCTTCGTCACTGAAGAAAATTTTTCGTTAAAAAGGTGGATCTTCATCCAACTTTTCTGAGGCCCATTCACCAAACAAAAGACTTTGCGGTACGTTACTCGGCTTCAGTTTTTGCACCCACTGTATTTTGTATAGTTTCATACCGAGGCCCTCAGGTTAAATATTCCAGATGATCGAATAACACAAGCCCAATTGTTGAGAATGGCAACGAATTGACACATCGTGGTCTTCATTGACACTTCCCGATACAGCAGCAATATTCTTCTCGGCACGCCTTCTCCGCATACGGATTTGCGTGAAACTTGTGCGAAATTTGGTCACAATACCTTGAATAACCTTTTTGAATTTTGATAATAAAATTCAATCATTAGCAAGCGCTGTTCGTTTGTTAGTCTATTCATGGTGAAATGGCAAACCTTATTGATCATTTTTGACTTTGCCACATGTTACGAATCACGCGTGAGGTGGCAAAAAATGTACACTGAAAAAAGAAATGGCAAAAACAAAAACAAAAAAAAAAAAATCAACCTTTACAATGACAGGAATGATAATTTCTGTAGAAAAGAAACTTTTTTCTTTCTTTCTTAACTAATTTGTTTTGTGGGTTCTTTTAATTCTTGTATTGATGGTAGAAAAGTCTTAACGCGAGATTTTGTTTCAAAATATAAAGGATTTATATAGAAAGATATTATTTATTGTATTCTTAAATGACCTGTATCAAATATTACAGTATTGTCAGAGAATTTTGAAAATTTTTTACAACATAAATACTTTCGTCGACTGTCTCAACTTACAAAAGGATAACAATAAACTTTTAAATTGGTGCAAACTAAATTGCATAGATCTGAACTTATCCTAATGTATCGTTTTGAAGTTCTCCCGGAAAAAATGTTCAATCAGATACGATTATAGCTATGATAGCAATTAACAGTTCTAAAAGAATACCATTTTAATGGCCTTGGAGTATACTTTGACTCTAAGTTTAATTTTGAAACTCAGCTTGAGTACGTAACATCCAAAGGAAACTCTCAATTTGATTTTTTAAAAAGAAACTCCATGGAATTTCCAGGCACATTTACGTCTAAAAAAATATTTTTGAGTTTAGTAAGGTCTATTTTAGAATATGGAAGTACGATTTGAGATCAATTTTACAAAAGTTCAATTAAAGGCATTGAAAATGTCCAAAAATGCTTTACAAGCTTCGCTTGAAGGTGAATTTACTCATGGAAAAATATGCCCAGTTATTGGGTGCGCTGCCGATTACCTGGCATACATAGTCTGGCCAAAAGGAGAGTAATGACCAATATTATAGTAATAAAAGATATAATTGATGGCGGAATAAACTCTCCAGAATTATTGGCCTTTATTCCTTTCCTCATTCCAGCTTGCTCTCTGAGAGGAAATCAATTGTTCCACATTTATCACCATCAGGACAAACTACTGTCTTAATGAACCGATTCTAGCATAGAGTCTATCACAAAGCAACTTTTTTCCTAATCAGACTTATTTTAGTGTAAGGAAATATTTTGCGTACGAAACGCTCACTTTTACAATAACAACTGACAATAATTAAAAAATCCGCCAAGCTAGAAAAAATTTCCGTAACAAAAAATGTTACTCGAAGTGCATAGAATCGATACATAATCTATGATTTGACTTCTGAATTTGAAAAAAGGTTTTCAGATCTAGGTTTGAATACAAACGTAAGTGTGCCTGAAGGCGTTGTTATGCAGTAGAGGGTTAAGTACTTATTTTTCGTTTGGAATTAAGTAATATTATCTGTAAGGGTGACGTCCGTGGCGTAGTTTTTTTAAAGTGCGTGGCCGCTATGTCAAAGAACCTTGGAGACCCAGGTTCGAACCCCAGCAGCGACAGAAAATTATTTGAATTAAAATAATTGTTCTGTACGGCCGCCACCTGGCAAACCTCAGAGAGTAATCAAAATGCCATGTAAAGCTTCTTGAGAACGAGAACATTCCGTTCATCGCAGTTCGGAGTCGGCGTTAAGCATGTAGGTCCGGTTCTCGGTCAATTGTGTACAAACTTAACAACACGCATAACACAATTGATCATAAGAAGCTAGGTCAAAGTCCTTTTAAGGGCTGAAATGGCCAGTTATTTATTTTTTTTTTTTTTTTTGTAATGGGATTAGTCCGGAAGATCGAAAAATAATAAATAAATAAATAATTAAAGGATATAAAAAAAAAGATATGTTGAGCTTTTCTGAATTCTGATATTAAAGTTAAATTTAGACCAATTTGAGAAGTCGCAAGTATGTAAGATGTTCTTCAATTTGATTTATTTTTGTTATTCCAACTTTTGAGGAAAATTGTAAGTAAAATTAAACTGTATGCCCCTGTGACCTGGAGGAGAGATAGGGCTACTCCTGATTATCAAGAGCTTTCTATGTTGGTATACTTATTATTTCATTGCTACCTTCTTTTATTCGTCGGAAATGTTTATTGTATATACCGACTTTTTTGAAGCGAAGCTTTTTACGCCTCGTTCTGCGATTTGCTAGAGTGAAATCAGAAAAAACGACACTTTTTTAAGACACCTTTTTTTCTTAGAATTGATATTGTTTTTGCTTGTATCAATTGAACCAGAAAATGTTAAGTTAAAAATAATTTCTTGCCCGCTGCAGTAATTGAACCCACAAACTCACAGTTCTATCGTTTGTTGGTACTTTCCTCTAACCATTAAGTTAAAACCCTTCCTTTCATATTTTTGTTGATTCAGTGATAAACATTAGCTACAGCTATGTTTCAGCAGATCACTATAATCTATTACAATACTTTAAGAAAGGATTGTGTGTTGGCTATTCTAGGACTGTGTATTGGCTAGCCAACCGACAAAAGTAGCAAACAAAACGAACTAGAGCAAAGATAACTAAATTTACCGAGCTATGGTTTGAATCTTCGGTTTGTCCATGCGAACTAAAAGACCTAACGAACTAAAAGAACGAACGAACTAAAAGAACGAACGAACTAAAAGAAATACTCACTAAGGATTGTGTATTAGATGTTGTTTCTACTTCCTACGTTAGAAGTACGTAGGTCGTTATAAATATCGTTAAAAATAAACAACCTGTAAGTTGATTAAATTGTAACAAAATTAATGATTTTTGTATATTTATTCCCTACAACTGAACAGGAGGCTTTAAGGGAGGGCCGAAGAGATTTAATATATATAATATATATACTTTGTTATTTTAAAGTTTTGAATTTAAAAATTATTTTAAGGGGAGCAACGCAGCCAGAGGCCGAAAAAAAAGGTCATGTTTGTGAATTTTTTTAAGGAAACCTATGGGATATTTTTTATTGTGGCGTCCGTGGCGTAGTTGGTTAAAGTGCGTGGCCGCTATGTCAAGAACTTTGGAAACCCAGGTTCGAACCCCAGCAGCGACAGAAAATTATTTGAATTAAAATAATTTTTCTGTACGGCCGCCACCTCTCTGCAGAAAATGGCAAACCTCAGAGAGTAATCAAAATGCCATGTAAAGCTTCTTGAGAACGAGAACTTTCCGTTCATCGCCGTTCGGAGTCGGCGTTAAGCATGTAGGTCCGGTTCTTGGTCAATTGTGTACAAACTTAATAACACGCACAACACAATTGATCATAAGAAGCTAGGTCAAAGTCCTTTCAAGGGCTGAAATGGCCAGTTATTTATTTTTTATTTTATGGGATATTTTTAAATGAGGGTTTTTATACCTAAAAAAATACACATTCAAGAGTATTTTTAGTTTTTTTTTTATTAAAAAAAATTTAATATTAAGGTCGATACAGCAGTTTTTGTAGAGCGCTCTGAAAAAAAGGTGAAATGCGGTGACCAAGATTGCTCCTCCTTAATTCATCTGAAACAAAAAAATGAAATATATTATTAAAGTAGATACTTAAAACTCGTACTTGTCATAGCCGTTTTTGAAAATATTGAATTTTCACAAAATGGCGGACTTTCGAACGTAAAAAAACGATTTTCGACCAAAAATTCGTCATAGTTTTGCCTATAAAAAATGAACGAAGCTAAAAAAAAAAAATCCTATGACAAGTACGAGATTATTATGTGTACAATAAGCCTGCAAAAAAATCAAAACGATCGCTTCACTGAGCTTTGAGAAATCTTGGACACCGACTTTGAAAACATGGTTTCGAGAAAAACGCGTTTAGAAAAACGAGAAATAAGCGCCAGCACTGCGCGCTCTAGAAGGCGGTTCACTCAGTAGGCTATAACTTTTTTGTTTTTTGAGATATCGACTTGAAATTTTCACCACATATTCTTGAGACTTAAGGCTTTAAGAAAATGCTAAAAAAATTTTTGAAAAAAAAAAAAAGTTCTGACTGCGTATCTCCCCTTAATCGAAAAAAACGCTATTAAATTATTAAATCTATGAATTTGCGAAAATGCTTCGCTTCTCTCGTGTGTCCAGTGACGCACCTGTCTTATATCATAACAAAATTGTAAGTTAAAGTAATCCTGATGCATGATATAACTATACAAGGTATAATTATGTGGTATATTGTGATTTAACTTATTTAAAAAACTCCACATCTCCTTCTACTTTATTGAGTTATATCCATGTTTGAGGTAAGAGTTGGAACGCTTGTTTTAGAAGAATACAAGTAACGCTATTTTCTTCCTGTTGATAACTTTGGTGGCCATTTTAGTACCTTTTTTATAGACTTGACTAATATTTGGAGTAAAATTTAGTTAAAAATATAAAATATTATGCCTACTCTGGTGTTCTATGAGCAATAATAGTAAAATTTCTTATAAAAGGCTTGGACTATTAGCATTTCAGCTAAAATGAAATGGTAAATCATATCTATATTACTTTCCAGCCATAAGTCTAAGGCTCTCTGTAAAACTATGTAAAGAATTCTCTGAAATGTGATTTATATTACCTCCCGTACCTATTTCGGGACACTTTACAAAGAGGGGCTTGGACCGAATGGCTCTCGTAGTCCCCCCTCTGATAGGGAGAGCAGCAAAACGTTCAACGTTAATATCTCAGGGAAGGGAATGTATGGTTTGGCTACTTTATTCAAATGCTCAGTAGAGTTAATCTTTTCCGATAATGCTGAAGAAACATCAATAATGACATGGATCAAACTTGGTTTTACTTTCTCGTAATGTCAAATTAGATTGCAGAACCCTTCGCATTGCTATTTTCTACTTCAATCTCTTCAGAATCCTCAACAAAACTAAGTAGAAAGAATAAAATTATCTCATTTCAATATACAATTTAAGATTAATGTATGAAAAGGAGAAATATAATAAAAAAGATTGTATAACTGAAGAAAAAATTTATAAGAAATTGGAGGATTTCTCCTAGATTTATCACAACTTTATCAAAAAGAAAAAAAGAAAAAAAACTGTGTGAAAAACACTTTGTAAAAATGCCAAGAAACAATTCAATGCTTGCAATAACTTTAAAGGACACCGCGACGACCTCATGTGCGAGAAGTGCTAGTTTTAACGTGTTTACCTGCGAACAATTTTACCTGTGTATATTTTATTTTATTATTTCTGATCTGATTAATTGAAAATAAATCTATTTATGTGACGTAATAATTGTAATCGATGATACAAAAGATTGTGGAGCGGATCATTTAGTGAGTTTAATTGACTGAATTTAATGCAAAACATTTAATGCCTCAGACTTACATTCACATGTCTCTAGGTTTCCGCCACGTTAGGCATAGCTTTCACATGAACAACTGGATGACCCTTTCTTTGGCACTTTGGTTCGAAACTTAAAAAAGCAACCATTTTCTAAATAAATGGGTACGACATTGCTCAAGTTTACCTACATCAAAACAATCAAGAAGACGAGCCTGACTTCAACTCAATTCAATCTCAACCATTACACATCATTATTTGTTCAAGATTCCATTGAAAAGTATGTAACAGCCATTGAGGAATTATATTTTTAACTACCTTAAATATATAAATAAATTTGAATTGATTTAGTCAACATGAGGGAACCTCTTATACGAGGGTTTGCACATTTTGCACAAAACTCAGCACTTCTCTATTCTTTGGCAAAATTATTTATCAACTTGACGTTATTAACAATCCATCAAGGTTTCTTTCAGGGACTTAATTTTTTCATCTGTGTTGTATTGGCTAAAGCAAGTAGTTTGACTCAATTTATAATCATTGAAGTTCAGCCAGCCAGCCATTCAACCAGTCAGCTATTCTGTTAGAACTCAGTTTCGCAAGTGCTTGAGTGCACTTGTCTAAGTAGTCATAAATTCTTAAGATTTTACATGGACGATTGTGCAACACAGCAACAACAACAACAACAATAACTACAACAACAACGACACGGACAACTACAAGCAGTATAAACAGTCAATAAGCCAAACCATGATCGATGAGCCACTGTTGCTGCTGCTGCTGCTTTTTGTACGAGGTGTTGTTGCTTTGTAGTGCCTTTATTGTTGTCATTGTTGTAGTTGTTGCTGCTTCTACTAGTGTTATTTTTGTTGTCATCGCTGCTGCAGACTACAAACATCCGGAAGTAGAAGCAAAATTCTAGCTGAGTGGATTATGGAGCGAAAGAACAAGCATGACGTAGCATTATTTTGTATTGCAACGAGTTGCAAAGGATTTTTCATCCATCATTTTAGAGACCTTGAGTTATTTGCATGTTAAAAATAATGTTTAGTACTCACTTTAATAAAGTTTTATGAAAAATAAGTGATTCAATCTAGTTTTTCCAGAGAGTATCTTAACCTAGGATAGAAAATATGACGGTATTTTCTTCGAGCATCGAAGCTCATGTTCGTGGTTTAATGAAGGATATAGACTGATTAATGTACAGTGATAGATTGTCTTATTATTTGTTCTATACTTAAGACAAACAAAACATAGCATGGTAGGAAGTGTTCTTCTTTTCATATTTATTTATTTACTATTAAAAACCAAAAATAAAGGCGAAAGCAGATTTATTTCAGCTAAATTTCTTTTGTGACTATTGTGTTAGGTCAACTCCAAATAATCAAAGCATCATAGCATAATCATAGGATTGTATACTACTCTAATAAAATATAAGGTTCATTTTTAAAACATAAATCTCGTGAGTACATTGTGCATGATGAATTTCGTCTGTCAGGCAAAACAGGTTTCAAGGAATGTTATTCGAGTCTTCTTTTGCTTCGTTTGGATAAAGCAACTCATTGCAAGAGGGCAGAATTATGGGCAGACAATTCTTGGCATATAAGTAAAAAAAAAAATCGAAGAATCGTTTTAAATTAATGATAATTATAGGTACTGAATATTAATGAGGTACTATGATTTGTAATGGAAAAATTAACTGTCTTAAGCGTGAACACATTATTATTCATAAATATTTTATATAAGAACACCTATTTTACAGCTCTACTGAAAATCAAGAAATGACACGAAATTAAAATTATTTATTCAACTGTCGTTTGTGCCAGGTTAAGAGACATAACTTGTGGCCCTTGAATTTTTCAATGAGCGCCACTTTTAACAATATTTTCCGAAAATTTCACATATGCAACCATAAAAAATGCTATATTCACCTGAAAAAATGGTATTTTTGAGAGGCGGAGTACTTTTACTTGGCAGCACTGTTTTCTGTGACAGTCGATTTGACATTTCTCGCTTATTTTTTGGTTAGTTTGGTTTGACAATTCATCATGAATTGACGGAGCACGTTTGCAAGTTTTTGAAATTTATTTTGGAAAACACGGTTCAATTCGAGAAACACATCGGGCTTACTTTTGGTTAAATGGTTACGTGAATAAGAAGAAATGCCGCACTTGGATCAATGATAATCAACAAGCTTTTCTCGAAACACCATTAACTCAAAAAAAAAATAAAATCACCGTTTGGTGCGCTTTATGTGCCGGTGTAATCATTGGTCCATTATATTAATTTTTTAACAACTTGTTGACCGAACTTTCATAATTTATCATCTTTTGCAATGTGGAAAGTAAGTGAAAATATATGTTATGGCTTCACGCTATCTCAGAAAAAGGTTTATTTCTTTCGACTTCCAGAGTCATCTCACATCAGTCAATGACAAGCCTGGGAGCGTAAAAATAAACGTTACACATTTTAATACAAGTCTATGTAGTTGAAAATAATAACTATATGTGTTAGTAACAGTTAAGATAGCCTCTAAAGATCTTGAGGAACTTATTCGGAAAATATAAATTTATGTATTTAACAACATAATATTTTAATTCTCTACAGCGAAGAAATAAGGTTTGCTGCAAGAACCCAATAATTTCTAAACTTTCTATGAGATAACCTAATGAATCATATAAAAATTCTAAAGTTCTAGTAAGAAGATGCGGCAATCAATTCAAAAATATTAGTCCGTTAAAACCTTCACACATGCTATAATCGAAGAATGGAATTAAATTTAATGTGGCGGCCGTGGCACAGTGGGTAGAGTGCATGACCCATACGCCAGAGAACTCTGGTTCAATTCCATCTGGCACAGAAAGTTTTTTCAATTGAATTAATTTTTCTATTCGGCCGTCACCTCTCTGCAGACAATGGCAAACCTCAGAGAGTAAATAATGCCATGTAAAGCTTCTTGAGGACAGGCACATAAGCCATTCGGAGTCGAAATAAAACTTGAAGGTCCAGTTCTCGATTTAATAACTCGATACAAACATTTAATAACACGCATAACACAATTTGATTATAAGAAGTTCAAAGGTCAAAGTCCTTTCAAGGGCTGAAATGGCCAGTTTATTTATTTATTTTATATATATAAAAATAATTGCATATTACACATAACCTACATTATTTTGTCGATATATTTCTCGTAAAATTTAATATTTGATGACATTAACACCATGAACAGACGGAATTCCGCTAATTAGTTTCATATCAATAGCCTCTCAAAACTGTTAGTGAACAAAAATTTCGTGAACATTTTCATAAGATGTTATATTTACGACATTAACGTTGTGTAACGAAAAAGCACACCAACGATAAGCTTTCCTTGAGAAGCAATCGATTATTGTATGGGAGAAAGTAGTGCTGATCGTTTCTCTTTTGTCGTTTGTGTCTTATTAACATCGATTAACGTCATTCTGTTTAACGTCAAAATGTTAACGTCATTGATAATAAAACATCATCTAAAACCTTAGTTTATAACTGTTGAATTTTCAGAATTCAAGCTCACTTCAGAACTCACACATATTTTCAGGGACGAATTTCATTAAGGTTGAGTTGTTGTTTCAACAATCATCGATGCTTTGCGAGAACCGATTGAAGCTGGTCGGCATATGACTTTAGGGGTATTCTCTATGCCTAGGATATGCCGTTGCACGGTGCAAGAATATGAAATGTTTAATATCTGCAATTGAGAAACAACAATGGCGGATTGTACATTTCCTATTCTTGCACAGAGCAACGGCATATCCTAGGCATAGAGAATACCCCTATTGTGTGAGATAGCATCATATTGCATTAGTAAAGGCCAAATACAAATGATTCTGCATAAGCAATTAGCCGTAAAGAAAGGTGGCATTGGTTGGATTGACCGTAATTTAACCGAAGCTTCTAAAAAGTTCGAAAAATTGTTGGTTACTTGGTGGTACTTGGCGGAATTTCGATAAGTCAATGGGGTGGTATCGCATTTAAAATTGCTTACGTAAATTCAGGAGCAACAAATACTGCGTTGGACTGAGACAATGTGAGTGACAAAAAAATTCACAGTGTTTAAAAAATAACGGATTCAAGGCTAGAGTGATTACAAAAAAACTATTTTTAAGTGAAAGGCATCGTTTAAATTTCGCTGAAATCAAAATTTCACCATCGATGACTGGAATAAAGTAACTTGTCCGAAGAAACTAATATTAATCGAGTAGGTTCGGATGGGCGCATATGGACATGGATTGACACTTATTTATCGCACCACCCGGTTGAAGGTTAATCACTCATAGCCTGGCGATGTGTTCGCGGTAATGAACTTGGCGCATCGGTGGTATTATGCGTTCCGCAGGTTATATTACCATTCTGGAGGATTCGTGTCCACCAAGTCTAAACGTATTCCAACGCGAACATTGGCAAGGCGACATATTTATGCAAGATAATTATCTGAAACATAACGCAAAATGCTCAATTGGCCTCCACAGTCCCCAAACTTGAACAGGTTGTGAACACCTGCAGTTTTTTAAAGTTAATTGGTTCGGATTGAACTATTGAATTTTTTTTTAATGTATTTACTGGTTCTGTTAATGCATTGATACCCCATTTAAAATGTATTCATACACTGAAAAAAATGTTTTAAAATTGATCACAATTGTAGTTAATATGACGAATTTTATGTTTAAAAAATATCTCACATCTGAGTAAATTAAATTAATTTTTTGATAACAAATCTGATTTATAGATGAAAAACGCAAGAATCTTACACTTTCTATCCAATCTCTGATGATTTCCGTTGTCACTCGTTGCCAGCCACTTCAGCCAAAAACGCATCCTTTAAGCTGTGAGTTGTGCCTTTGAATTCAATGCTAAATTTCCTCGCATCCTGCTCATCACTCGCTTCTGCTGCCACATCAGCTGTTGACGCAAATAAATTACAAAATTAAACGAAATAAATTGGAGGATATGAAGAAAAACTATCGATCTGATGAGCTCAAAAGTCGCTAATGTTAGCTCCGGAACTGGACCAAGAAACTTTTATTGCACGCTTGTTCAAGGCAAGGGATGATGACGAAGAAGAAGAAGAAGAAGAACGAACTATGTACGCAGTCAGGATGTTGCAGCAAAGTGATGATTAGTTTTCTTAGATCGGATGTAGAGCGCATCAAAGCGGAAGCTTAAATATTTAAAGCTGTTCGTTTTGCTTTATTGCAGATTATAGAGCTTTCAGTTGAAGAATGCTTCCGCTGGGCAATCCTTGTTGCAGCTACTCTTCTCATTTCTTCGTTCTGCGTAACTGTGCAATGGCAGAACTTTTGCCAGATAAACTTTTCATTTGTTGCATAAGTTCAAGCAGAATAGCACGCAAGTGAAACAGTTTATAAATACTTGCTTGGTTGCCCCCCGATATTCTTAAAAACAAAAAAAAAAAAAAGAAAAACCCTATAAATTTCTTTTTCTACAAGTATTTGGCAAGACAAGGAAACAAATACTGGTGCTCTAGCTGTCAGATTTTTGTTGCGTTGTGAAAGTTTTTTTATATGTTGTCTGAAAAACTATCGAGAAACCCTCAAAAGACTTTAAATTGAAAGAGCTATCGTACCTTGATGTCACTAAATAAAGGACATTTACTGATATCTTTATGAATTTATATATGTGAATGGTGAATTCAGGTTTAAATTTTTTAAACTGTTTGTAGGTGACTGAATGAATGTTACTTAAAATATTAAAACAGTAAAATCTGATTTTGTTCTGACTTTTATTTATCGATCTAAGTAAAGAGACGAACAAAATGATATTCAGAGTCAAAAATCTCGATACTTTTTGGATACTTTATATATTTTTGTGTTATTCAGCATTACCGCAGTGAATACATTGAACTACTTTATCTATATATGTAAATAAAAATAATTTTCGTGTGTTTGACCAGAATAAAAACCCTAATGGCTGGGAGGGTTTAACTCAAATTCGGCACACATATTGAATACTATCTTAGGTTATGGCATACTTAGTTTTGAACACGCTTCTTACGTGGTTAATTTTATAAAAAACTCTGCTATTTTGACACCAAAAACATTCACATATCTTCAAAATTGCACAAACTTTTAGTACAACGTCTCTTTTTAATAACACATGGTCCATTAAGTCCCGAGACTAACTACTAGGTGGCACCTCTAACGAAATATCGATATAATATTTTGATAGTTCCAACCTTCAAACAATACATGTAAAAATTTCATGACAATCTAACGTTTAGTTCCGAAGTTGCAGTGATTTAAGTGACGCTACTGTTGATATTTTCAAAATAACACTGTGTGACCGATTCGACCTTTAAAAAAGTTTCAGCCTAAATTCTTAAAAATTCCGAGAGGGGGACATCTTGTGATTATATCGCGACTCGTCCGACCTCTCAGTTCCATCACAATTTTTTTTTAAAAATTGTCAAAGTTAAAAAGTAGGAATTCTAGTATTCCGACTTATAACTATTTTTTACATATGCTTAGGTTGTGAGAATTTAAAAACAAAATGCACTATTGTTCAATAGAATTAAACGTTAAATTTATCAGTGCCAAAAGATTTTTGAAAAAAATATATAAAGTGGGTTTATCGCAATGGAGAAATCAATTTTTAAAAAATTTTGTACAAATGTTAGTTCTTCTTTATTTATTTTTTAAATGGTAACAAACAAAAATCCTTAGTTTTTTTACAGGAATTATTAAAACTACTAAGTACCTTTCAAAAAAGTCTAAGATAACTGAAATCAGTTGAAAATTGGAAAAATGGCAGATGTTTTAAAGTGTTTTTTAAATCGATAATCGTCGATTTTTCTGATATACGTTCACAGCGTTCAAACTGCTGCCATTTAACCAAATGATAACGGATTTTGCTCATATATGGCTCATTGTCATATATGTCACATTTTGCGATTCTAGTTTTTGTAGAAAATAAAAAAAAGGCGATGTCAAACAAGATATCACAAGATTGTTGTGAGATAATCTGAGTGTCTTTACGATTGAAAAACTTCTTTTTTGTGCTACTTCATTTGGAATTGTGTAATTTGAATAGTGAAAAGTGCATTGCATATTTTCCAAATTATTTCCGAAAGAAATTTTATTAGAGCTCCTTGCTGTTGTTATATCCTGCTGTAAGTAAAACATTGTGTACTTTGAGCAGATCAAAAAAGTGAAAAGTGTGTTCAGACTTTTTACTGATGCAATGGGTTTACCATCTGTTATACTTTTCAAACTGTTTTATTCATGATGTGCGATAAAATAAACACTCTTTGTTACGTGTGTTTAGACATACACTAAAATCATATCGTCAAGCGATTTTAGATGAAGTTCAAAACGCTTATAAAAGTTACTTTGTCCTTGATATGCAAAAAAATGTTTCTTGGGCACCCAATTTTTTATGTTCCTTGCAATACATTATGTTGGCTTTCATAAAAGGCTTCAAGAAAGTAATGCCATTCGGAATACCTGTGATTGGAAATCTGTTCATCGTCATGCTAAAAGTTCTGCTACTGTTGTGTCAACAAAAAAGTATTGAAATTCAATCGAAAAATGCAGAAGTCATACGTGTATCAAGACACTATGTTCGTATTTCTTCCCGAATAACATTCTGAGGAATTGCCAATGCTACATCCAGTTCCAGAAGAAAACGCAGCACCAAGTCTTGTCACTGGTTTTATGGAAGCGTTTAACCAGCTCAATGTTCGAATGTCGCTTAACGTACTCTTTATGCACCATCATATAGATGTATTCGAACAGCCAATTCCAACCAAGTCTGATGAACAAGGCGAGCGCTTCCATCAAACTATAAAAACAATGGTGGACCGGTACAAAAATAACAATTTGCAATCTTTTATTGCTAATTTGTGTTTGTTTTTGGCACTGGATGAGGTGTTGTGAAGAGCACCAACATAAATACAATTTACAATAAAGGCACAAACATACATTCAATCAAAATTTGAACCTTTATCCCAAAAAATTAATAAAACTTTTATTATTCGCAGTCATAAGATATCGCCGTTTTTATTTTCTACGAAAACTAGAATCGCAAAATGTGACATTTGGCTTGTGCATTCTAACAAGCCATATATGAGCTAAATCCGTTATCATTTGGTTAAATGGCAGCAGTTTGAACGCTGTGAACGTATATCAGAAAAATCGATGATTGTCGATTTAAAAAACACTTTAAAACTTCTGCCATTTTTCCAGTTTTCAACTGATTTCAGTTATCTTAGACTTTTTTGAAAGGTACTTAGTAGTTTTAATAATTCCTGTAAAAAAACTAAGGATTTTTGTTTGTTACCATTTTAAAAAAAAATAAAGAAGAACTAACATTTGTACAAAATTTTTGAAAAATTTACTTCTCCATTGCGATAAACCCACTTTATATATTTTTTTCAAAAATCTATTGGCACTGATAAATTTAACGTTTAATTCTATTGAACAAAAGTGCATTTTGTTTTTAAATTCTCACAACCTAAGCATATGTAAAAAATTGTTAAAAGTCGGAATACTAGAATTCCTACTTTTTAACTTTGAGAATTTTTAAAAAAAAATTATGATGGAACTGAGAGGTCGGACTGGTCGCGATATAATCACAAGATGTCCCTCTCTCAGAATTTTTAAGAATTTTGGCTGAAACTTTTTGGCGGTCTCACCGTGTAATGGATTCAAAGCAATTCCGTGTGTTGATCTATCACTGTTTTTTGATGGAAAAAAATACCGTCCAAGCTGAGCAATGGCTGTGAAAGTGTTATTCGGACTCTAATCCGTCAAAAGCAACCATTTGCCGATGTTGAAACTAAGTTTAAACTTGGTCGTACAGACACAAATGATGCTGAACGTTCAGGACGCCCAAATGAGGCAGTTGTTCCACAAAACAAGAAAAAAAATAAGAAAATAAACAAAATGGTATTGGCCGACCGTAAAGTGAAGGTGCGCGAGCTAGCTGAGGCTCTGAAGATATCGAAAGGCAGTGTGGGAACAATATTACAGGAAAATTTGTTGATGAGAAAACTGCTTTCCAAGTGGGTGCCGCGTTGTCTCACACCGGACCAAAAACAACAACGTGTTGATGATTCGGAGATCTGTTTGGCACTGTTTACAAAGAATAAACATGAATTTTTGAGTCGGTATGTGACAATGGATGAAACATGGATCCACCATTACACACCTGAATCAAAACGGTCGTTAGCTGAGTGGAGAGCAACCGATGAAAGCAGGCCAAAGCGACCAAAAACACAACAGTTGGCGGGAAAGGTTATGGTATCTGTATTTTGGGAAGCACGTGGAATTTTGTTCATCGACTATCTCGAAAAGGGAGAAACAATCAACAGCGATTATTATATAGCGTTGTTGGAGCGTTTGAAGGATGAAATCGCGAAAAATCGGCACCATTTGAAGAAGAAAACAATTCTTTTTCACCAAGACAATGCACCGTGTCACAAATCGATGAAAACCGTTTTCGCCCCCAGCGACTACTAGAATTGGCCCCCAGCGACTACTGGCTCTTTGCTGACCTCAAATAAATGCTTGCCGGCAAGAGATTTGGCTCCAATGAAGAGGTGATGGCTGAAACTGAAGCGTATTTTGAAGCGAAGCAGAAATCGTTCTACAAGACCGGTATTGAAAAGTTAGAAAAGCGTCGAATGAATGTATTGCTCTTGAAGGAATCTATGTTGATGAATAAAGAAGAATATTTGCAAAAAAAATGTTTTTTTATTACTTAGACTCAGGACTTATTGGACCATGTTTTAACATCGTTTCCTTAGAATATCAAAAATCATCAGAAATCCGTATGTTTTAATTTCAATGCAAATAACTCCGTTGTTTTTGAACATATTTCATAAAATTTCTTTTCGTTGATAAATTCAATTCAAAAACTTAATAAAAACCATTTGAATGGTACCGTTAACTGAGCGTGTATATATTGAATCTTTCTTTAAAAAATATCAAACATATTCACTTTTTACTCAAAAATTGGCACAAAACCTATTTATGTTGTTAAAATAGTAAAATAGCCATTTCAGCCCTAGAAAGGAATTTGACCTAGCTTCTTATGATCAATTGTGTTGTGCGTGTTATTAAGTTTGTACACAATTGACCGAGAACCGGACCTACAGGTTTAACGGCGACTCCGAAGAAGCTTTACATGACATTTTGATAACTCTCTGAGGTTCTCATAGGATCCAGAAAACATGTTAGTCAGTAATAGTGGTTTTATGAAATGCTTTTAGTCGCTGTACCGGGCTACGTCCTGCCATGATGAAATGTCAAGCAAAACTGAACATATAACCATGATATTTTGTTTTGTTTAATACTCCACACGTTTTTTTTATTCTTTTTTTATTATTAATAAAGTAGTTTAATGTGGCGTCCGTGGCGTAGTTGGTTAAAGTGCGTGGCCTCTATGCCAATGAACCTGGAGACCCGGGTTCGAACCCCAGCAGCGATAGAAAATTATTTGAATTAAAATGATTTTTCTGTACGGCCGCCACCTCTCTGCAGACAATGGCAAACCTCAGAGAGTAATCAAAATGCCATGTTAAGCTTCTTGAGAACAAGAACATTCTTCCGTTCATCGCCGTTCGGAGTCGGCGTTAAACCTGTAGGTCCGGTTCTCGGTCAATTATGTACAAACTTAATAACACGCACAACACAATTGATCATAAGAAGCTAGGTCAAAGTCCTTTCAATGACTGAAATGCCAGCTATTTATTTATTTTTTTATTTATGTGTGTAATTTAAATTAACCTCGAAAGTTGACATATTTATTGTTTTCTCTGAAAAATATAGCATTTTTTTTAAAGTTTTGTGATATAGAAAGTTTTTTATATTAAGCCCTTTGGAATCTCGAACCAAGTCTTCCTGCAACCCATAAACATGCAATGCTACAAAATTTTTCTTTGATTTTGATGCATTCAATTGTGGTTTCTCTAAGACTGTTGTAAGAACTGAGTCAGTTCAAACTTGTAGAAAATGATTGTTAGTAAGAAGAATCCTTACCTAATACAATAAAAAATTTTGAGAATAATCATACGAGATACACTATAAATATCCCTTTTTTCCGAAAGAATTGTATTCGTGACTCAGAGATGTGATTTTAAACATTTTTAAAGAGTCAAAATGTTCTTAGAGTCTTTAAACACTATTACGTAAAGTAGACGTAATGTTACGTAGAGATAGAATATGTAGTGACCTTTTAATTCTTATCCGCCACAATGGAAATAATGTCAATAACACTAGAATTTATTTATCAGCCAAATATGACGTAAGCAATATAAATCGACTTATTAACTTCTTTTGACAGAGCTCCTAGATTCGTTAATTAAAAATTAAAACCGGAAAATCCAATCACAAAATTAGAGATAATTTTGAACAAATTATTTATTTTCAATCCGTTCAAATGATTCAAAGTTTCGTAAATACCTTCATATTTTCCTTAAAAAAAAAGTTTCCCCGAAACTCTTAACTTTTTATATAACTTTTTAGCCGGAACTTTAAATATGCGTTGATATTCACTCAACTTCATTACAATCTTGAGTAATGAATGCGTCTTATCAATTTTTACTAATTTAATGTTTTTCTTGCTACAAGCCTCACAGCATCTGGTACATTCCATAAGATTAGGCACATTTTCTGGATTATATTCACAATCATAAAATTCCAGGTGTTTACATGGCACCAGCAGCGGAATTCACATGAATTTAAGCACTTATATGAGGGTTTAAGCTGTCATTGTACTTATTGTGCCCGGGTTGTTGTACCATAAGCTGCAGAAATTCATATATCATGTGGGAGGCTTTTCATGCCTTAGTGCTTGAATTAAGCTTCTACGTCCTATCATCGATTTTGAAATTTAAAAACCAAAGAAGAGTGTAAAAATGTTTTAAACACAATTTTGGGTCAAACTGCGCTGAGTATGAAAAATGTCTAGTTCAAGGCAAAAGCCAAAATGTGCTCACGAAATTGTTGTCAGTTCATCAAGTTTAGATTGAGAAGCAGATATTTCGGCCAAAAGTGTGTTAACGGCAAAACAGCTATTCTGTAAATATAACATTTGTACACAACGCCATTCACATTTTGACAGCATTCGAATGTTTCGAATAGAGAAGCATTTCCAACAAGTTTTCATTTTTTTTTTTAGGAATAGAGAGCAGCATAAGAAGTCAGCTGACATTGCGGACATGCGTTCACGTCATGAGCGCAAACTTACGTTCCAAAGCAGAGTTATTACGCTCTAAATGAGAATTTTGAATAAAAAGTGCTCTTGTTTGAAAATTCGAACATTCTTCCTGCAGAGCATTTACACGCTCTAAATGAGAATTTTGAATAAAAAGTGCTCTCGTTTGAAAATTCGAACATCCTTCCTGCAGAGCATTAACACTGCTCAGTATTCATATCCTTGTGGATTCGGTGTCTCTTTCACAACAAGGAGAATAAATAGAATAGAATCAACATATTATTCTCTTTGCGCGCAAGCAGATGGAAGCTTGGAAAATCTTAACAGAATGTTGTATTACATGGAGGAGAAAGTGTAGAAATAAAGTAAACAATTTTCGAACATAAAAAGGATCCAATTATCCCACCTACAACGAAAATAAATTTTAACTCCTTACTTTCAAATGTAGGAGAAAGTGTGGAAGTGAAATAAACAATTTTCGAACATAAAAGAATCCAAAAAGAACCCTTACATTTCAGATAAAGGAGAATTGAACTAAACTATATTCGTGATTACTAAGGATATATCTTACCTTGCTGCATCAGTGTTCACAACTTCTCCTCTAATTTCGAAAGTAGGAGAAAGAGTAAAACTATGTTTCTAAATTAAATAGAATCCAACTTCCCCAGCTGCTTTAGATTTCCAATTTTTCTTTGAAATACATTTAGAACTTCCCCTTTTTGCTTCTGAAATGTGTTTAATGGATTGTTGCGATTAAGCCAAGTTTTCGAAGTTAAATATTTCATGAAATTCAATACAACTGTTATTAGAGGATTACTACATATATTTTGGGAATAAATATAAACAGCAATTTTATAAAGACAATTTTGGTTTTGAAAAATAAGATAACAAACTTTTGAATTTTTGCCACGTTACCACTTGAGACACATAGAAAAATAAGAAATATTCCGTGGAATAAGGAAAACAAACAAGCGCCGAAGAATTATTCCCACACATCAGCTCAAACAAAGGAGTTCGTTTTTAGAAGTAAATACATCGAATTAATGGGTCATCCGCCGTGGGAATTAATGGGTTATTTGGTACCCATTAATTCTTTTTGATCCCGCACATAAAGGACAAACTGCGTGGATAACGTTTTTTGACGCAAGAAGAAGCCGTTGAGGCGTTGAAAAACTATGTTTTGGATGTGTTTTAAGCGGAATGGGATATATTTTATAATAAATGGTTCGAACGCATGTAAAAATGTTTTAATTATGAAGAAGAATATTTGGAAAAACAATAAAGAAAAATTCGGTCTTTATATTTGTTCCCGAAATATATGTAGATTGAAACCAACATAATTTAGAATCCGTTGTTGGCGTTCCAACCACACTACAGTCAAACCTGTTATTGTGCAGTCTTTTTTTGTGCGAATCTTTTTTTTTGTGCGAGTTGTGTTTTTTTTTTCTTGTATGCAATTTTTCTTGTATGCAATCTACTCTATACATAGAAAAAACTCTGCACTATCTGAAATTTTTATTAAAAAGAGCAATAAAGAGAAAAGCCTAAGAGCAAAACGCAATCCTGAAGTTTTGCTTCCCGTAAATGATAGTGACATTATCACTATCTTAACTGATCATGAAGATGGACAAGAAGAATCGAATTTTTTGACAGGAGATAACATCTATGCAGGGACCCAGCTAAGTTGCAAATTAGAAAATCATTTTCTTAAAATAGATAACAACGTCCGCAGAAGAATGAAATTCCAAAAAGAGCTTAGGTCGTGTATATTTGGTTAACGCGACATTTATAATAAGCTTACAAAACGACCGTCATCACAAAGACTTATCACCGATTATATGTTTATCGCAGATAATAATTCCATTCCAATGGAAACAACTCATTACTCCATTGCAATATCTTCAAGTGACGAAAGCGAACGAGCGTCAAAGTCCTTTCAAGGGCTGAAATGGCCAGTTATTTATTTTTTTTTTTATAATTTTGCATATGAACTATGATATATAACATGAACTCTGTGTATGAAATTCAACGAAATCGAGTGAAAACCATACCCACCTCCCATACAAAGTGACTTTATCAAAAAACAAAAGCGAATATTTTCTATTTTTACAAATAAACAAATTGACTGCTTAAGACTTTGAATATACTTTGGTTCGGCCGTGGGGGTATTTTAACTTCGGCCCAGTCGAAGATCATTTCTTACTAGTTTTAATTTGATTTTTTTTTTAACTGAATAATTTTTTGTATTTTTCACATTTAAAATGAGGAATTAAAACTTTTTTTAAACGTTTCCGTATGTATTTGATTTATTTGTTTGGCTTGGAGAGCACTTTTTCGCTTTTTCACAGAACGTTTCCTAGGTGAGATTATGCGGAATAAAAAACCGCATAAAAAAAAATTTTATTTATTAGATTACTTAAAGTTTTATATTTTAGCTGTATATGAAGTCTCCGAACAATTTTTTTTTGTGCGTTTTTTTTTTTCTATCTACCGCACAAAAACAGGTTCTACTGTATATGAGCTGTACCGAAAAACTACTAGCAGATTACACTGCATATCTTTACCCTGAGGTACACCTGGTATTTATCCGTTTTTGCTAATTTTTTAATTGAACTCTTAAATTCTTGTAGCATCAATAAAAGACCAAATATTTAAAACTTCTGGAACAAACAGCTGTGTATCATGATAATGTCTTTGAATATTGCGCTTACTTAAAAATTTTAGCCAACAAAAAATTTCGCAATATTCACAATTTAAAAGCTTTACCCTTTTTGTGCTTGTTCTGCTAACTTTTAAAAACTCATAGCAAGAAGCATATTTGCTATGCTTTAGGTTAGAGTCTCAAGTATTTTATCCTCTTTAGTTTTGTTAAAAATTATAAATTGTTCTTATTCGGTAAACATAGCAAGAAGCAAATTTCAAAATGACTGTATTTAATACCACCAGCACTCGTGCTCCTGCAACCGTTTTATTTACTCTAATACCTTCCGAATGCAATTGATTGTTAAAAGTAGTAGAAAAGGTGATGCCAAACCTATACATGCTACAGGGACCAACAAAACCCAAAAATTATATTTACATATTTAAGCCTAGTTGTTTTGTTTAAAAATTTATTGAAATTCCTGAGACAAATAGAGGATTCACCTACAGCTCTTTTATGGCTACAAAATAAATTATAAATATCGATATTTACTGTTCTGCAAATGCTTAAATTATATGATTGTATGTGTGAGAAATGCTTTTACTCACTCATTTACACATTCACCAGCACTTACAGCTTCACAAACTTACAAACAAAGTCACTCAGATGCTGAACTACACAAATATTTGCAAGCATAAATTTCATAAATTATGTGCAGCTGTCAATATATTGTTTACGATAAATATTTTTTTTTCTCATTTGAAATCGGATATTATTTTTGCTTAAACAAAATAGAAAATAAATAGAAGTAGAACAAGAATTAGCAGGATTCAAAGAATTCAATCGGATTATGTAGACATGAAGACGTCAGACAGACGGTAAAACTTTGAATTCAATTGGTGAACGTTCGAGGATGAACAGTAGTGAGACAAACTGAATTTAGCAAAAGAAAAAATAACATATTGACTCATATAAGCACAAACACCCGTACACATACTTACAGTAAATAATAAAAGTTTACGTACGCCTAGTATTCAGTTAATTGATTAAAGCCCGAAGTTCCCGAATTAAGTCAGTTAATTATAACTAGTCAAAGAAAGTTTGCACGTGAATTTTTTTAATGCAAAGTTGCTGAATTTCTAAAAAGTAAAATATGCACCATACTCTAAGGTAGCTACTTAAGATTTACGGATATCGAAAATCGTTTCTGAAATAAAACATGAGTACGTTTTACTTTATGAATTAACATTCATAAGAAGATTAATTTTTTAACGAAATTAGGCTTCTCAGGGAACTCCTTCAAGTAGCCTTAATGCACCAAATGCAAAAGCAGAAGTAAAAATAAAAATTAACAATAAAAACAAACATTTTATTAAAATTAAAATACGCCAAGTATTGCAACAAGGATTTGAACACAGATTAGGATTTGGGATAAGATAAGCAGTAGGAAAAATATACTCTTATTTACACTCTATACTCTTATTTACTTTTATTAAATTTATTTGAAAATTATATTGTTTTATATTCTTAGATGTGTTAAAAAATAATCAGAAATTAAACTTTTTTAATACTTTTTGCATTTTACTTAATAAGCGAATTGAGCTGTTCATTCTCATTACTTGATATGATCGAGTGTTAGTACAAGTAGTCTTTTGCCATACATAACACTGCACAACAGACATTTTGGTGCCGGAGATTTTTCAGCTGATTACATGCAAGTTTGGTTTCCTAATTTCAAATATGGACTCCGTTTTTCTCTACAAGCTCGTTTTTCTGAGTTATAGATGAAAATTTATTTTTCTGATAATTTTGCTATATCTATTACATTGATATACCAATTTGAATTTCAATTGCGATGACGAATTTCAATGAAGAGATAGTAGACCTTTCGATTTTTGCACCTGAAATTACAATATATTTGGTAGATATCGACGTTCAAATTAGGAAAAATGCCAATTCAATTGGTATTGAAGCATGAAAGACCCTTATTTTAAAACTGATACAAAAAAACGGAGTCCGTATTTGTAATCAGCAGTCAAAATGCATTTTAAATTGACTACCGAGAACTCTGCACCTTTTATAAAGTGTCATTTTGTTACTCTGTGTAATATAAGTGCGACCCTTTTAAAGACCCTAAAAACCCTTTCTTTTACAGACATTTATTGATTGACAGCTGTTGATTGATGCCTAGATTGATACCTATAAGCATTAGATATATTTTAAAGAAAGCATATTTAAACAAAGATACAGTAGTTTCGACTATGTCGTAACACAAGACGTAGAATTAGTCAATTCGCTTTTGATGACATCTTTTTTAAAAACTACTTACTTAGCAAAATATTTATTCCATACACCTGAGCATATGACCTTTAAAAGAGTGCCGGAAAGGGTTAATGTGTATCACCGACCCCCATTACTTTTGCAAAAGGAACATTTTTGCGTTTGACACCTTATCCCTCCGACCACTCCAAAGGGGGCTCCTATACAAATTTTATTGTTTTTGTATATTTATGCCATACATCTGAGCATATGACCTTTAAGAGAGTGCCGGAGAGGGTTAATATGTATTACCGACCTCCATTATTTTTGGAAAAGGAACATTTTTGCGTTTGACACCTATTCTCTCCGACCACTCCTTAGGGGGGCTCCTATACAAATTTTATGGTTTTTGTATATTTATTCCATACACCTGAGCATATGACCTTCAAGAGAGTGCCGGAGAAGGTTAATATATATGACCGACCCCCATTACTTTTGTAAAAGCAACATTTTTGCCTTTGACACCTTTTCCCTCCCACCACTCCTTAGGGTGGCTCCCATACAAATTTTATGGTTTTTGTGCCGGAAAGGGTTAATATGTATCACTGACCCCCATTACTTTTGCAAAAGGAACATTTTTGCCTTTGACTCCTATTCCCTCCGACCACTCCTTAGGGGGGCTCCCATATAAATTTTATGGTTTTGTCGATAAAACCGGAAACTGTCGATAAATAGGTAGCAAGTTTAAGCAAACAAAAACATCAAATGTTGGCTTCATATTTCATGTAATTGTGCAAAATTTATATAAGTTAGAGAGTTCTAACATGAATTTTTGTCGCATTGAGGATCAAGCAGACCAACAAGTGCTAACATCAACATTGTACGATCAGTACTTTAGGCCCACCAAAGGCTCAAAAAGTTATATAAATACTGACACCTGATCACTATCAACCACCCTACTTACCTCCGGGAATAACGTATTCTACGTCAAAACAATAAACGTAAAACAGCCCTATTTATGTAATTTTATGAACTCATTTATAAGCAAAAAAGGTTCGATTTAGAGAGGCATTTCAAAACAGCGACTGATTTAGAAATTGTTAATTTTCAAATGCCGAAAAAATACTAGATACTTATTGCACATTGGGAAGAGTATGGAGCAGTGGTCCAAATAAAAAAGATCTGTATTAACTTCGTGCCATCTTATGTTTATGCTACACAGAGGGAAAAACCTATGGACTGAGTACATAAATTTATGTTCTCATGACAGAAATTTCTGCACACAGAAATTTTATATTTTTCCTGTATTGAGTACATGTTAAAATCTGTATTGGCATAATGCTTTTAAGAATTTTATGTACTCATCACAAAATTGTTATAAATAACTTTATGTAATGAGTACAGTTCCTATGTACGTAGTACATAGATTGTTGACAGTAGTTTTGTGATGAGTGCATAAAATTCTTTATTGACTAGAATTTTAGAGAAAATCACAAAATTATATAGTATATAAATAAGTATATTATGGGTATATAAATTCATATAATTATATACAGATATTATAATATAATATATAATATATAATTATATATTATATACTTATAGTATATAAGTCCGCAGGTTTTTCCGTCGGTGTAGTTTGATAAGGTATTCATACTGGATTAAATCTTAACCAAAGATTTTTCCCGAAGATTTAAGTTAGTTATAAGTCTTATCTATAAGTTATCGCCGCATATATAATGTAGCAGCATTAAAAATGGGTTGATCCGATCGTTGATCGAGACGTTTGCAAATGAAGAAGCGAATGACATTAAACAGCAAAATCGTATGCCGTTGAGCGAAACCGTATGCAAGCGAGACATGTACTAAGTCCATATTTTATGTAATTAGTACAGTTCTTGTAAAATGGTACTTGAATAATAAAATGGTATTTCTTGAAGTCTGCAATGTATTCAACACATAATGCACTGTATTGAATACATATTTTACTCATTTTATAAAGTGAATAAACTTATATGTAACCAGTATATGTACTCACTTTACCCAGTACATGCAGCTCTCATTGCGTTCTCATACAAGACGAAGTACATAGACTTTACATAGATGTACAGGGTTGCCCATATTCGACGGACCCATGTTTTTGTTAAAAAAATTAAAGAAAGTAGCGCCGTCTTGTTGAAACCAGAACTGCCTCATACGCTTTCGACGAATAATTGGCATCACAAAATTGGTCATCATGTCGCGATAACGCTCCTGGTTGATGGTAACAGCATGGCCATTTTCATTTTGGAAGAAAAACGGCCCAATGACCGTTTTCGCACTAACGCCGCACCAAACTGTGACTTTTTCGTCATGAAGAGGCACTTCTTGAATCTCCTGAGGATTTTCAGTGGCGTAAATACGGCAATTTTGCTTATTTACGGTCCCATTTAATGTGAAATGGGCTTCATCGGACATGATAATTTTGTTCCAAAATTGCTCGTCATCTTCGGCCATTTCGATAAATGGTAAAAATAATGGTAAAAATTTCGTGGTTCCATGGTAAAAATCTGCTTGGACTGACGCTTCAAACGCGGTATGTCATTAAGCGATCTGACATCTCTGTCAAAAGTTATGGCGTTGCCAGATGGGTCTGTCGAATATGGACAACCCGTATATGTACTGATTACATGAGTTTTTCCCTCAGTGTAGTATATAATGTATACCCTACATTAAAAATGCTAAATTGATATATTACCGTTGGAATAACTTTAATTTTTTTTTTTGTTTTTCTCTATAAAATCATTTCTCATGTCAGCGGATGTACGAAGTAATGAAAACGATAAATATTTTGTTGGCATAAAATCGCCTTCTATAAGAATTTGAACGTAGGAATTACTTTTTATCGATAAGAAACAATTTTTAATGTAAAATCATGTTTTATAATTCTGATATTTACCAAAAAGGATAAAAGTAAAATGACAACGTTCGCAGTTTTAAGTTCTATTGTAATGTACACTATTAAAAATCTTGGACTACTTCTTAAACCAAGCTTTGGCTTAGTGGAATTTTTAATCCAAAAAAAACTATTTAATAATCCCAACCTTTATAAATCCCAAATAATTTTATTACGGAGAAGACTTAAGAAGTCAAGCCTATCTGTAAAGATGTATCCTATATAAATAATTGAAAAATAAGATTCGTAGTCTTGTTATCCGAACGTGTTGACTGCTTGTGACTGAACGAGTACAAAATGAGTACGTTCTCGTACCCTTGTAACAATCGGAAGAAAGTTTCTTTTATTTTCTTTAACTTTTATATGAAATTTTAAACTTTTTAGAGTATTAAAAACTTGTGTTTTTTTGGTTGAGAAAATATTGAACCTTTCCGTGGTGTATTCTTCTTTCAGTACGGTCCTCACAATTATCAAAAGAAGCATAAAAGGCAAGGGATAAATACAAATATTGCAGAAGTTGAGGCAAGGTTAACAAAATGTTGAGATGACATATTTTAAAAGGGTATTTTAGTTCTCTCTGCTAATAAAAAATACTTTGCTATATTTGTTTAGATTACTTATAAACAGCTATGGGCAGAGAGCGCTCTTCGAGCACTGAGAGTAAGAATTGAGAGCAAAGGCTTATGTAGCAACACCAAACGCAACAACAAATCAAAGACAAAAAACAAACACAGAAACAACACAGAAGCTTTGAATGTAGTGGTGCCCATACCCGCTTATAAAACATGTTGAAAGAATTGTAACGGTTTCTGAGTACAAGTCTGTGTATGAAGTCAGTAATTAAAGTCACTGTTCAACACGAAGAAAAAGAACAAGGTTCTGACAACGGATTTTGATAGAGGCAACAAAAAAACAATCACGTGTATCGGCGTTTTGAAAGTTTACGTATGAGTCTTATTTTAGGGTGCTTTAATTTTCCCCCTTTTTGAACATTCTTATAGTGAATCGGCATAAGAAATAATATTATCCTTACATTTTGGGTATAGGATAAGTTCTGAGAATTTATGTAAAATACTACAAAAAATATTTTTGTGGAACATTTTAACCCCTCACTTCTCAATTTATGGGTCTTTTTCCACCATTTTGTGATTAAAGGCGGCAAAAAAGACCCATAAAATAAGGATATAATGGGTTAAAATGTTCCACAAAAAATTTATCGTAAAATTCTACTCTAAATCTCTCAATACACTAAAGCTGAAAGTTCAACTTAAATGCCAGAAATAAGTCAAATCTTAAAATGTGTTAAAGGGTTAATTTCGTACTTATTCAGAATTGATGATAAAATGTCGCACGAAACTTGGTTTTAGGGGATTACTTTATTGAAAAAGTTGTTTTACTCATGTGGCACATCATACTTAGCAGTAGCAGCGAACCTTATTGGATGCACTATTAGGATATAAGATCCATTCGGTTCGAACAAAAAACTATGAAAAGCAAAATTAAAGCAAAAGTTTATTTTAATCCCCTCCTCTGGTTCCCATTATTTTATTGTACCAAAACCTGTTACCATATACACCATATACTTGTTGTTGTGTTCACAATTTTTGGCGTTTTTAAGAAGAATCACATCTTTTAAAACTGCCAACTTTGGTCGCTCTGCCAAAATGACAATCACTCTGGTAGACAAAGAAAGGTCGATTAAGATTAAAATGTTAGTACTTTTGGTGGAAAAAATCCTATGGATAGCACTATTATTCAATGTCCCTGCAAAATAAGAAATCACCAGATAACATGTTTTTCAATCCTCATTTGAATGGGGCAATATTTTTTGGACTGCGGAGTTCTATACTAAAATTTTGTAAAATTTGTAAAAAATAAAATCCAGTAGCACAAAGAAATTTGTCCGAAGACTAGCTTACAAGGAATTTTGTTTAAGTACAGTTAACCCTGGAGACCGTCAATAATTGAGGTGGAAAGTTATTGGTCCAGTTTTTTGTAGACAGGACTTCATCACTCGATATTTTTACACACTCGCATTAGAAAATAATATTTGAAGACATAGTTTATATTTTAAGACATCTTGAAAGATACAGAGTGCGCTATATTTTATGTCGGAATGTAAACATTGAATAACTTTGACATTTATCTCAAATGCAGTACTAGACCAGAGCGTCGCTGGGTATATCAGCTATTAGTGTATGTAACATACCATTTAAAATTTATTTTTTTTAATCTTAATTTATAAAAAAATTGGTGCATATGTAAGTCTGACCATCACGCCACCTTATATTCACATCATATGATCATGTGGTACTCCGAAGTGTTGTATTGGAACTTGCGCGAAAAAATTCTTTTTTATGAATCTATTTAGATAAATTCACACCATATAATATTAAAAGAAAGCCTTTGTCAAAATTTGGACCCAATACTTGTAGCTGGCGATGGGGTGGAGATGTAGGATTTCCCAATAAGAGGAGTTATTTTGGTATTCAAAGAAAAATGGCATTTTTTGAGATAAATGATCGGATGTTTATTTCATAATAAAGAAATGCCGTTAATAATGAAAAACAACATTAGCCGAATGGCCACCACGACCACGCTTACAGGACAATATCCTTTTCATGAAGCTTTCCATAACCAAATCGCAAAGTGGCTGCCCTATGTCCCCGATAGCCTCACGAATTCCATCTTTGAGGTCTTCAATCGATGCTGGGGTGTTGGCGTAGACCTTATCTTTCACGTAGCCCCAAAAGAAGAAGTCGCAAGGTGTTAAATCACAAGATCTCGGTGGCCAATTGTGATCAGCTCTTCGAAAGATAACATGGTCCGGAAACTTTTCCCGTAAAAGATCAATGGTTTCGTTGCTAGTGTGGCACGTAGCACCATTTTTGTAGTGAATTTTAATAATTTCAATGCGTTGTTGAAGCGTGTATCGTTCCATTTTTAGTAATGGCGTAGTTTCTTCTTGTCAAATGCCAAAGAATAAAAGCTTTAAAAGTGAGCGATTCCCAATAGCGGGCGATTCACAATAACACCTCTTATTGGAGAGCCCTTTAGTTTCGTGGCATCCGTGGCGTAGTTGGTTAAAGTGCGTGGCCGCTATGTCAACGAACCTGGAGACCCAGGTTCGAACCCCAGCAGCGACAGAAAATTATTTGAATTAAAATAATTTTTCTGTAAAGCCGCCACCTCTCTGCAGACAATGGCAAACCTCAGAGAGCATTCAAAATGCCATGTAAAGCTTCTTGAGAACGAGAACAATTCCGTTCATCGCCGTTCAGAGCTGGCGTTAAACATGTAGGTCCGGTTCTCGGTCAATTGTGTACAAAATTAATAACACGCACAACACAATTGATCATAAGAAGCTAGGTCATAGCCCTTTAAGGACTGAAATGGCCAATTATTTATTTATTTTATTTTTTAGTTTCTACTTGTCAAATGTCAAAGAATAAAAACTTTAAAAGTGAGCGATTCACAATAGCGGCCGATTCACAATGGCACCTCTTATTGGAAAACCCTGTATTTACAAAAATGCAGTTTCATGTATGTGATTTTTTTATCAACAATATTAAATTTAAATGTAATAATATAGTTTGGTAAAATCAAAAAACTTCCCACAGTTAACGTTGATTGTCTTACACGACTATTTATACAGTTACAAGCATTTGATTTTTAGTATTACTCAACCTCGTCAAACCGACAAACCGACAAACCCGTGGTTGAAAGCTTTTCATTTAATTCACGAAATTCTATTCCATTGAATAATGGAAGGTGTACGCATACTGTTCTGGCACACTGTATATTCCTTTTGTTCATTGATTATTTCTGACATACTCTGCCAGTTAAAGTTTTACTTAATGAAGTTTACTGTAGATGTGGTTCCCCAGGGTAGACGGCATACAACTGGAAGGCATTAGTGCGAATAAATATTTGCACATGTCTGAGCCACACATCGAGAAGTACTCATCTACAAAAGTATTAAATGACAACAAATGTGTGTGTGAGAGTTTTCCGCAGAAATAAACAAAAGGTACAGTGAAAATTGTTGTCAATGTTACAAGTGGCCATCCCTTTTGAATCCTTGCGCCTTCTTCTTTTGCAACCATGACACAGAACTTTAAGTTGGCTAATTTTGTCTTGCTGGCTTTAAGCAACTTTGCCACTCTGCAAAGGACTCCACGCTCTGATTTATACTTGTGGATAGTCGCCGCATCTTGTATCTTGTTGCTATCAAAGGGCAAATAAATTACTTGACTAGATTTAGTGAGCTGGAAAATGCATTCATTAAAGGGTAGAGCGCGACGGTAAGTGAGGAACGCGCGCGATAGACCACGATGGTAGACTGTGTAAGTCGAGTGAGGCGGTGAAAGGCGCACCAGGTCAGCGCTAAATGCTATAAAGGATATAGGACACAAGTGAAAAATTGCCACAATGCAGTTTGCTGCAATGTAGTTATAGTGAGCGGGATAGAGTGAGGGAGGAGCAGTAGATGCAAAGCTTACCTGTGGCATGTTTAATTGTCGTAGAGGTTGTCGAGAGATTTGGACGTTAACCAAGACCAAGGAGGATGTAGCAAAGATAAATGCGCTTGATTGTTCAGGATGTCGCACACCGTTTGTTGGCGTCAATTATGAAGGGATATAGAAATTGCATAAAAACTTACACTTTTTCTACCAAGCTTCGCTGGTGTGTGCGCTTCATGGTTAAAGCTTTTTGTGCTCCTACAGCTAGTTGCACTAAATCATTGCAATGTCTTCCTTGAAGCCATGGAAATATTTTCACTCCTTTTTGCTACTTAAGATATTCTGCTCTTGCGTTTAAGCGGGGATTTCTAGACCACTGACAACGGTTACTTGTTCCGGCTGACTATGAATCACAAGCGGTAAAAGTAACAAAGTATAAACAAAATGAAAACATAAAAGCCACAAGTTTGAGGACATTGAGTTCTTCGGAGTGGTGATTTTCGCTGAACTAAGCAAGATGTACAG